>CM062810.1:584878658-585478658 GCA_031772625.1 Pinus tabuliformis
TTTTCGCAGCGTCCCGATTTTGTGGATCCTTTTATCCACTTACCTAGGTTTTTGCATAAAAGCTCCCTTTCTCTCCCGCAGTGCTTTTATGTTTTTTGTTCCAAGCTTAGCATCTTTCTCTAGCTAAGAAACTTAATGGATCTTTCTCTCCCATCCATTAATATTATCTAGAATATTATCTAGAATTCTTATCATGAAGAATTTTCCAATCTCATTTACCTATGAGATTATATTCTTTTGTTTTTGGCAAGAATCTCATTTCTAGGTGTCTCATTCCCAAGTACATACACTCTATTTATTTATTTATTAACAATTATTCATTTACATCATCGATCCAATATTTTTCATGGATTTTCCACCAATCTAAACCAAACAAGATTACAGTAATGAAAGGGATATTACATTCTCCTCCCCTTTTACTAACACCATCCTCGGTGTTTGTTGTTGAGTTTCTTTTCCCTGAAATCTTGTTGAATGACTTTTCCTCTTTCCATCTTCTTGCTCCCATGCATCATTGCACTTTTATCCTGAGCAACAATTCAATTCCAAAGCTATATCTCTTTCCGGTCTAAGATACCACGATTTTTTCCAGAAGATCTCCTTCAACGTTATCTGTAGTAGTTTCCAATCAATTAGATGGATATTATCATGTACTTGTTTTGTAAGTAACAATATATATATGAAAATATTACAATTTCAAATATGACTAGCAAATACTAATTGGTAAGCTATAGTGCCAATTATGTTGGTTCTGTGCAGTTTTAGTATGCTGCGAAACCCTTCATATTGTCAGAGAAATTTCCTCTTCTCTTAAACAAATTGCTGTTGCTTCCTATCTTTCACTGTTTGTCACAATTACAATCATTTTTTTTGTGTTTGGGGTGATGAATCAACTAGGACGCACCCATACTTTTGCATTCATTCCATGCCATTTTCCAGCATATATTTTGAATGTATGTTTTATAACTTTCACCTGCATTCAACATACTTCTTACATGCAACCAATAAGGTCAACACCATTAATATATATATTACTTTAATAGACCTGAGGCCATGTACATTATCATAAATATGACTCATTTATAACTTCAAGATACATAATCGTATCTTGCTTTGCACATTTCTCATAGTAAAATATCAATTTACAAGGAACTGTTTGTAGCAGTTTATAATTTAGATATGATTTTATCACTTGTGCAACTACTATTTTAGCTATTTTTTTTTATAATTTTTAGGTTATGATTAAAATAACCTGCAGGTGAACCCAACAATGCCCATTTTTAACTGATCACCATTACCAATAATGGTAGTTAATCAATATTTCATTGTTCACCCACTATCAACATAATGTATTTCGCACTTTATGATACCTTCCTTTCTTTCTTCCTTCAACACTACAGGTTTCTAATCCAAATTTTGAGATTGTTCTAGTCTTATATTTATGCTAATTTAAATTTTATTAGCTCTGGTTAGTAGCTAATATCATTTTTAATCATTATTTTGATATTCTACTATCACTTCACTCAGATCTAGTATATTTAGAAGCAGAGTAGTCTACACATGGATCTCTTGTTGATTTCATTCCAAGGCCGGTTCCATTCTCTTCTGATATTATTTCCACTCATTTTATTATGTAGACTTTTTCATTGATTCCAATGTATATTTCTCTAATGGTGAATATTTCTTCCAACTCCCTAAATTGAGGAGATCACTCATTTCAACTACCTGGTTTCCTGGTAGCAAATCTTAGTTTCTCAAAATTTTATCAGCTTTTCTAATAATTACATTCAACATCCTTGTTAGTTTAATTCTCAACCTGAAAGATGTACTATTGAATATATAGATACTATCAACATTTGTTTTCTTCATAGCTTCATTTCAGTTGTATCAATATAACCACTAACTATGCTCAAGAAACTTTTTTCTATCCTTTTTGTATGCTATTAATGAGCTTAATAATTCTCAATCTTCATTTTTTTCCTTTTCCTATCTATGCTTATATATAATGACCTATCTTTAATTATATTATTGCATGCTCCTCTCTTACTTAATCAACTTGTTCGACAAAATACTGAGTATTCTATATTTCTGACTTATATTCTTACTTTATGTTGCAGGAGAATTCAGCTCAACAATTTCATCGTAATCTAGTTAACTTAGAGGTCTTGTGTTTTCAAGGAAGTTGGATTCCTATGGATGTAATTATTAATGTTTTGAGTGGTTAAATTAGGAATTAATTAGATAAGTGTGAGGATATTTGTAAATGGTCTCAAGTGTAGGAGAACATGAGTGATTAATGATGATAAGAGAGTTGGAAATCAGTTGTAAATCTTATAGGTCTCATGATTCAAGGAACTATAGAGGATTCTTAGAGATAAGTAGGAGTTAAAAGTGGATTTAGAAGATTTTCAGGAGTTAGTTCAGCAAATTAAGGATCTGAACTAGAATTAGTTCAATAGAACCTTTTTGTATAAAGGTAAGCTTAAAAGGCGAGAGAAAATTAGGTAGTCACTAGTTAGAGAGTTAGGAAACAGGGTTTGTCTGTAAGCCTACGGGCAAGTAGGAAAATAGAGGCCATTGATCAGAAAATCAGGCTAGAAAGAGAGATTCTTGTGTAAATACTTGTTTATTAATACAAACAACTTGATTCTAAGTTCATGTGTGTGTATTGGGTAATTGAGATGTATATTGTATATGACCTTGAGTTATTCTATGTAACATAGGTTGCAGGTGCAGATCCAGAAGGGAGGCGAAACACAAAGAAGAGTAACGAGAGGTGTTACGACTTTTTACATGCATCGATAGCATGGAATAACATTGAAGAAAGGACCTAAAATGCAAGGTTGGCAGAAAAGAACGAGGACCGTCAGATCATGTAAGATCAACGGATATAAATGGTGGAAAAGGACTAGCGGGAGTAGGAGAGAGTGGATGTCCTTGTGTCTGGTTGAAGTGCCGCAATAAACCCTGACCATCAATCTTATTTCCAAATGCTTACGTCATAGACAACTACGAGAGTTGAGGGGTTGATAACTTCAGTGTTGTTGAAGGGCTGCAAACCGTAGGATTTGATTGATTCCGTCATCTAACAGATATCGGGCCATAAAGAGATTGAAATTTAACTGTAAGGGTAGACCCGAACATTTATAGATTAAGGTTGTATAATCCTTATCGGCTCCGTAAGATGGTTAAGTGTCGTGTAGGTTTTCCGATTCGATATCATTGTGGACCGTCGAATGATCAAGACAAGTGATGAGCATTAGATATGGAGAGAGAAGATCAACGACAGAGAGTGAAAGTCAATGTGGGACGAAACTATTGTTCAATTGTTGAATTACTATTCAATCGGAGAAGTGTTGTTCAATTGGCAAATTTTTGTTCAATCGGCAAAGTGATGTTCCGTTGGCGAATTATTGTTCAATCGGTGAAGTACTGTTCAGTTACAGATCACTGTTCAGTCCCGAGTGTTGTTCAATTACCGATTGTTGTTCAATCCCGAATGTTGTTCAGTTGTTTTTCAATTGAAGAACTGAAAACAAGTAGACTCGACAAGTTTATAGGCATGGTTTCATTCTATTTGAAGTTCGGTTGTGTTATTGCATATCACATGCAAGAGGTGATGAAGTCACATGATGGTGTGATGTGATATTGTGATAGCTGTTGATCTGTGGATGAAATCAATGGTGGAAAAGGCAATCGCACATCGCAGGTCAAGAGTTCCGAACACTAGATTCTGAAGAGTCCTTTTGAAACCCCGCGATTGCGATTGCGATAAAGGAAAGCATCAGGTAATGTGCAAAGGCAGAGGAAATGTGGAAAAGGTATGGTTTATGTGTGTTGTGGAATATTTCTATTATGTAAACATTATAATAGAAATAAAATGCCGATAGGAGGTTTATGGGTAAGTCCGTGAATAACCATAGTTATAGAGTGGGGTTGGTTATATATGTGCAGGCTTAAGGATTGATTAAAAGTTTAATGAAGGGAGAGTATAGAGTCCCGATGGAAAGGATGGATTAAGGGTAGACTGTGGATTAGTTAAGAAATCATTCCACATGAGATTTATAAATGGGGCCTTAAACCATTAAGTAATGAAGATTGACTCGGCAGAGAGTCTGAAATTCCTGGGGTAAAACAGATATATGCATTCTATATGCCTACTGTGGGTATCGCATGATTTTCTTGCGTCAATTTATCTTACTATGAGAACCTATAGTAGATTCTAAGTGTTACCCAAAATCATATAACATTGACTATATAATATTACTATTTCCCATTCCCACTTATTATTGGCTCACACATATGGTAGATTTATTATGCATTCCTAGCATATTCCAGCCTTCATTTCTCTTGCAGAAATGTGTCCAACACACTTATCTCTTTAAGGTACACATTTTCCGCAGCACATTTCATGGATTTGAGTGACTCTCTTCACTCTTTAGCATTAGGTGCCTTATATTTCCTGACCTTTCAGCCTTACTCAAGATTGTAGGTATTAATAAATTTAGCATGGCACCTCCACTTTTGGTCAATTTAGATCCAAAATCTAGCAATTTTATAGTTACATATACTTATATCAAACAGTGACACACACTTCCTTAGTCTTAGTACTCAGAAATAATGCTCTAATCACCCTATTCCCATAGAGAGTAGATCATATCATCCCATTAGACACATCCTCAATCAGTCAGAAAGAATAATGATTATCACATTTAAGTTTTATATATGAAACAAGAAGTTGTACTTCTATAATTTGGCATATGTGTGAATCAACTCCCTCTCAGGGTTAGCATGTATTTCCCTTGTGATCGAAATCAAGTTCATATATTTTCGAATTTATCTCTGTGATCTTCTCAAAAGATTCCATCTATAGGTTTTTATTTAAAACTTTTTTGGAGCTAAACTCAATTTATTTCCTATAACATTTCTTAAATCTTAGCTGCCTTGTTCTTCTACTAATAACAGTCAATTCGTAGTGACAAGATCAATGCTTTATGCAAATCTTGACTAGTACTCTACATGGCCTTACTAGAGACAACCATGTTATCATAAGATCTATATCAGTCATTCTGCTCAAATGAAAATAGTGGTTTGTAGATCAGTCTGATCTTTTAGCCATAAAATATACATAAAATGGTATTAAACGTGATCTTGGGGTTATCCTTGTAAGTTTTGATGTAGTATCCATTTACACTAATATCCCTATTAATGATGCCATTGAGGTCACAAATAACATTACGAATCTGGATACTGCTAAATTAGTCAAAGTTTGTCTCACCTCTACTTTCTTCAGCTTTGAGGGTGAATTCTACAAATAAACATGTGGTGTTGCAATGGGTTCCCCCTCTCCCCTCCCCTATTGTAGTGAATTTGTTCATGGAGGACTTTGAATCTAAATCCCTAGCCTCAGCTCAGTTCAAACCAAAGTTGTGGAAGAGGTTTGTGGATGACACATGCATCATATGGCCCCATGGTCAGGAAAAAATGGATCTCTTTTTCCAGCATCTCAATAATCAATCCAACTCCATTAAGTTTACCATGGAATGTGAAATTAATGGTAGCCTTCCTTTCCTTGATGTCCTTATTTCTAAGAAGGTTGACGGTTCTTTTTCCCACCAAGTTTTTTGGAAGAAAACCCACACATAGCAGTACCTTCATGCTAAGTCCCATCATTTCCCTGCTCAAAAGCTGGGTGTTTTAAACACCTTGGCTACTAGTGTGTTAAGAGTTTCTGATGAGAACCACCTTAATGATGAAAATACCCATCTCCTTAATGTGTTCAGAAATAATGGATATAGTAGGCACCAATGTCTCAATGCTTTCCTTAAAGTTGGTAAAGGTCCTAAGGTTAAAAATGAACCTAAAGATCAGAATAAAGGGTCGGTGCATCTTCCATTCATCCAAGGGACCACCGACAATATTGCAAAGATCCTAAGGAAGCATAAGATCCCCTCAACCTTTAGGCCCCTAAGAACCATTCCTAGCTCCTTAAGGTCAATAAAGACCATGTGGACCCTAAGAATATGAAAGATATTTATGTTTTCCCTCGTGCATGTGGGACTCCCTATATTGGTGAGACATGCCACTCAATGAATCAAAACATTCAAGAGCATGCAGCCGAGATCAAGCATGGGAGGACCCACTCCTTAGCTTTAGCAGAACATACTGAGAGGACAAAACACCGCACATGCATTGGAGAGGCCAGGGCATTGCAAGGATTGATCATTTCCATCACCGAAAGTTTAGGGAAGCATTAGAGATCAAAAGGAGGCCTAGTAATCTTAATAGAGATGATGGGTGGAAGATTAGCAGTTGTTGGAGCCCTACCATATCATCTTACGTTCTATTTTTAGGGTTTTTCCTTTCTCATGTTTTTCTTCCCTTTCTGGTTTTTACTTTGTTTCCTTCTTTTATGGCATTTGTCTCTTTTTTCTTTATTCAAATTCTTGATGTAATCCTTTGATTTATTCATATTATGTGTATTTTATTTCTTCATCCTAAATTTCTTTCCCTCTATATCAAATATTGGATTAATGTTTTAATTTATGATTTATGGATTCTCATTTTAGCTTGCTCCTTTCAATATTTTATTTCTCTGTCTTTAATAATTATAGTAACTAGAATAATTAGGATAACAAAATTGATTAATTATTTAATTAATTTAATATGAATTAATTATAACTTTGAATTTTGACCCTAATATCGATTTATTTATCATTTAATTAGGGCTTCCCTCCCCTATTCCTTTGGTTAAATTTGACCCTAATTATTATATTTTTGGATTTTTAATTATATTTGCCGATATATTCCTATTTTTAATATTATTTTTATTTGAATCAATCTAGCCATTTAAATCTAACCGTTAGAATTGACTTTCTCTTCTTGATGCCTTCTAATTATTATATTTTTTAGGGAGTTTTAATTTAATTATACTCCTATTTTTAATATTATTTTATTTGAGTTAAACTAGCCGTTTGAATATAATCGTTAGAGTTGAATTTCTCTTCTTGACACCTTCTCTATTTAATCTGGTGCCTAGATCTAATTCTTCATCTTGTCCTAATGATGAACCACACTGGATGGTTCAAAAAAAGTTGACAAAATTTATGCAATGTGATTTTTACCAAAATATGTCTCAAAATAAAAATATAGAACAATAGAGAACAATAATCCAGAATGTTTCATATCTACTTCTATAACTGGCTCAACAGTATAATAGAAATTATGTCTACATCAATATACAGATTCCTCAAAAGTTATATAAACAACATTGTATGACGAATATAGGGGTTCCTCCGCCTACCAATTAAAGGGAAGATAACACAGAAAACATGTCTATATCTTTCTGAAAATTGTCATTCTGACTCCAATCTGAACAATCAAATCCAAATATTCAAAATGACTTGTGTTTCTTTAGAAGTTATCTCATGATGAAGCGGTTTCCCTGCATTTTTGATTATTTGGTAAAAATTAACACTCTTTTACTCTGGTTGAAATATCATAATTAAGTGACATGTTTAGTTCCCACAGCACAATCTAAATATCAATGGGCACTCATGTTCAAGCCTACTGTTAATTTAACAATACATTTTCTAACAAGAACCAGTCCTATGCAAATCTATATTCTCTCTAAGGTGTTAATGGAAATTCTTTAAGTCCGGGCATGAGGCTCATTGATTTTGATTACCCCTAATCATGCTGATTGTTTTTGTATGAATATTCAAAGTTAATACCATGCATGTGCGCATTTTATCCAATCAATCTTCAAACTTACCCACTTACTCCATTATCTTTTTAGCCTTTTATTCGTTCAAATATACTCTTAACTTCACTGACACTAGCATGATTTCTTGTTCAACAATTGTTTTCACACCTCCTTGACCATTGTGGGTTCCTTCCTATATATGTGTCTGCAATAATTTTAAGATTTGAGTTATTATTTTTCTTCTCCCTTTCTGCTTCCAACCATCGCTCATGAAAACTGCAATAAAAGGTCTTCTTACAGGTTGGTGTGCACTTGATTGTGTTGGGTGTACTTTTCCACCAATAGGTTGTTTAGAATGACAATTATTGTAATACTCTTCATTCTTATTGCTATTATAGTACCAATCTAGGCCTAGTCGTCTAAAGGGTTCCTGAAATGTTGCCTCTAAAGGGTACCTTCTAATGCCACCGTCAAGCAAGTGATGGAAAAATATTTCAACAGTTGTACTTCACCATTTTCAGGCTTATGATAATGCCCATTAGGCCCAAGGGTTGAGCCTAAGCTCTGATACCACTTGTCACATGCCTCAGTGTTAATTTAAAAATTTTTTTCCTTTATATACTTACGATGATATAATGAAGAGATTATGTATTCAACTAACATCAACAATGCTTTAGCATATATCTTTATCAGACAATAGGTACACAAACTGCTTAATTGTGCGGAACACTAAATATTGATTTTTAGTTATATATTTACTATATTAATCTCTAACCTTTCTAACTTACAACCATATCACTCTCATATATCACTCTCATAGTCTATGTGTCCACATTATAATATGTGCTCATATTGATTCACATTTGTATATACCAGCTGGCATTAGATACTAAACCATTCTTAAGGTTACTTATAGATATTGGTTCGAGGTCGTTGGCTAAGACCATCTCACTAATATGTGACCAAGGGTTTAGGTATTTCCTTAGCACCTACTTAACATTACACATTATTTAATGTATGAACATTAGACTCTTTTAATGTATAAACTATGGTGAACTTACCACAATCCTTTGGTTGATACATTACTTGTATTGTGCATTACCATTTCTAATCATCACTCCATATACCAAAGAAAGAGGCACTGAGCAATGTTGTAGTTCTTTTTATTGTTATGTTCATTGAACATAAGACTTTATAAACATGCTAAGTGTCCATCACTTAAATTAATCTGTTGGATTGGATTTAGACTGATACAATGGCCCATGTGATTAGTGGTACTCCTCACTTGGCCTACCATGCATTCCAAGGAATGGGTACATGGACGGTTCATATGATATTGGGCTCTATGAACGGTGTCGATCCAATCCTGGTAACCCTAAGCATATCATTTTCCTTTAGTCTCTCATTGTGTCAATTGTTCGGTCTTCAGCAGCAGATTTTCAGTAACAGGAAGACGTGGCATTCATGGCATCCACCACCATGTTCGTCCCTCTGCAACTTCCCATCTCACATGACAACGAATTGTGATTTCCATGTATGGATACTTCCATAAATTCTTGGAAAGGTAGCTAAATCGTTGTGGAGGAATCATACTGTTTTTCCTCACCATAGCATTACACTTGGCCTTCTAGAATCAATAACTGTCATTAGTGTCATGGTAAGGAGATACGAAGGGAACTTGGTGTTGTTTTTCGACGCTCTTATAGACACTCTCTCCTCATGAACCTCGCAGATGTATCCTCTAGTAAGATTAAGTTTTTCATTATAAATATGATTTCATTCATTTTTTGTTTCAATTCATTAATTCCTTATACCTGGATTACAATTTTAATAGTGTGTCTATTCTTATTATGTGTAGGAGTCCTTATTACATCTCACCAGGTAAACTGCCATTCCCCCATGTAGTATATTGGTTAAAACCTTTCTGATATAGAGGTGTGAGGGATGAATTCTGGTTCTTTGTGATTATCTAGACATTTATAACTATCAATTCAAGAAATAGGGTTTCTTCCATCCTGTAACTTCAAGTGACGAAATTTACACTCAAATGCTAGATAATTATATATTTTTCTGTACCTTTCATTTGCTTATTTCCTGATTATTTTGGCATAGGAAATTTGCAAAGAGTTTGGGTGAATAATGGTTTTTAACTCGATTCTTTGTGGCATTCAATCTATGAATTTGTCCCCTTTCAGGGATTACCTTCATGTCTTTATTAAGCACTACTTCTTCATGCACCCACTGCACAGGGTGTTAATATCGGTGTTCCATATTTGGTCCAATGCTTGTTTGGGACACTAGAGCTTACAACTAATACTTACTTATAATTCCCTATGCTTTTCATTAATTTAATTTTTTCTTTACAAAAACAAATTATGACCCCCTGACGCTCTTGGTACCCTTGCTTAGGATCACTCCCATAATGTCTAGGTGTCCCGTAGTTATATATCTTTCTCCTTGGATTACGTGTGTTGGAAGTCCAAATTCAGCACCCTTGTTAGGTATTTCCTATGTATATCCCTCCCACTCTTTTTAGCCTCTGTAGTTTCGTAATGTTTCGCACTCTCTTTATGTTAATGTTAATTTAACTATGATATATCCCTTCCAACTACAAAGGAAGTTTTCTCCACTTCGACAGGAAATAAGTTTTAGTCCTGCTTTGATTGAAATTATAGATTGTGCATACAGTTTCACAAGATTCCTTTCTTGCTTACATTTCCCATCGTCGTTGGTGTGTTGTGATTGGTACAGGTATGGTAGATAGTGCCATTTTCCTCTAAGACTTATCTAGCTGTTAACTTCAAAACTACTTAGCTAATTTATTCACTTGTTCCAGGTTGAGGAGTCCCATGCAATTTCAGGTATGTTCATGTTTACGCCTCACCTTGGTGATGGGCCTCGTGACAACCTTCCACTGTGAATAAATCTGGTTTTGGTTAAGTTTTTTTCATTGTTTTCCTGATTACATTGCATGTAATTGGATAAAGGGTGAAATACCCCTTTCATTTATTCGTACGATTTACTCCTGGGAGTAATTATCCTGTGGTATCTTCTAGTATCTTTAAATACTGGGTTGTGTTATGGGTTACCAACCCCGATTTTTAAACCTGTACTTTGGTTTGATATTAGTTACCTGTTGGGTTTCTTTTTAAAGAGTGAATACTTTAATTTAGAAATACTTCTGGTAAAGACTTTACTTTGTAAATTACCTGAGCACGAATACTAATATAGATACTTATAGTTTAATTTCTTATAATGGTCTTATTATATTGGTGAATTATGTTATTTCTTCCCACATTCTTTTCGTTACCGCTCATATCCCTCTGAATTTATACAGTTACTCAAAAATATAATCATTCAATGATGTGATAGGCTCTTACTGTGCAACTTAGATATGAAGAACATATGTATATGCATAATTGTGATCTTTTCATCATTGATTATAACACCCTATTTAATAATTGATATGTATTTCATGTATTTCTAATTCTACTAAACGATCAAGTTTGTGCATTAGCAGAGAAGTAGTTATGACCTTTATTCTATGTTTCTCTAAATATGGTGGTGGCTAATCTAATGACTGGAACTTACTGGGTTTATTTAATTTGCTTGGTGCATCCTACTCTTACTATAATTATAATTGTGTGTTTTATGTAATTAATGTGAGTTTCTCAATCTGTTTCATTCATAGAGTGCACTTGTTCTATGTAGATTATTTCTAATTTGAAGGAGTTAAGTCTAGTGCTCAACACATCTCTCATCTATTGTTATTAGCTATACTACACATCTTCAGTCGTATCTCGTTTCTTTACTCTATCATAATCCTTACTGGAAATAATTAGGGGAATGCATGTTTAAAATTGCCTAGGGGAATTCCTGTTTGAAATTAGCCACCGAAACCCTTACAATTTAGTGGTCAACATTTAGAAATTTTAAATGAATTTTGAAATATATTTCTTTTGTCTTCTCATACGTGAGACTAAATATTAATCTTTTTCTATTTGTTCCTTGAACACATCAATGTAATAATAGGCATAGCTGCGAGAACTAAGAAACCTTATAATAGGTTAACCAATCTGACTAACGGCTAAATTTAACCTACTCTTAGGAAACCAATCCACCTTCATTTGATTCTCTAGTTGAACATGTCCCTTAATTCTTCACCACATTATCCGTTCCTATCTAATTATGTATCTCAAATTTGATAATAGTTGTTAAAAAGAAACTTTAACTTGCGAAATTATTTTTCACCTTACCATTTAGATAGAGTTGGATGAATCTAGTTACAACATGCTCACTATCGTAATGCACAATATTATGATTTTTGACAATATAGTTTTCAATAAGATATATTCAGTTAATCCCTTTACCTTATATGTGCACAAATGCTTTTACTCGTTCCAGTATTCTGATCTCATTTAGACCTTAATATTGTAATCATCAAAAATTCTAATTCTATTTCTCTCAGAACTCTTGTATCCCCTAGTGAATTTATTCCTAATTTAACAGTAAAATATAGCAATTAAATACTACCTAAGTGCTATCAAGCATGTTCTTACTATAATCAAGATAATTAGCTATTTTCTACTCAAACGAGTGCAGCAAACATTCATCATTCCCTCACAATTTAACCGAGAACATAATCCAATTCGAAGATGTGTTTATCTAAGCTTGAGCACAATAAGGTTAACTATACTTTGCTACAGATCTAGTTTTCATATAAAAAACTTCATAACCATTCATAGATCTAGCCAGATAATTGTACCCAAGCTCGTAGATGGACTTTTACTGGAGCGAGACATGAACCACCCAACCTTGAATTGTCTTCTAGTTCCCCCGAGCCGAGATTGTGTTTCAAAGGAATCAACAACCCTTGTTAATCCTGTTATTAAGTATTTAATACTTGTATTTCATGATAAATTTTCCTTTTAGCAGAATCCTTCTTTTGTGGACCTTTTTATGCACTTGCCTAGGATTTTCCATAAAAGCCTGCCTTTCTCTCCCACAACGCTTAGTATGTTTCTCTAGCTAAGTAACTTAATGGATCTTTCTCTCCCATCCATTAAGCTTATCTAGAACATTATCTCAAATTCTTATCATGAATAATTTTTCAATCTCATTTACCTATGAGATTATACTCTTTTCCTTTTGGAAAGAATCTTGTTTCTAGATATCTCATTCCCAGGTACATACACTCTATTTATTTATTTATTAACAATTATTCTTTTACATCATCGACCTAATATTTTTCATGGCTTTTCCACCAATCTAAACCAAACAAGATTACAGTAACGAAAGGGATACTACTACATATTTCATAAATATTCCATCAAACACAATTTCCTTGGCACAATTCTTCGACAACAACACTTAGAAGTCTTCAACTAGGTCGAGGGTTGACCCTCTTTCCATTTTCTCCATGGTAGTTGACTTGTGTTAGGCACGATCACCCGATTGGGCCCTACTCGAGTTGGGGGTCAGGTGGGTCAAAAACTTCTCTCGACTCTTCCAATGCATTATGGGCCAACTATGTTGGCCAACTCCCTTTCTTTCCAGCTCCCTTTGATGAAAAGGAGAAACAACAATATGGCAGGGTCTGCGAAATTAAAAAAGAAATACACGTATTTAAAAGTGCACAATAAAAGGGGTATATCTTTGCATTACAACCTTGCAAGCCTTGGTTTAAAAAACGCACAAATTATAGACTACAAATTATATGTCCCAATGACCTCTCATTCTGTTATTTTACATTATATTGGGTCATGTCTTCTGACATCGTAGGATGCCCATATAAACAAAAAAAAACCCTAAAAATTTAAATATCATCCCTCCCAACTAATATACCTCTAGAGGCTTACAGGACTAATTAAAATTTACAATAAAAATCACTGAAATGATGTCCTTCATCTCTAGCGGCCATGCCACATCTATTGGAAGCATCTGGAATCAAATTTGGTTGGAGTGGGGTGTCAATTCTCCTGCATTAAACTCTCATGCTTGAAAATCTTCATGATCTCCCGATCATGCATCTTCATTGTTCCCTCTATTCATTTGTAACCTCTGTCTTCTTTCTCCACATGTATCATTGACCTCCTCCTCTCGCTAAGCAGCGAGATGCAACTGAGCCTCCACTAACACCTCCCCGACTCACCTCCTCTAGCTCACAATTTCAACATCTCGTTTTGCCTCCTCTAGAACTTCTCGAGCTTCCCTTTCTCGCTTGGGTGTTGCACACTTGCTCACCTCCTTCGAAAATTCTACCCACAAACTTAAATGTAGAATTGTCACACAACTTCTACCCAACCGTAGCTCAAAATTTCTCTTCCACAAGAAATATTTCCTTTTCCCTACCCTCTGATACCACGAGATGATAGACTGATTTCGGGTCTATTAATTTCGAGCTATAGATGAATTGGATCTCTCGAGCCTCTGGGTTATGGGCCTGCAATCTTTCTTCTATCAATGAACTTAGGGTTATATTTTGATTTCCTTCATACCTAAACTCTAACAATGATTCCACCCTTGTCACATCTTTTGACCCTATTTTCTCATGCACAAGTTCCTTGGCACAATTCTTCAATGAAAACACTCACGGGTCTTCAACTAGGTTGGGGGTCGACCCTCTTTCCATTTTCTCCATGGCAATAGACTAGTGCTAGTCATGACCACCCAACTGGGCCCTGCCCGAGTTCAGGTTCTAACATGTCAGACTCTTTTGTCAGCTCTTCCACTGCATTGTGGGCCAACTATGCAGACTGACTCCATTTCTTTTCGACTGCATTAGATGAAAATACCGAACAATAATATGATAGTGTCTGTGAAATTAAAAGAAACATGCACATTTAAAAACACACAAATAAAAGGAGTATATCTTCACATTACAGCCTTGTGGTCCTTGGTTTCAAAACTTCACAAATTACAGACTATGGCATGTATGACCTGATGTCCTCTCATCGTGTTCTTTTACATTATATCGGGCTATGTCTTCTCACATCGTAGGCTACCTATATAAGCAAAACAAAACCATAAAAATTCAAATATCATCCCTACAAGCTACTCATTTTTTATAGGATTAAAAGTTTAATTAAAAATTAAGATAAAAAATCGATGAAATCATGTCCTCCATCTCTAACTGCCATGCAATTCCTTCTGGAATTGTATGGAATCAAATTCAGTTGGAGTGGGGTGTCGATGCTCCTGCATCATTAAGTTTCATGAGTAATATAAGTTCTAATAATCCCCCCGACCCCAAACTCATTTAAAAACTTTGAAAATGATGTGTCATCATTTTTGTGAGTAGGCTCAGGGACAAGTATAGAGACTTTAAAGTATACAATATTTTTTAAAAGAAGATTATTTATATTTCTTTATTTCTTTTTCCATTTTGTTCCTATCACCCAAAGGTCACTCCCAACCTAGGCCACATCAACACTACATGGATATATTTTTAGCAAGCATGTGATTTTGAAGTGATGATCTGCAAACAAGGAATGCCTTAAGAGAAAAAAAAATACCCACCATTTAGTAGACTATATTCTTTATCATTAGCTAATAATATATTTATTTTATAAAATAAAATTTAAAATTATTTTCTCATATTTATATAATCATATATTTTATATTTAAATTAAATATTTTTATTTAATATATATATATATATAGATATAGATATATATTTAATTATTTGAAAATTTTTCTCATAAATTGTATAATTTATTTTTCAATAAAAAAATACATTTATTTAACATGTTTTATTTTAGTCTAGTCCTCATCTTAATACTACAACCCATTGAGAACGAATTTTATTAGTAGGTCACTATATTCAAACCTCACCAAACTACTAACAGTGGAGCAAAAATAGACATATAACTCACAAAATATATATATATATATATATATATATATATATTTTAGAAATATATATATTTTATTTTATTAAATCCAATAAGATTGAGAAGAGTGTTATCCTCGTTATTCCAATTTGGTTCTATCAATAGACATCCCTTACCGTCAGTATTCTATCAAGTGACATCTCTCTCCGTTTACGCTAGATTCCCCTTACAAACATGTAACCTTAAAAATAATATAGATACACCTATAATCAAAATTATTATTGTAAATGAGCATAACCCTTTTGTCAAAGATTAAAATTATAACAGAAGGATGTTTGCAATTTCATAAATATCAAATTTTACTCATCCGACTGAAGGAATCTGGCCTTCAAAATTGTGAAAGAATCTTTACCTAAAATTCCTCTTGTGAAGCAATCTTGCCTTTAAAATTGTCTCTTATGGTGGGAGTGACATTAAGCCTTGATTCACGTAACTTCACACAAACAAACAAACATGTCAGACCTCCCCGCATCGAATATAACTTATTCCAGAAAGAGGCTTCTTGTATAACACACGGAAACTGAATGATCGGAATTTTTAACAATAGCAATAGTTTAATTAATTTATAAATAAATTTGATTTTTAATTAAAAATTGAGTTAAATCTAACTACTAATTCAGCGATAGTTTCGATGATATACGATCAAACATTCATGTATGACAAAATTTGATCTCCAAAGCGTTCACCCTATTTTGACATGAGCGATATTTCAAATTAACCGCGGCTTGTTTAATTATATTATGTTTTCACATTTCAATTTCTGTTTGTATAAAATGTATCGTATATATAAATTTAATAATAGAAAAAATATGTTGGATTTGTGTAGATTATAGAACTCAGTGATCTTGATAAATGTTTATTAAGTTTTAAATAAAATTAATAAAAAATTATATTAAAAATATAACAAATTTAAAATAGTTAAATTACTAATTTTGTGAAATCACTAAATTTCATGGGTCTGGAGTAGATGTTTTAAAACTGTTTTTGTTTAGCCCAGGGCTAGTTTTTTTAGAATCTAAAGAAATATATTAACCACCCATAACTTATAGATATTTGGCAAAAAGCTAAAGTATGCTCCCATATGGACCACCAACTAGTAATTACAAGCCATCTAATTTTTTTGAATAACAGTGATTAGTCAACCTACATTAACAAACTGTCCCACTATTAATTTTGAGATAGATTTTCGAATACATAAAAAAATTCACTATTACAATTAGTAAGTAATAAAATTACTACAACTTACCTGGATGCGGTTACTAAAATTACTACAACTTACCTGGATGCGGGTGATACATGGACTCATCAGAGAACATGCGATGGGGGGCAGCTGTGATACTAAGATCGTCTGGCAGGACGGTATATTAATTTGCCCCTGTCAAGCATTAACGCAGTTTATGTCTGAGAGGATGGATCTGCAGAAGAGGGATGGCCTCACGCGAGGCAAATTGATTTTCCAGTACGCCGATTTATGGAGTTTTGGCTCCATTGCCGCCGGATTGTTCAGATCCGAGTCCTATATAATGATGCTCATGAATCAGGTCAGTTACATGAAGTATTGTGATGTTAATTTGTCTGAGGGAGAGATTGAGCCGAATGCTGGCGACAGGGGTAGATGCCATAGCCTAACCTCTGTTCCGACTGTGTGTTCTGGGCATTCGTGGGAGGAAGGTTTAGTAACGCACAAAAATTGGGTAATTGTCATTGAGGAGGAACTGTTAGCTAGTTACAATCCTGAATTTTTACTGTCTCTTGTTTGCAAAGTGCGCTCTCCCGGGCTAATGGCGCCGAGACAGAGGGGAGTCCCAAGGCGTGGAGGAGTATGGGGAATTCGCGGCAGGCAAGAGGCTCAGGCTAGTGCAATTCAGCCAATTGCCATGCTGGAGCCTCCATCCTCTCCCTCTGAAGACTCAGACCAGGTGGATAGTCAAGTCCATACTTCTCGCTGCACTTTTCGCTGCCGGAGAAACCAGACCCGTCTCTCTCTGCTCATAACAGTCATTGCCACGGAGGAGGAGGATGATTCGTCCAGTCAGGAAGAGCCTGACAGGGAGCCGGAGCAACTGGATCATCCTCGGGTTCCAGTAGTGGGGAAATTATGGATAATGAAATTGCTGTTGATGTCAACTTGATGGAGCCTCTTCCGGGTTTAGGCTCGCCTCAGCAACCAGCTCATGATTCGTCTCAGCATCTGGCTCATGGTTCGTCTCAGCATCCTGCCAACTTCGGCAATCAGCTCACCAACCGTCTGGAGATGAATGAAGAGGCTTACAAGCCGGGCACTGAACAAGATGAGCCTTCGAGGGCTTAGTTTATGTTTTCTTTTGCTGCTTAATGAACGCGTTTTGGAATTTTGAGGGGACGCCTTCTGGTTTAGAAGGGTCCAGCAGTCGGTTTTATAGTAGGGAGCCCTCAAGAAATCTAAGCTCTTCAAGAAGACTGGAGAATTTGGATTTCCAACCACCGTTTGGTATTTTGTTTTCAGCAGCAAGATACATTCGACAGGCAAACTTCTCAAATCAAGTAACTGCTGTTCTTTTGCATAGTCATCTTTTTGTAAGCCAGAAGGCCATCAACTACAGCTTTTGTCATGCTCTCTGTTATTATCTCCATCTTTGTAATCCAGGTTGCCTTGAGCACCTGCAGTCTTCTTTGACAGAGGATGCTCCCCTGCATCTTCAGAGGCCTAGGCCTCTTTGTAAATAGTTTTCTTTTTCTTAATACAATAGTTTAGCCTTTATCCCGAAAAAAAATAAAATTACTACAACTTTAACCCACTGTGATAAGAAAATTGCTACAACTTTAACCCAATTGGTATGAAATTGAAACTGGAATTTAAAGTCACAGTCTCCAGCTTCTTTACAAAGAAGCTAGTGGCTTCAAGCCTCTTTTAAGAGATAGTCACTTCAATTTCAGTGTTTGAAATCAGCTCGCATGCTCTCCCAACAAGAGTCATCTGGATTGCTTTTCTTAAATTGTAGTTTAAAAAAAATCATAAATTAACTTGGAAAATAATTAAAATATGGGAAAATCATGATAAAATCCAGCAGAAATTTTTGAAAATCTAAACTATATTTATGAAACTTTAAGATTTTAAATGCCCAAAATTTTTTTATGAGCTGAATCTACCATTAAAAAAAAATTATTCAAACACTCTTAACCTTCTAATTTTAAACTTTTTACTAAATGTAAAAAAAATTCTAAATACGTGGCATCGATACACAACACCATTTTTTAATTCAAAACAATGCTGGCTTTGTATACGGGTCCACATTGATATCACTCAGAACCCATGATCCTGGACGAGATGCTCGTGAGCAACCCTACGTGTCTTTTTTTTTGGGCGGTGCTTTCAATTTTTAAGACCTGCACAGAGAAGGTTTGACAAGTAACGTCAAACGAACCCTAGTTGATATCCATTCTACATCAAAATAGAGACGGATGGCCTGTTTAAGATTCTGCGTCAGAAAAGGGGGAAAATTTTGGTAAGACTGTGACCGTATAGCAAACTCTGATAATGAGAGGGAAGTTTACCGTCTTTGGAAAAATAAAATTCTCTGACAATGCTCATCCAACGTACATTCTGGTCCACTGGCCCTTCACCGAATGGATTGCTAAACTGTCAACGCATGCCGGCCTATCGTGAAAGTCATCCTGTGACATATAATGGATAGTTGGAAGTAATAAGTTAGCAGTGGCTTCCGATGTTGTGGCTGGTGAGTCGTCTACCAAACAAAAACCTAGTTTCATAAAACTGGAACCGAAAAGTGATGGGTAAACATAGTTTTTAATTATTTTTAGGATTTGGATTTTTTTGGAATTGGGTGCAACCTCCATTCTTTGTTATTTAGAATGTATTAAACGAAAAACCTATGAAACGGTAGAAGAATTAACCACCTAAACATTTACTTTCTACCAACAAGCAAACCCCATGTCCCTCCAGATTTAGAGGAAATCTGACAGGGAAAAATATGCCGAGACTACTGAGTGAACAAATAATATTCCGAGACTACTGCGTGAAGGAATAAACGGTTTATTACTCATTTAGTGGAATTAAAAAAACTACACACGGAAAACCTCCGTGCCCCCTTCCGGGGCTGTCTTCGACGTAAAACACAAAAGAACGAAGGCCGTAGTGAATTAGATTCTTATATAAACTTTAAGTTTGTGAAATTAATAAGCAGCAGGTATGAACTGCGGAAGACAAAGGAAGACTCCAGAGTGACAATTTGAAAAAGTGATTCACATTTTAATAAAAATTCGTCCGACCATATTTTTTTGAATTTATTCTAACGATTTTTACGTTTGGGTCGATTCAGAGACCACACCAAAACTTTTATATTTTCGCTTCTTTTGTGTCACGCCCACCTTGGAGGTAGTTTTTCAATTGCACAAAAGGGTGCGGCACCAAAACCTGTTTTTTCTTTAACCATACTCACAAGTGTGGACTACGCCTACTTTTTATATTTAGTTTATTTTTCACTTTTCTAAGTATAACATTCACATACAGAGCGGAAGCATTCAATTAGTCATCTTCATCATTATTACCATTTATACATATGCACAACAGATAATTAATGGGGGACTCCCTGAAATATGAGTTTGGCCGATGATAATAACAATATTTTGTAAGTTACAATGTTTGCAGAAAAACCCCAAGTTTCCTCCTTACAATTTCTGCCACAACTGTGCAAGTTCGTCGTTCGGCAGGCACCCGTCATTCCGCTGCCTTCGTGCAGAGCTGCCCGGTCGTGTTGCACACCCGGAGCTTGTCCGCACCATGCCACCAACTCACCGCGCTCACCTGTCAACTCGTCGCACCGGGCGCTCCACCCGTTCACCGGCTCGTCGTGTCCATGGCCATGTCACTCGACTCGTGGTCGCCCAACTCGCAGGTCACCCAACTCGTCCTCGGGCGCACCCAACCACTTGCCGATACACCACCCAACAAACAACTCTCGGTCGCCTTGAATTGTCGTCCAAACCACTGTCTGCGGTTATCCTAACTCGTCGCACCAACCCATTGTTACATCGTTCGCCTGTTCAAGTGACTCGGCACCCTCACTCGAACTCGCATCGCTTGCCAAGTTACCAAGTGCACTCGTCGTTTCGTTGCCTGCCCGCTATGGTAGCTTGTTGCACGTCATGTGCACTCGGCCAGTAACCTGACCCACGATTCGACCTAACCGACTGTCCGAACTGCGGCCTCACCCACTGCCCGACCTGCAGCCTTACCCGTCGACCCATCCTACAGTCATCACTGCCTGCCACTCACCCTTTATGTGATCAACCTTACCACGGCTCTGTGCTTCGGCCCTGAGACTCTGTGTGCACTTCGCCCTCGTTTCAGACCTCCAAGTTAGCTCTCATTTCTTAACTCGCATGAACACTTGGAAGATTGCGTTATGTTTTCCTCCACCATCCGTCCGCCTGTTTATATGGCATTCATCCTTTAGTTGGGGCTTTGACTCACCAAGTTGACCCACCATTTGGTTGAACTGCCCCTCCTTCTCGTTGGCCCATGGTGTGGGCGCCCATGCATGGGACCGCCTTCCATATAAACTTACCAACACTTCCAACACTTAGCCATTTTCGCAATCGGCCTTCCTGCGGTCGCATCTTCGCTCGTTTTGTTCATCCGGTAAGCTCGTCACACTGTGCGGGCACGCCCTCAACTCGCTGGTTGAACTGCTTAGCTCATCGCTCGCCCTTCGTGCACCCACGCTGACTCTTCGCATTGCAACAACAAATCGTTGCCCTTACATCCTCCCCCACCTCAATTCATTGTCGTCCTCGACAATACCATCTTACAACATGGAAAAGTTTCGCTAGCTCCAACATCCAAAATGTCCATGCTTCCCACCTTTGCTCTATCATCGAACAAACCCTAAAGGCTCATGTCTCCATGAATCAGAAAGTCTCCTCAATCCATGATCGTTAACCACCTCCGTCGCAATCCCCACATATTGCCTCACTGTGGAAGGTTGATCCCTCCAACTCAAGCTACATGCTCACTACAACATATCGTGTCGACCTCGTCATGTATCGTTATTGTGTGAACTGCTACCATGATACTCTAACACAATGATAACACATCTCTATATACTTCCAGACCCCATGATTCAAACTAGTCGGGTAGCTAATCCAACTGTCACGCTCAAACCATGAGAATGCACATCCTCATGCCATCATTAGTCGTTTCTCTCAGCACCCTGTCACAACATCAACTCGATCGAGAATCCATCTCCATCTAAGTAAACCATGCCCAGGTCCATGAAGTAGTCCCCATCTCATATGCAACATGTTGTTCATGATGTTTGGTGTCAATGTGTTGCATGTCAATCAGCATTATCTATCCCAACCAACATCCTAGCAAACGTACACGTCTCGGCCCCCAAAGGTCTCTGCAAGATGCTTCAACTCTCCATGTAGTAGGAATGCTCCATAGTCTGCTCAAAACTACACCAAGTCCGTGGCCTTGTTGTACATAGCTGCACAACATCCCCATTGGCTCATAAGTAGAATGTCTCCATGTCACATCAGCAAATCCACCTACACAACATCCCTGCCTTGGCACTCCTCATTGGATGCCCATAAGTGACACCTCTACAAGTGCTCTTGCATAATGTCCCTACATAACACTGCCATGCTTCATCTATGCAACTCAATGTCCACAAACCAAGTTTCCCATGTTTTCCAGCTAAGCAGACCCATCACAACATCGGTCATCCTCATCCAAGTCTACAATTTGGTCTAGTGCCCATAGTCACCCAAACCATATCTCTCATCAAGTCATATGAGTCTCTTCCATCATAGGTCCCCCACTAAAGGTTCCACCAAGACTTCCTCTTGGTCTCGGCCATGAGAAGTCCACCCAAGTACCATGAAACTCAAGTGTGTGCCCTGTCGGGCACTTAGCCAATTCCTCCATATGGCTAAAGCATGACCCATTCCTCCACAATGATCATCACATTTTTCCTTTGTCACGGGCATTTGCACCTTCTGCCACAAGGTCACAAACAACCACAACAAGCTCTGCAACAGTTAATGGTCCTTGCTTCTCCATACAAGGTCTCATTGTAGACATTCATGGTAAGACTATCCATTGCATCAACAAACTGACTTTGCCCTTCCCTACATATGGTCCATCCTCCAAAATCTCCAATGAAACACAAGTAATAATATGAATACCTACTTCACCATGAGGCTTTTCCATGTGAGTATCCTCATCCACCAATGTCTACAAACTACACAATCTTGGTCCAACTAGAGAAATTTCAAGTTCCTCTTCCATCGTCGTCATGTCTGCAACATCCTTAAACATCACGACTTCCTCTTCTCCATCATTGCAATCTGTAGCTACATCTTGCTCCATTGCCCAACCAAGTTGAAGAAGTTCGTCTTCAACATTCCTTTCCAAGACTTCAAGTACATTTTGAATCTGTGGTTTCTCTTCTTTCATCCACTTCAACTTGTATAAGGTCAGCAGAACCTCCCTTGGCATTATTTGAAACCCGCCATGTCTTGTCATTCAGCTTTGCCCAAGCACGAAGCTTCACCCTTGCTAAACCTTTCACGAAGTGTAACACTTCCTTTGGTAAGCCTGGTTTGATTGAATCAACCTCTGATACCATATGTCATGAAGTGATAGTGGGATCAACTTCTCTTCACATCTCCAGTGAAGCCCTGTGGAAATTAAGACCTCTGATACCATCTGTCTCACCCGTACCCTACTGGTAGTCTTTCAACCACATAAAGGGTGGTGTGGCACCACCACCCATTTTCTTTTTAACAATACTCACAACTGTGGACTACGCCTAATTTCTATACTTCATTTATTTTTCACTTTTCTAAGTATAACATTCACATACACATCGGAAAAATTCAATTAGTCATCTTCATCATTATTACCATTTATACATATTCACAGCAGATAATTAGTGGGAGGGGAAACTCTCTGAAATATGAGTTTGCCCGATGATAATAACAATATTTCACAAATATACAAGTTACAGTCTCTGAAGGGAAATCCCAAGTTTCCTCCTTACAATTTCTGCCACAACCATGCAACTTCGTCGTTCGGCCTACACTTGTCGTTCGACTGCATTTGTGCAGTGCTGCCTGATTGTGTCACCCACCCGGCACATACCCACAACTTGTCTGCACCATGCCACCAACTCACCATGCTCACCTATGAACTTGTCGCACCTGGCACTCCACCCATTCACCTGCTCGACGTGCCCACGACCGTGTCATCCAACTCGCGGGTCGCCCAACACATGGGTCACACAACTCGTCCTTGGGCTCACCCACCTGCTCATCGATACACCGCTCAATACACAACTCTTGGTCAGCTTGACTCGCCATGCCAACCACTGTCCGCGGTTATCCCACCTCGTCGCACCAACCCACCATTCCATGGCTTTCACGATCAAACGACTCAGTGCCCTCACCTGAACTCACCTCACTCGCCAAGTTACCAAGTATGCCCATCGTTCGACTGTTTGACCACTACGGTAGCTCGTCGCACCTCATGTGTGCTCACCACACAACTCGACCCACCCAATTGTCCGATCTGTGGCCTCGTCCACTCCTTGACCTGTGGCCTTACCTGTCAACCCGCCCTGCGGACCTTCCTGCCTGCGGCTCACCCATTATGCAATCAACCTTATCTCGACTCTGTTCTTCGGCCCTGAGACTTCGCCTACACTTCGTGCTTGTTTCAAACCTCCAAGTTAGCTCACATGAACACTTGGAAGATTGTGTTATGTTTTTCCTACACCATCCATCCGCCTGTTTATATGGTGTTCATCCTTCGGTTGGGGCTTCGACTCACTAAGCCGACCTATCATTTGATTAAACCGCCCCTCCTTCACGTCGGGCCATGGTGTGAGCGCCCATACATGGGACCGCCCTCCATATAAACTCACCAACACTTCCTACAGTTAGCCATTTTCGAAATCGGCCTTCGTGCGGTTGCACCTTGGCTCGTTTTCTTCGTTCGGTCAGCTCATCGCAGCATGTGGGCACGCCCTCAACTTGCCGGTTGAACCGCCCAGCTCATCGCTTGCCCATCATGCACCCATGTCGACTCCCCATGTAACGCCTTGCAGCTCCGCCCGAAGTGCGACTGCGGAGGGTGCGCGGTTGGAAGCGAATGAGCAACGTTTGATTGAAGTGCGAGCTCCATTGGTTATGCGATGGAGATGTGTTACGCATATGAGGAGGGCGAGCTGGACTTATACGCGTGGGAGCGTGGTGTAAAACATATGGAGGCCGACCAACAAACATATGAAATAGACGATGGTTTGGAGCGTTTGGAGAGGAGGCTGACTTGAAGGTTAGAGTATTTGCGATGGCGTATATATTGGAGATGCGTTGGAGGCATTCCCACAATCATTCGCTCATTGCTCAACAAAGAGAATGTGCAAAACAAGGTGTAGGCACAACAAAGGAAGAAAGGCACAGTTGGAGATGCGCTCGTACTTGGGCAAGGCCGCGCAGAGTTAGTTGCTTGTCTTGGTTTTGGGTGAAGGGCGCGGGCAGGGTCGCCCGCCGGTTGGAGTGAGGTGTGCACGGGTGTGTGGCACCCAGTTTGTGCGACGACTTGGCACGGGTTCTTGGGTGGCTCGGGTGAGCGCCCGCCCGTCGTGCAAGTGTGCACAGTGACTTGGTGAAGTGTTGAGATTATGAACGGAGGTGTGTCTTGGGCAGAGGCGCCCGTGTGTGGCGACTTGGAGGCGCACCCAAGTTGGGCAAACAACATGATCGTGTGACGAGGTGAACGAAGGGTTGGTGAGTCATGCGGCGACCGTGTGGAGACGCTGACGAGCTGGGCAACCGAGTTTGTCGAAGATTGTAAATTTGGCTAAGTATGAAACTTGGGGTTTCCAAGTATACTTGTAAAGCTTTGTAACTGTTGTAAAAGACTATATAATATATTATCAGGCAGACTCATTGTTCAGGGAGTTGCCCCTCCCTTTATACTGTGCAATTTTGTTCTTCATTTATAATTGCTGATGATAATGAATGTGTATGGATGTTCATTGGTATAAAGGATAACATAATAATACTTGGTTGCGAAACACAAACTAAGTAGGAGTAAGTGGTTAGGCGTAGTCCACGAACATAAGTATTGGTGAAAAGAAAGTGTTCGGTGGTGCCGCACCTCGCTAAGAGCGGTTGAAAGACTACCGTCGGCTTGGGGGCGTGACAGGTGGTATCAGAGCTCGGTTGGAGCTGGTGATTGAAGCTGATTCAGGGTTGAAGAAGCTTGACAGTTGGTGACAGCAAAGCAGGTACTTGCAGGTGAAGGAAGTTGTTTCACATACAAGTGGAACAAGGGCTGGTTCAGGTTGCAGGCAACTTGGTGAAGCTGTTGAATGGTCGAAACTAGATCGCAAAGAAGAAGGAAGCTGTTAGCAATGGCAGCTGAATCTCAGGCTGGGTCTAGTCATGGTGTGCAGGATGCTACTATGGCACTTATGGAAAAAGTGTTGGAAAGGATGGAGGACTTGGAAGCTTTCTGGACTAAGAAGATGGACTTGATCGATAGGGATCAAGAGGCCAATTCGAAGATGAGGGAAGAGCTCGATGAACTCTGGACTCAACATGAGTACACTGATCTTATGTGTACACAACTTGAAGTAAGGGTCAAGGAGGTTGAAGAGGCAAGAGACCAAGGTCTTGCAGAGATCGTGGGCTTGCGAAAATCTCTTGACGAAGCCAGAGATGAGATTGCAGTGTTGAAGAAGGCCATGAGGCATAACTCAGGTGGAGGAGTGCCTCATGTGAAAGTCAAGGAATCAGAATCTTACGATGGTACAAGGAGTGCAAAGACTCTTGGCAATTTTATATGGGACATGGAGCAATACTTGGAACACTTGGGTCTATCTGATGATGAGACGAAGGTTAAGGTAGCTGCTCAGTTCTTGACAAAGGATGCTAAGATGTGGTGGCGAAGGAGGATGGATCAGATTGCCAATGGCAGTGCTGGTGACATTACTTCGTGGGATGAGATGAAGAAAGCTTTGCAGACCCATTTCAGTCCTCAGGATGAAACGTGGGAAGCAAGGATGAAAATTAAGTTCATAAAGTAGACCGGGAACCTTCAGACATATCAACGAGAGTTTGCAAGTGCGGTTCTGGAACTTCCTGACATGGCGGAGAGAGACAAGGTGTTCAACTTCATTATTGGATTGAAGCCTTGGGCATGCAATGAAGTGAAGAGGTAGAGAATTAGAACACTTGAGGAAGCTTTTGATGTTGTTGACAGGTTGGTGGAGAATTATGATGAGACTTATGAAGATAGGAAGAAGAAGTCCAATAAGCCGAAAGATAAGAAGAAGGATGATGCTTCGAAATCAGATGATAATTTGAAGACGAAGAAAGCCTTGAATTGTTGGATATGTGCTAGACCACATACGGTGAAGAACTACCCTTCTAAACCAAAAGTGGCTCCAATTGCACAATCTAATACGAAGAATGAAGAAGC
Organism: Pinus tabuliformis; assembly: GCA_031772625.1. Taxonomy (NCBI): domain Eukaryota; kingdom Viridiplantae; phylum Streptophyta; class Pinopsida; order Pinales; family Pinaceae; genus Pinus; species Pinus tabuliformis. Next base: position 584,905,750 of record CM062810.1, read on the forward strand.
TTCTGTGGGGATGATGCAGATACTTGGAGCTGCCGCTGCTACAAAGGTGGTCTCTCGGAGGGATCTTGACAGGAACAGTTTGGAGTATGTTCGAATGAAGGTTGGAGGTGCTAATATACTCACTATGGTGGATAGTGGGGCCTCTCACAACGTGAAGATACTGCAAGAAGAATTGGGTTGAAATTTGTACTGGTGAAGGCACAGATAAAGACTGTCAATGCACCTCCTGATAATGTTCTTGGTGTAGCTGAGAAAGTGGACATAACACTTGGTGAGTGGACAAGGAAGGTCGACTTCACTATAGTGTGGATTGATGACTATGAAGCTATGCTAGGAATGGAATTCATGAAACAGTTTGATGCTATGATTGTTCCACATTTGAGGAAGCTGTACATTTACGATGGAAGGGAAGATGTACCCATTGGTGTACCAACCATTGGAGTGACAAGCCCTGATTGTATGTTGGCAGTGATGCAAATGGAGGATGAGAAGCGGATGGAAGACATGAGTAAGCGGTTGTCCACGCTTGAGACAAAGCTTACCGAGCAGTCATTGGTCATCAGGACTCTTTCAGATAGTATCTTGGATTTACCAATAAGGCTAGAAGTGGTCAAGGATGACAATGATGATGATGAGGCATATGTGAGGCCGAATGTACGGGAGGAGGATCGGGTCACTTATCTACAGAAGATGGAGATAGAAAATCCTGACAGATGGATTGAGATGATTAGTGAGGGTGAGCCTTCAGGCTCTACTCCCTCCACATCTTATTAGATGACAAGAAGATGGGGCTCATTGTTAGCTGCTCATGGCAGTGAGTCCTTAAAACAGGTTGAGCAGGTATGGCAGATGGTGCAGGGATGGCTTCGCATCAAGCATCATGACATGTTGCAGATGGGATGGAGTTTCCGTAGACCTAAGCATGGGTGAGATTCTTGGTGAGTCCAGGATGTGGCAGAATCCGAGATAGACTGGTGAAGGCATAAGGATGTTCACTCTCATGGCTTGAGCATGACAATTGGATTAGCTACCCAACTAGTTCAGACATGGGGTCCAGAAGTGCACGAAGAGATGTTGGAATCAGGCAGGAAGGATGACAATTCACAGGATGAGGACAACACATGGTGGAGATGGAAGTTCTACATATGTTGCAGGGATGTTTGCAGTATGTGGAGGAGTTGACATCATGGACCAAGAATGAGACAAATATTGATGTTGATCTTGGTGGATGGCTACTAAGATGGTATGTTGTCGAGGACGATAATGATTTCAGGTGGAGGAGGATGTAATGACCTGCAGCTCTGCCCGAAGTGCGACCGCGGAGGGCGCGCAGTTGGAAGTGAACGAGCATTGTTTGATTGAAGTGCGAGCTCCCTTGGTTATGCGATGGAGATGTGTTACACATATGAGGAGGGCGAGCTGGACTTATACGCGTGGGAGCGTGGTGTAAAACATATGGAGGCCGACCAACAAACATATGAAGCCAACGATGGTTTGGAGCGTTTGAAGAGGAGGCTGACTTGAAGGTTAGAGTATTTGCGATGGCGTATATATTGGAGATGCATTGGAGGCATTTCCACAATCATTCGCTCATCACTCAACAAAGAGAAGTGCACAAAACAAGGTGTAGGCACAGCAAAGGAAGAAAGGCGCAGTTGGAGATGCGGCTGTCCTTGGGCAAGGCTGCACGGAGTTGGTCACTTGTCTTGGTTTTGGGTGAAGGGTGTGGGCAGGGTCACCCGCCGGTTGGAGTGAGGCGTGCATGGGTGTGTGGCGCCTGGTTTGTGTGACAACTTGGCACGGGTTCTTAGGTGGCTCGGGTGAGCGCCCGCCCGTCGTGCAAGTGTGCATGGTGACTTGGTGAAGTGTTGAGATTGTGAACGGAGGCGTGTCTCGGGCAGAGGCGCTCGTGTGTGGTGACTTGGAGGCACGCCCAAGTTGGGCAAACAACACGATCGTGCGACTAGGTGAACGAAGGGTTGGAGAGTCGTGTGGCGACTGTGTGGAGACACCGACAAGCTGGGCAACCGGGTTTCCGAAGAATGTAAATTTGGCTAAGTATGAAACTTGGGGTTTCCAAGTATATTTGTAAAGATTTGTAACTGTTGTAGAACATTGTATAATATATTATTGGGCAGACTCATTGTTTAGGGAGTTGTCCCTCCCTTTATAGAGTGCAATTGTGTTCTTCATTTATAATTGCTGATCATAATGAATGTGTATGGGTGTTCATTGGTATAAAGGATAACATAATAATACTGGGTTGCGAGACACAAACTAAATAGGAGTAAGTGGTTAGGCGTAGTCCATGAACATAAGTATTGGTGAAAAGAAATTGTTCGGTGGTGCCGCACCTCGCTAAGAGCAGTTGAAAGACTACCGCCATCTTGAAGGCGTGACACCCCACATCGCATCAATGACTCGTGGGCCTTACATTTTGGGTTCTAAGTGCCCACTGAAATGGTTGTGGGCTAATCAAGGGAAAATGTACGAAAGTTTCACGCCCATGCCGACTCTCCACATCGCATCAATGACTTGTGGGCCTTACATTTTGGATTTCAAGCGCTCACTCAAACAGTTGTGCACTTATCAAGTGAAAATGTTCCAAAGTTTCACCAATTCATCGATGCATAGTTCTTTATAATGAGAGCCACACGTTATGTGGGCTTATCAAGTGGAAAAGTTCTGACGTTTCACGAATTCATTGACGGATAGTTTTTTATATCGGTAACCATACACATTATTTATAACGATTAGCATTTAATACTAATAATGTTTTAAGATATTTTTCATTAGGAATTTATTAAGTGTGGAGAGGAAAGTTTTTTATCTGTAAATTTATATTATAATATTAAACTTAAAATAAAAATGGACTAGATTGGGAAAGATTTATAGAAATTGGTATTTTTGATACATGTATATAATTTTGGCATACTCATGAAATGACTTTTTTCACTTATTTTTTTAGTTAATTTTAATCAAATCTTATGAAAAATTTTAAAAATTTGAGTTTAAATTGTTTAACATGCGTAATTGAGTGCCCAAAAAAAATTTTGGAATCTATTTATGCATTTAAAAATGTATTTTCAACAACAAAAAATATTAAAAACCACATTAAACCTATAATTTTTTATTGTTTAAATTATATTTTTGAATATTTTATATTAAAAACTAGATTAATTATTTTATTTTAGATTTAATTATATTTTTTAAAATATACTTTTAAATATTTAATTATTACCATATTAAAAATTAATTAATTTATTTTTATTTTAACTAATACTTTTTTGGACATTTAAATATTTTTATTAACATCAACATTAACACATTCTCTTCATATATATGTTATGTTTATATATGAATATGAAGCTGACTCCTTTTCTTTTCAAATTCCTCGGATGAAAAGACCAAACAAAAATATGATAATGTTTGTGAAATTAAAACAAAAACACAGATTTAAAAACACAAAGAAAAGAAATATATGTTCCCATTACCTCGTTGCGGGCGTTGGTTCCAAAAGTACACAAATTACAGACTATGGCCTGACGGCCTCTCAGCATGTTCTTTTAGATCATACCTGCCGTGTCTTCTGACATCGTAGACTGCCCATATAAATAAAGCAAAACCTTAACAATTCGAATATCATCCCTTCAATCTACTCACCTTCTAGAGCCTTGTAAGATTAATTAAAAATTAATATAAGAATCAATGAAATTGTGTCTTCCATCTCGAGCTTCCATGCTCCTTTTTGTGGAAGCGTTTGGAATGTTTAGCCAATAATATAAGTTTTCTCTAATAATTCCCCACCCCAAATTCATTTAAAATTTTTGAAAATAATGTGTTATCATATTTGTGAGTAGTTTAGGGACCAGTATAGAAATTTTAAAGCATATAATATTTGTTTAAGAAATATTATAATTATATATATATATATATATATATATATATATTAATTAATTAATTAATTAATTAATTAATTAGTTAAGTTAAAAAACCATTATCAAGAAAATCTACAACCTAAAAATAACCCAAAGGTCAGTCCCATTCTATGCCACATCAACTCTATATGGCTAGAATTTTAGCAACCATAGGATTTTCAACTCATAATCTTCAAACAAGAAATGCCTAGAGAAAAGAGTGCCCACAGTTTAGTAAACTATATTATTTATCATTCGCTGAAAATATATTTATTTTATAAAATAAATTTAAAATTATTATTTTTTATTTATATAATGATATATTTTATATTAAAATAAATATTTATATTTAATAAAAATTATTTATATTTTTAATTATTTATTTTTTTTTTCATAAATTCGTGTTTTATTTTAGTTGAGTCTTGATAGCACGACTCATTGAAAGGGAGTTTTGTTAGTGGGTGGTATGTGTTCAAACCTCACATGCACTGAGAAGAGGCATTGACTTACAAACAAAATTATTTTATTTTAGAAATGTATATCTCATACATATTTTCCAATTAAATTCAATGAAAATGGTTAGTAAGAATGTTATCCTCTTTATTCGAATTTGGTTCTATCAATTAACATCTTTTACAATTTACTCTATTCTATCAAGTGACATGTCTCTTCTATCAACTAACATCTACTCTATTCTATCAAGATTCTCTTTACAAACATGGAGCACGCTTCACTCAAGGAAGCTGTGACATTTCATGTGGGTTCTTCGCATATTAAACAATATCCTTATCTTCACTTCATATTGGAAAATGTCTCTAAAAATCACATTATCGAGCCCCCTATCAATACCAACCCAATACAAATTACCAATGTAAAAACCCCTACTTTCGCTAGATATTGTACTTATCCATTTTTTTATTAACATTTTTTATACTCCTTTATATTTTTTCATTAACTTTGGGTTCCATTTTTTTTATAGTTTCCAATATAAAAACCCTCTACCCCTATATATCTACCTTTCCATATAAAAACTCTCTACCCTTATACATCGTGCAATATATTATTTCATTTTTCTCTCCATAAATATTCCCAATATAAACTTACTTGTATGGTATTTCTGCCCTAGTACAAATATTGTATCCTTAAAAAAATATAAATACTCAAAATTATTATTAAAAGATAATCATTATCACACAAAGACAAGCATTAAAAAAATATAAATACTCAAAATTATTATTGTATATGAACCTGACCCTTCGGTCAAACATAAGCATTATCACACAAAGACAAGCATTATAACAGAAGGATGTTTGCAACTTCAAAAATATCAAATTTTACTCATCCGACTGCAGGAATCCGACTTTCAAAATTGTGAAAGAATCATAGCCTAAAATGTCTCTAGTGAAAGAATCTTGCCTTTAAAATTGTCTCTTATATTGAGAGTGACTTAAAAATCCTTGTTTCACGTAACTTCACATAAACAAACAAATAAGTCCAGCCACCAGATTTCCGCGCATCGAAAATAGCTTATTCCAGAACGAGGCTTCTTATATAACTCAGCGAAACTGAATGATAGGATTTAAAAAGCCTTGTTTCACGTAACTTCACATAAACAAACAAATAAGTCCAGCCACCAGATTTCCGCGCATCGAAAATAACTTATTCCAGAACGAGGCTTCTTATATAACTCAGCGAAACTGAATGATAGGATTTTTTAACAATAGCAATAGTTGAAGTAAATTATAAATAAATATCATTTTTATTAAAAAACGAGTTAAATCTAACTAATAATTCAAGGATAGTTTAGCCCCGAGGGATAGTTCAAATGGTCGAGTTCCCGTTGCTAGTACTCTCCCGGTTTGGGAGGTCACGGGGTCAAATCTCCTCGACGCCCTCGGGGTTAGGCCTGATATGGCCAACCGGCAGTTCCCTTCGGGTGGAGCTGCCTCGCTTCTCCCTTCGGGTGGAGCTGCCCCGCTTCTCTATGTGGACATAGCGGCCACTCCGGTGCCCGTGAACCACACTTTAAAAAATAAAAAATTCAGGGATAGTTTGGATGAGATACGATCAAGCATTCATGTATAACAAAATTTGATCTCCAAAGAGTTTACTCTATTTTGAGGTGAGCAATATTTCAATTAACGGCGGCTTGTTTAATTATATTATGTTTTCACATTTTTCTCGTTCAAATTTAATTTCTGTTTATATAACTTTTTAAAGAAATCCTTAAAAAATGTGGATTTGTGTAGACTAAATGATTCAATGATCTTGATAAATATCTATCCAATTTTAAACAAAATTAACTAAAGATTATATCTAAAACTACTTTAAATATAAAACATTAGTTATATCTAAAAACATTTCAATTTTATAATAGCTAAATTGAGAACTTTGTAAAATCACTAAATTTCATGGCTCTCTAGTATATGCTTTAAAATTGTTTTTGCTTGGTTGAGAATTAGTTTTTCTGGTATGTAAGGAAGTAAGTTAATAGAGCTAGACCCAGAGGCATCTCCCAAAAGCTAAACTCTGCTCCCATATGAACCACCAAGTATTAATTATAAGTGATCTGGTTTTTTAAGTAACTATAATAAAAACCTATCTTACACTTGATTTTGACAACTAAATTAAAATAGATTTTATAATACATAAAAAAAATTCCTCTCCATTACAATTGGTGAAAAATTGCTGCAACTTTAACCCACTGTGATAAACAATTGCTGCAACTTTAACCCAATTGGTAAGAAAATTGAAACTCGAATTTAAAGTCACATTCTCCAGCTTCTTTACAAAGAAGCTAGTCGCTTCAAGCGTCTAGTTAGAAATAGTCACTTCAATTTCCGTGTTTGAAGTCCTCTCACATGCTTTCCCAACAATTGCCCTCTGCTTTGTCTTTTTAATGCAAAACAATGCTTGCTTGCGAGTCGGGTCCACATTAATAATACTCAGAACTCATGATCCTGGACTGGAATCTCGTGAGCAGCCCTACGTCGTTTTTTATTATTTGGCGGTGCTTAGACAAGCACAGAGAAGGTTCAAGTAACGTCAAACGGAACCTGGTTGATATGCATTCTACTATGTTGCAAGGTTTCGCGAACCCGGGTGGGGTTCTCGTCCACAAGTTCGGATTTGGCTACCGGTGTGTTTTATTTTATTTATTTATTTACGAAGAACTGGGTTCTTTGTTAAAAAAACATTGTGTTGTTCTGTATTGGCGGGTATAGAGAAGTCTGATGATGGTTACCTGAAACCTTAAAATCGAGTTTTTTTTTGGTTTATTTTAGTTTTTAAAAAATTTTGGTTTATTTTAGTTTTTATTTTTAAATTTCTAATTAATTAATTAGGCTTCGGTTAATATTCTAGGTAGCTAGTTCTTTATATTACGAGAGGAATTAGAGTATTATGATTTTATCTATTCAATAAAGAAAAATAAGTTATATATAATTTAATGTACATTGATCGCACACTTAGTTTCATATTTTGAAAAGAACTTGGGTACAAGGAGGGTCTTTTCAATAGATGTGACCAATACATAGATGATGCTATGTGTGTGGATGAGGAGATACAATGACATAGTCTTATTGAAGATAAGTAGGAGCCTCAAGATGAGAGTAATTCCTATGTGGAGAGCATGTTGTTGAAGACTTGAGTAATCCTGACAAGGCTAGGTTGGTTGAGATCTGTCTCACTTCCACCTTTTTTAGTTTTGAAGGGGAGTTCTTCGAGCAAACTTGTGGGGTTGCAATGGGATTCCCCCTTTCCCCTGTTGTTGCTAATTTGTTTATGGAAGATTTTGAGTCTAAAGCTCTGAACTCTTCCCGGCTCCTTCCTAAACTATGGAAGAGGTATGTGGATGACACCAATGTCATATGGTCTCATGGCCAGGACGAGCTTGATCTCTTCTTTGATCATCTTAACAGGCAGTCCACAGTCATTAAGTTCACTAAGGAGCAGGAAGTTGAGGGATGCCTTCCTTTCCTTGATATTCTTATCTCTAGGAATGATGATGGTTCCCTCGCCCATCAAGTTTTTCGAAAGAAAACTCATACGGAGCAGTATCTTCATGCCAGTTCCCACCATTTCCCAGCTCAAATGATGGGGGTTCTTAGTACCCTTGCTACTCGGGCCCTGAGGATCTCGGACAAGAAGAGCTTTGAGAAGGAAAAATCCCATCTGCTGGATGTCTTTGTGGAAAATGGTTACAGTAGATACATGGGTCATAGGGCTTTCCTTAAAGCTTCCAAGAATTCTCTGGTGAAAAGAGAGCCAAAAGATCGTGTTCCTGGTGTCCATCTAGCTTATGTTCAAGGGACCACTGATAGAATTGGTAGGATTCTCAGGAGACATAGTATCCCGGTGTCCTTCAAGCCCCTGAACACCATTCGTTCATCTCTTAGATCGGTGAAGGATCCCATCAACCCTAAAGATATGAAGGGTGTTTATATGATCCCTTGTTCTTGTGGGAACCCTATATTGGGGAGACTGGTCGTTCCATTAATCAGAGGACTAGTGAGCACGCAGCGGATCTGAAGCATAGGAGATTTAAGTCCTCCGCTTTGGCTGAACATGTTGAGAAAACCAATCATCATGTTTGTATCGAAGAAGCCAGTGTTATTGCTAAGGTTCCCCATTTCCATCATCGAAAATTCAGGGAAGCGCTTGAGATCGAAAAGAGACCAAGCAATCTCAATAGAGAGGATGATTGGAAAGTCAGTAGGTGTTGGGTCCCAGCCCTCTCTTCCTAGTCGTTTTTCGTTCTCTTTGGTTTTTGGTGTCTTTTATCGTTATTCTCACTTATTTATTTATTTTATTATTGTAATTATTGTTTTATTTATATTTTTCTAATCGCCTTTCCTATTATTTTTATTGATTATTTTATTTAAGGGCCTCCGTGTTACCTTTCTGCTTATCTTTCTAATCTTTCATCCTTTGTTTTTCTTTATTACCTTTATTATTTAACACACGACTTTTATAATATTTTTAAAGTAAATTTAACTTTATACATTACTCTATACACCTAATTTTTCCTTTTTATTTTTATTTTTATTTAGTTATTAATTTTTCAGTTTATTTATTTACTTATTTTTATTATTATTATTAGTATTATTTTTATTATTTATTTATTTGTTATTATTTTATTTTATTTTTATTTTTATTTATTTATTTACTTCTACTTTTATTCTTATTCTTATTTTATTTTTATTATTTTTATTTATTTTATTCATTTATTTATTTATTTTATTGTTATTTTTATTATTATTCATTTAGTTATTTTTATTCATATTTAACTCTTACTCACATTTAGTTATTTATTTTGATTTATTTATTATTTTAATTATTATTATTTTATTTCATTTTTATTTTTATTTGTTTATTTATTTTTATTTTTATTTTATTTATTTGTTTATTTATTTTATTTTTATTATTTTTATTTTGTGTTTTTTGTATTTATTTATTTATTTAATTTGTTATTATTATTTTATTTTTATTATTTTATTATTTATTTTATTCATTTATTTATTTTTATTGTTATTTTTATTCATTTGGTTATTTTTATTCACGTTTAACTCTTATTCACATTTAGTTATTTATTTTAATTATTATTATTTTATTTCATTTTTATTTTTATTTTTATTTATTTATTTATTTTTATTTGTTTATTTTTATTATTTTTATTTTGTGTTTTTTGTATTTATTTAATTGGTTATTATTATTTTATTTTTATTCATTTAGTTATTTAACTCTTATTCACGCTTAATTTATTAATTTATTCATAGAAGCGGTCCGTTTTCTTTTTAAAAAAAATTATTGACCTTTAATTTTTTAAAATATTTATTAATAAACTATTATTTTGATCCCGGTCCATTAGTCAATATTAACAGTTGGTCAAACTAGCCGTTGGAGGCTCTGCTCGGTTTATATAACATGCTAAGCTGGATCTGTTTCTTCAACTTGTCCTGATGATGAACCACTCTGGGTGGTTCAAAACGCGTCGACAAATGAGATTCCATGGATCTGTTTCTTCAACTTGTCCTGATGATGAACCACTCTGGGTGGTTCAAAACGCGTCGACAAATGAGATTCCATGTGATTTTCGCCGAAATCTTTCTCTGACTTGAGTAATGTTGATCACATGGATTGAGGAAGTTATTGTTCACTATTGGCGATTTTCATTCTTGTTTAGAGATGCCTTAAGACAAATTTTGAATGTAGTATGACAATGGACATATATGATGATTCTTATTAATATGTAAACTCGAATTTGCACTTGATATCAAATTAGAAATTTTAAAATTTCATTGTGAATATTGCATGTTCAATAATGTACATGTTCATTAAAGTTTAAATTATAAATATTTTAATTTTCTTCTTTAAAATTAAAAATTATGCAAATTCATATATATTATAATTCATAAAATATAATATTTATATATTATATATATAAATTATAATATACCCCAGAAAGACTCAAACCTCTCTTTCACACCTCTCTTTAAAAAATGACGTACTCGTTCCCCGTCACCTGTCCCCGAACCCACGTTTCCTGAAAACATAGCCATTCTACATCAATATAGAGAGACAGGTGGTCTGTTTAAGATTCTGCGACAGAAAATAGGAAAAAATTGGTGAGAGTGTGGACGTTTAACGAACTTTCATAATGAGGGAGAAGCTTACCATCTTTGAAAAAAATAACACTTTCTCTGAAAATGCTCATTGAACATATGTGCTGGTCCACTGGACCTTCATCTCATGGATTGCTAAACTGTGAACTCATGCCACCCGTAGTGAAAGTCATCCTGTGATATATAACGGATGGTTGGAAGTAATAGTGAAAGGGAGTTCGTGAATCATCTTCGGATGTTGTGGCTGGTGAATCATTTATCAAACAATCCAGAACTACCATGTCAAATAATTTCGTAGGATTTTGCACATGCGCTATCCACCAATCTACTTATTCTTATTTCTCTCATTATAGATTCATAAAACAATAAAATTGGAACTGAAGAGGTTAATCTTTATAGATTCATAAAACAATAAAATTGGAACCGAAGAGGGTAAATAATTGGATTTTTTTGGAATTTGATGAAAATAAAATTGGAACGGAAGAGGGTAAATAATTGGATTTTTTTGGAATTTGATGAAATATTTAAACTGTAAATATTTTATTATTTAAAATATAATTTTGAATTTGTAAATACATTAATTCCCAAAAAACATAAAATACTAGTAAAATTAATAACCTAAACTTATCCATTCAACCAATCAACGAATCCTATGCCGCTCGAGATTTAGAGCAAATTTGACAAGGAAGAATATGCGTAGACTACTGAGTGAACAAATAATATGCCAAGACTGCTGCGTGAACAAATAGGAGGCTTAAACGATTTAGGGATGATTTAATGGAATTAATCAAACTACACATGGAGGTGGAGGTGGTTTTACGCGCTGCCTTTTCGGTGTCTTTGATGTTAATCATAAAAAAATGTTGTAGTGATTTAAATTTTTATACTAGCATAATCACATTAAAATAATATTGTGGTTAATATAGTCAAAGACTTCATTTGTATCACTATTGATAAATATGTAAGGATAAAAATAATAATAAAAAAAACTATTGCAATAAAAATATTATTATTTTTATTATAAATAATAATTATTATTATTTCTTTATAATAATTATTGTTTAATATTAAATGTTATTTATTATTATTTAATTCTAAATAATGTAATATAAATATGAGCCATTGGAATATGAACTCTTAGATCTATAAAAATTAGGCATTGATATTATAAACTTAAGGGAATAATAAACCTAAGGGCTTAATACTAAAACCCCAAGGGATTATAAACCCAAGCGAATAATATTAACTCAAGTGATAATAAACTCAAGGGATTAATACCAAAAACCCTAGGTTTTATATTACCTTTGGTTTTTAGTATTAATCCCTTGGGTTTATTATTCCCTAGGGTTTATAATATTAATCCCTTGGGTATATTAATCTAGGGATTCATATTTCTATGGTATAATATTATTCATAGGTTTATAATATTAATCCTTTAGGTTAATATAAATCATGGTCATCCGGGGATTTATACACTTTAGATTTATAATATTAGTCCTTTGGGTTTATAATAACTTGGGTTTTAGTATTAATATTTGGGATTATAATATCAATCCCTTGGGTTTATAAATGTAAGGGTTCATATTCCTAGGGTTTAATACTAAAACCCCGAGGAATTATAAACCCAAGGCAATAATATTGACCGACGAGATAATAAAACCAAGGGATTAATACTAAAACCCCAAGGAATTATAGACCAAAGCTAATAATATTAAACCCTAGGGATTAATATTATAAAGCCAAGGTATATAAACCCTAAAATAAATATTATAAACTCTAAAATAAACATTGTTGAGAACGATTGATTTTCAGAATGCCACATTGGACCATAGGTGACCATGGTCAACAATCTTTATTCTAGGGTTTATAATATTTATATTATATCTTATATACTTTGGTTTATAATATTGATTCCTTTGGGTTTATAATCCCTTAGGTTTAATATTAAAAACCCAAGGAATTATAAACTTTAGGGAATAATATTAAACCTTAGGGATTAATATTAATTACAAACCCTATGAATAATATTATAAACTTAGAATATGAACCCTTAGATTAATAAACCCAACGAATTGATATTATAAGGAGAGGAGAAAAATAAACCCAAGGGAATAATATTAATCCAATGGATAATAAACCTAAGGGATTAATACTACGAACCTTAGGGTTTATATTCCTTTCAGTTTTTAGTATTAATCCCTTGGATTTATAATATCAATCCCATGGATTTATAATATTACTTCCTTAGGTTCATAAACCCTATGAATAATGTTATACAGAAGGGAATAATAAACACAAGGTATTAATATTAGAAACCCAAGAGGATATAAATTCTAGGGTTTCTAGTATTAACCCCTTGGGTATATTAAATTCCCTTGGGTTAATAATTCATTGCGGTTTTAGTATTAACCTCTTGGGTATATTAAATTCCCTTGGGTTTATAATATCAATCCCTTGGGTTTATTAACTTAAGGGTTCATATTCTTAGTGTATAATATTATTCATAAGGTTTGTAATTAATATTAATTATTAGGGTTTAATATTATTTCCAAGGGTTTATAATTCTTTGGGTTTTTAGTATTAAACCCAAGGGATTATAAACCCAAAGGAATAAAATTAAACCCAAGGAATTAATATCATAAACCCAAGGTATATAAACGATAAGATAAATATGAAATACCCTTGAATAAAAATGATTGACCGTGGTCAACCATGATCTAGCGTCGCATTGTGACAACAAGTGCCTCAAAATGAAAATAAACCATTGTCAACCATGTTTATTTTAGGTTTTATATAATTTATTTTAGGGTTTATATACCTTGGCTTTATAATATTAATCGATAGAGTTTAATATTATTCCCTTGGGTTTATAATTTCTTGGGTTTTTAGTATTAATCCCCTGTGTTTATTATCCCTTCGGTTAATATTATTCCATTTGGTTTATAATACCCTAGGGTTTTAGTATTATACCATAGAGATATGAACCCTTAGATTACTAGGCCTAATGGATTGATCTTATATACCCAAGGGAATAATCAACCCAATAGGTTAATACTAAAACCTCAAGGTAATATAAACGAAAGGGACTAATATTATTAAACCCAAGGGGCTAATGTTATAAATCCAAGGTATATAAACCTTTCATTGACCATCATTTATATTGAAGCTAAGGTATTCATATTATAAACCTATGAATAATATTATACCCTAGGAATATGAACCCTTAGATTAATATACTGAAGGGATTGATATTATAAACAAGGGAATAATAAGCCCAAGGGATTAATACTAAAAACCCAAGGAAATATAAACTCTTAAATTAATAAACCCAAGAGATTGATATTATAAACCCAAGGGATTGATATTATTGATATTATGGTTTCCCATGGTTGATTTTCATACTGAGATAATCATTGTCATAATGCAATGTTGGACAATGGTTGACCATGATTATGAACCCAAGCAAATTACATTAAGCCCTAGGAAATGCGACGTTGGACCATGATTGATTTTTATATTGAGAATCTTTGTCACAATGCGACATTGGACCATGGTTGATTTTCAAATTAAGACAATCTTCGCCACAATGTGACATTCGACCATAGTTGAGCATGGTTGACAATGATTAACCACTTCCCTTTTTTGTAAATGATTTCAAAGTCATAACCCAACATCTTTGTGACCCATTTTTGCTTCTCTTCTGAAGATAATCTTTGTTCTAAAAAGTGTTTAAGACTATCATGATCCGTTTTTACCTTGAAGTGTCTTCCCATTAGGTATGGTCGCCATTTCTTATACATAATTTTAGTAGATCCTAAATGTCGATTATTCTATTATTATAAGGTGTAATTCATTCTGTGTTTAGTGTAGGGTTAATAAAAAAAGATTTAAAGGAAAATAATGAAATAATGAAAAATCTTTACTAATATCCATCATAAATAAATAAGGTATAGATTTTCATTAAAATAATTTTAAATCAACTATAGATAATTGTAAGTAAAAGTTTCTTATCTAAGAAATGTATATTTTATTGGTAATTTTTTGTATTTAACATCTTTCTTTTTCTAAAATAAGTAATTGAGCCTAGAGGCTCATTCTACATTAGAGTATGAAGGGAATGTGTAATTGTTTAACGTGGAGTTGAAACTTAAAAAAAAAATGTATTCTCCAAGTAGAAAAATAATGTGGCATATAATAATAAAAAAACAAAAAAACAAAAATGAAAAAAAAATGATTGAATGTTAAAATTAATATGTAACATTTACACATATTTATAAAAAAAAAACAAAATTCAATGTTCGTTGTCAATAGAATATTTTAATATGAATTAATAGTATTGACATATACTTAAAAACATATTAATAACAAAGAAAACATTTTTAATGTATGTATATATTATGTATTGTTTTGAAAAATTTATGTATATATCATATAAAGAGATTGAAAAAAATAGTTTTTTATCGTTAAAACGTTTGAAGAATTTTATAGTTTGGTCATTTTTTAGGCATATGATTTTTCTTGGAAATCCAACAATGATTTTTTGGACTTACAAATTTAAGTTTGACACTTTATATAGCATTCAAAGATGATGATGATAGCATTCAAAGATGTTGATGATGATTAACGTCCACTAAGACCAATGACCTTAACAAGAAGAAGAATATAATTGTAAGGACTTACAAATTTAAGTTTGGCACTTTATATACCATTCAAAGATGATGATGATAGCATTCAAAGATGGTGATGATGATTAACGTCCACTAAGACCAATGACCTTAACAAGAAGAAGAAACTAATTGTAATTCGTTAGAATCTTATTTCTATGCAAAAAGGGAAAGAAGGGTACCAAGATCACTATAGTTGGGCTGACTTAACAAGTGAAGAATATTCGAAGCCCAACCTAAAAGATGAAGAAGATTAGAAGTGACAAATGCTAGGGAAATGAGAGGGGATGCAATTAAAAGAAATGAGAAGGGAAATTAGAGCGGATACAATTTAAACAATCAAATATATATATGGAGAGAAGATCTATCATGAGATGAGAGACACAATTTTGTTTCCAAATTTTACATTAAAAGAAATTACACCTCACTAAATTAGACCCCTCTTGACTCATACTAGATCCTTAGTTAAAATAAATATTTACTCGTTAACATAAAAAAATATTTTTTATATTTAATATAAAATAAACAAATTATATATATATATATAAACTTTCCCTTCAAAAATCTTAAACAAAATTTACACCTACACAATGTCAGTGTTCCTTATACATAACTAATATGTAAAGAAGCAATGAGCTATCTTAATAACCTTACTGCGATGATATTGTGTCTCTTTGATATGCTATGTTGCTTTTGAATAGATTTACAGGCTCGTAAATTAGCCTTCTTTCAATGAAGCAGGGCATAGGCCAAGTCTTCCTTTTTCAGAGGAAGTGTGTAAAATTTACATCTACAATCTTACAAGCTCGACCAAGTATTTTTCATGTACAAAATTAAATCAATCAAAGTGTTTATCACGAGTTAAGATACCATTGCAATCACTTTATAACTCAAAGATGGTTCAAAAACGTTTCGACATATATCAAAGAACAAATTCTAAAAGAATCCTTTGCGAATTTTATAAAAAACATACACAACTTAAAACACAAATAATTTTTTAAAATAATTTACCAAAATGCATTTCCTCTGGCCGAGAAATAAAACCCTACAATTTATAGTAATTTGGCAAGGTTATAATAAGTGAACCGGTCTTGTGTTCTCTCAAGATAGAGTTTTCTTTACCTCCACGACAACATAATCAAGACCAGCATGATCGTAGGAGGATGTTTACAGTTTCATACAAAATGATTTTTATTCATGCCGGTGAGAGAATCTTGCCCTCCAAATTGTTTCTTATATTTATAATGTGAGCACCTTTTAAATAAAGGAAAGCACCATTATATTTCACAATTTCATATACATTTCTTTTAATTCATCCCGGTGGAAGAATCTTGCCTTCAAACTTGTTTTATAATCAGAGTGAATTAAAAAGCGTTTATTCACTTAACTTAAATAAACAATATCATGAAAGCAACCGACAAACTAGGCCACCAGACATGTAGAATCTCAAGAAAGCTTGTGGCATGAATAGACCTACTATGTTAAGCAGAGAAAGTGACTTTTCTCCGGATGGTCCATTCATGGGTTCCCATTTATAGAAATGGGACTGGCAGTCAAAAAATGCAGTCTCCAGTGCCTTTTCAAATGCAGTCACTTGAATCTCTGCGTTGAAATCTTATCACGTAGAATCCCAACAATTGGTGTGTGGTTGGTTTTTTGAGAAGCAAAACAACGTTTGCTGGGGACCGCTTTGATAACAGTCATAGTTGGTAACCCTCGACGAGAATCTCGTCAACAACAGTACCATGCTTCTTATTTTGGCCTTGCTTACAATTTTGAAAACATGCACAGAACGGGCTTCAAAGTGTCATTTCTAACGTGCTTAGGATTTTGAAAACATGCACAGAACGGGTTTGACAGCGAAATAAGCGTCTCTGTAACGTTTGATGCATACTTAAAACAATAATAGTTACAAATAAATATATGGCTAAAGACAAAAGACAGAGATTGGTGGAGTCTTAAAGATTCCGCGGCAGAAAAAGGAAACATTTTGGGATGAGTGATGGAGAAATATTCTCCCACCCTGAACACTAACAGCCTTTAGAGAAAAGAAAAAAAAAAATTCCTGGTTCTTAGTTGCTGTGAACTTCAGGATATCTCTGGAATATTTGTATTCTGTATATCTGTTTATCTATTTAAAGGGGTTATTTCTTGCTGGCTCAAACATAGATATTTATTGGAAGGGATTATTTCTTGCCAGCTTAAACATGGAACAAACTGGTTACATCGCAATAACAAAAGAAGTGCTTTCGGTACTGAGAATCAACCAATGACCTACTCTCTCAAATGTTTTCGTAATATTTTACAAATAGGGTGTCCTGTGATTTACTTATGTTTTCTCCACAAATAGTTTCACAGAACTGAGCTTGGACAGAACCGAACAGGATTTTGTGAACAAATCGGAGCCTAAAGCTGCTTATTACCGATCTAATGGAGTTGACCCAGCTACAGTCGCTTGCTTTACCTCTCGCCGTTCACGGAGTGCTCTCACGAAAAGGATGACATTAAACACAGTACAACGAATGCTGCAATGAAATAAAGTCGTACGAAGGAGTTGCGTTTGTAAAATTAATGACCACCGGTTATGAGTTAGAGAAGACAATAAATCGTCCATAGTGGGTTCCGGATCGATTCAGAAACCACAGAGAACCAGATTACAATTTTAACATTTTCGATTTGCAATTTTAAAATTTACGATGCTGTGTTGATTCACGGGCCACCGGAAACCCTTTCCATAGTGGGCTGGCTAGCCTGGTAATGGCTCAGGAGATAGATTGTTCTTCGTACTAACCATATAATCAGACGTGCAATACAACAGTTTCTCTATCTATTGGTTATCTTTCAGCACATTCGAGATATCGCAGAAATTTGATTGTAACCATCCAACCGATCTGCCAAATATTAGTTAGGAGTATCTGTCTGCCCGGAATGTCGCAAGTAATTGGTAGTTATGGCACGCACTTCTCATGATTTCGAAAGGCTTTGACAACCACGTTTCCGAGCGAGATATTAATACCCGGGCCAAATACAAACATTTTTTCTCATTTTCTGCCGCGGTGTGACTAGCCCAAACATATCCAAACAGTAGATCTCTCACGTTTTTCTTCTTTCTCGCCAAACGGAAAAGATTTCAACTGTGCTACATACAAATGTGTATTTTCAGGTAAGACGGACAAGGAAGCATATAAGTAAACATATTCTACCACAACCACATTAGGGTGGATAATGTGGTTGTGCTAGTTGATGTTTGTGTGTAGGAAAGATTGAAACATGATCTTTCATTATGGTTAAATATATTAATCATATTTAGTTATGTTGTTGTGTTATGTTGTTGTGTTAGTGGAAACTATTGTGTGAGGACATTAGTAGCCACCAGTGGACTATGGCTAAATTTGGTCCAGTTTTGGTTCAGTGTTTATTATGGTCAATATACGGTCGGCTATTGATGATCATGCTTGTCCACATGAAAAATATAGTTTACTTTGTAGATTATGATTGACATTGATTGATGGCAGTTGACAATGATTGACTATGGTTGGGCATTGATGGTAACGGTTTGACAATGTTGACCATGGGTGAACATGGCTTGACAAATTTGACAATGGTTGACCATTTAATATGATAGATAATGCTGAAATGATGGGGATGTGCCAAGTTTCCCCAGTGGTCTCCTAATACCCCACAATACTCCACAAAATCTCACAACTCTGTTTTCATCCACATTCTCGAAATTCAGAATTTTTATTTAAAATGTGTATTTAAAATCATATTGGAGATTTCCTTAAGAAATTCTATGAGATCTCTCCCTCATGCCTTCCAATCCCTTTTCACACCTCACCCAACTCACATTGGCTACATCTCATCAAGGGCACGACCAACACGCCAAAACGTGTTCTCAAAGCTTCACATGCAACCCAAAACTGGTTTGTTGTAGGTACTACCAAAAATTTTCGTAATGTGCTATCAAACATTTTCGTAGCGCCCCAAATTTATCTTTTCGCATTCCTGGGGAGCTGAATTGACATGCTCCTCTACAAGGTCAATTATCCATAGTATTTGCTTTCTCCTTAACTCAATCATCAAACTATTATGTCCTTCTTTGTAGAGGTTACAACACTAACACATTTACCATTTGAAATGAGTCACAAAAGGGTGTTTGACAACATTCACACGACCGGGAACTTGGGCTTCCTATGACAACACTCTAATCAATGTGCGTTCTACACAGTCCCTACTCCAACACACATGAAAAATCACACATAGGGAACAATCCTCATGGTTTTGGGACACTGCACAAAAGGGTGTGACGACACTCTAATAAGGGTACTTTGTTTTTATTCTAAACACCTAGTTCACAAGCTCAATCATCTCCACAACGTGTAGACACTATCCACATTCTCGCTAGAACTCAAAGTCACTTCCCCCACAGGTTTGGGACAACTACAACACAATAACAACATTGCATTACTAACACACACAATAGTTAAAGCTACAATGCATAATCTCAATTTGTTCAATGGATTACAAGGTCTCACAATTGTACACCAACAACACATGGCTTCTACAATGCATATGTGGCACTACCATGTATCAGGATTAATAATACACATCACTATTCATACCAAGAAGATATCCCACACATCAATGACAACTATGACCATAATATGAAGCTACAACCTCACACACATAGGGTTATCGACCAACAAACATACATACACCACACAACCACTCATACGCTGCACAAAGTAGCACATAGAGAACAACTTCAAAGACATGACACTCTTCCATGTATTTGGAGTAAGGTTTATTATGGCTCACCATTATTGACTATGGATGACCATGGTTGGTGATGGTTGAAGAGGGTGAACCATGGTTGATAAAGTTGATAGGAATTGACCATGGTTAACTAAAGGTTGATGATGAACCATCAGTAACCATTGGAAGCCATTGGTGACAAGGATTAAAAATCATCAATTATGGTCAATCATGTTAACCATGGTTGACCAAAGTTGAGTGGTTTGACTATGGTTGAACTTCTTGTCCATGTTTGACCATGGTTAGCTTGTTCAACCACATATCAGCATGTATGACCATCGTTGACTATGTTCATGCATGGTTCATTATGGGTGAACATGGTTGGAAATGTTTAATAATAGATGAATTTAGTTGATCATGTGTCTCTTATTTATAAAAATGTTGACCATGGTTGATCATGGTGGCCATGGTTGATTGTTATTACCATTATTGACCATTGTTGAGTTGTTTCAAGCATAGTTAAACATGGTTGAATAAGTATGAGTAGGTTGGCTATGGTTGATTATGGTTGATCATATTTTCTATGTTGGATATGTTGATTATGGTTGAGTGTGTTGAATGTGATAACTATGATTGAGTATGTTGACTATGGTTAACCATCTCGTAATGGTTGATTGTTTTGACGATGATTGATTATTGTGACATTGAGAATTTTTGTCCATATTTGACCATGTTCATTATGATTGACCATGTTTGAACATGTTTGACAATCAGAACTATGTTAGCGCATATCATCCATAGTCAACCCATTGTATGATGCATATGTTATTAGTGTATGCTATAAGTTGTTTGGATGATTGTGATGTTGTTTATTGTTGATGAAATTATGTTAATGTTTATGTTTGATCACAATGTGACCAAGGAAAATTTTAAGGATGGAAATTTATTTTAAAGATTAAAAAATCTTGGCGAATCTCAGTAGTACATAATATGAAATTTGTAAAATGTTTGGAAGTGTTTTTATAAAAGTATTCAAATTTCTAATGATTTTATGTAGTCTCTATATAAAATTTTAGTAATTTTTTATGTAAAACAATTTTATAATATAAAATTTGGGCGAATAAATTTTGGAGAAAATAGAAATTAACCAATCTTTTTTTTGGAAAAGGTGTGGAAAATTAGCTCACTTGTGAATATTAGCCCCTAAAATTTTCCTTGAATTATGTGACATCATTTCTTATTCGTACATTATGACAATGTTGAGTATTCATAACATAGTGACACTATTAGTCACATTGCAATGGTGTTTGTTGTATGTCACATTGTAGTGACATTAATATTCATCGCATTGCAAAGATGTTTATTTCATCACACTGCAACATCATTTTTTGCTTGTCACATTGCAAACAAATTTTAAAGTTATTAAAATTATATTACAAGTCACGTTGGGATGAAATCTATTTTTCATCGCATTGCAATGTCATTTCTTATTCTGCACATTGCAACAATGTTGATTATTCATAAAGTTATGACATTGTTTGTCACATTGCGACAATATTTGTTGTTTGTCACATTGCAATGCAATTTATTATTATTTATCACAGTGTAATGGTATTTATTGTTTACCACATTATGTCACAAATATTATTCATCACACTAAAATGATGTTTGTTGTTTGGCACATTGCAATGGTGTTTATTTTTTGTCACATTACAATGTCATCCGTTGTTTAATAGATTGTGTTGTTGTTTGGTGTTCATCATATTGCAAACAACTTTTAAGTTATTATAGTTATATTGTTGGTCATGTGGTGGTGATTTATACAATTCATCACATTACGAGGTCATTTTATATTATGGACATTGTGGTAATGTTGATTATTTATAACATGTGACATTGTTCTTGACATTGTGATATTGTGTGGCGTTCATCATATTGCAATGGAATTTGTTGTTCGTCAAATATGATGATGTTTAATGTTTTTCAAATTGTGACGATATTTATTATTCATGACACTGCATTGTTGTTTGTTATTCATCACATTGTGACATCATTTGTTATCCAACAAATTATCATGTTAGTTGCTTATCAAATAACTTTAAAACTATTATATTTATATTGATAGCACTATAAAGTTAAAGTGATATCAAATTTATATTACAATATATTTATAGAAATTATATTAAAAATATATATATTGAAATAATTAAATACCAAATAATATTAAAAATATTAAATAAGCATTAAAATTAACATAAATATTAATATTAATATAGTAATAACTTGTTATTAAAATGAATAGAAATAATAATATTTTTAAAATGAGTAAAGTTATGTAAATCTATATTACAATACATTTATAGAAGTTATATTAAATATTGAAACATTTAAATATCAAATAATATTAAAAATAAAAAATAAAAAATAAAAATTATTATTATTATTATTAAATAATAATATTATTAATATCAATAACTTTAACATTGAACAATGATAAGAAAAACATTACCGACATGAATAATATTAAGATTAAAATTATAAATTATAATAATAAATCATTCCTACTAATAACATTCCTTAACTAAAAGGAAAATTAACATTAATAAAACTATTAATTTAATATTAAAATTATGGTTAATATTAATATTGTCATTAACATGGTTAACATTATTCATGTTAAAAATATTATTACAATGGTTGACCATACTTAATGATGGTAAACTGGTTGACTATGGGACATATATTGATTACATTTGTCTATGATTGACCAAGCTTTCTGATGGTTGACCATTGTTGACAATGTTCTATATAGTGGACCATTATTGGTTGTGGGTGAGCATGGTTAACTATATTTTCTATAGTCAAAGTTGATGTGGGGATATGTTCATCAAAATGTGATGTAGGACAATATTTGTCACATTGATCACTAAGGTTTATTTGTCACAATGCAATATTAAGTTTTTACATTATTATTGTTAATGTTAATATTAATATCAATAAAGTATTAAATAGAGTAATGTTACATTAATAATTACTTTTTATTATAATTAGGGTATTACTGTAACATTGTTAATGCTATTAATGATGGTACTCTTAATATTGTTAAAAATAATATTATTGATAACATTATTAACATTATTTATTTCAGACTTTTGTGATCCATATCGTTATTCAGAATGTATTTCGGATTAATCACATCAATGGTTTTGAATCGAGTTTTGAACCATTTACTATGGTTCATTACTAATATAAATATTAATGTGTGTGTTATTACTTAAGTGTTATTAATGGAATTATTACAAGATTATAACATTATTATATTAGAAAAATTGAGTTACTATATCTAATAATATCATTAGATAAATAATTTTTATATAAATGTTATTAATAATATTATTAGTAATTATTACAATGTCTCAAGATATTAAATGCAATATCGAAGTTAAGCAAGGGTGTCACCGATCCCATACCCTTTTTGGCATTTACGTTAATAAGCTATACAAATGTTTGGATGTTGCGGGATACGATGACCTCGGGCTCACTGGTATAGTTATTACTCTTCTCCTTTATGCTAATAATATCATTCTTTTAGCTAGAAACCATGATGATCTTGAAAAGTAGCTTAAAATCCTCCATGATTACTACTCCAAGATGGGTATGATTATTAATACCGACAAGACTACAGTCATGATAATTAAATCCAAAAAGTCCAACCATGATAATTTCATCTATGATAACAAGTACTGGGAGTAGGTTTCTTCATACAAATATTAAGGTATTGACTTTCATCATCATCTCAACTGAAATTATAGCATTTAGAAAATGATTACTAGAGGCTAGAAAGCTTATTATGAGCTTGAAAACAATTGTAAGTTGACTAATCTTTAGATTCAAAGTAAAAAATCTTCTTTATGAGACTTAGTCATCACACCTATTATTTTATATGGATGTGAGGTTTTTGGTTGTAATATATCTAAAGAATCATGGAGGAAGATTGAGCTAATCCAAAAGCAATTTATAACCTACAACCTCAAGATTAAAAGAAATATTCCTTATCATATCGTCTTGATTGAATCTAGCCTTTTCCCCACTAAATTTGTGATTATGTTTAGGTATCCGATGTATAAGAAAAAGGCTTACAACATGGAACCCAAGAGGTTCTCCAAAATTGCTTCTAACACTCGCCAAAACCCCCACATCTCATTGAAGTGAGGCTATCATAAGGATGCCTAGTTTTTGCTCGACCATTGGAGGATAAAGGAGGAGATCATATTAGATAATAAGGAAAATATTAAAAATACTATTAATTCCAAATTTAAGGACAATTTATGGGATGATAAGGAGCTAGGGGAAAAAAAGAAGCTAAGTTATTATAAGGAGGTTATCAACTGCACTCTTGCTAACCATAAATATATTTCTGCATTGACCAATGCTAAGAAGAAAATGAATATTATGAAGATAAGAATTAATTCTCATGACCTTCAATGTTCAACTGGGCATTGGTATATTCCTAAAATACCTTGGAACAAAATAATATATTACATTCACAATACTAAGAGGGTTGAAGATGAAAAACACTTTCTCGTAGGTTGCTTAACATTTACTCACATCCATTCTCATTTCCAAAACACTTGCCCCACTACCAATCTTCTTGAAGTTAACAAAACTATTTTGATCTATGAACACTTATTCTCATATTTTTTATCATATAAATTAATCTCTTACTTTTTTAAGGTCCAACAAACCACATTGGTCTTACTGAATGTTAATCATCATCATTTAAATTATTTATATTAAAAATATTAATATTATTAATTAAATATTGTTAATTTTAATATTATTCCTTAAATATTATTAATAAAAATGTTAATAACTTCAAATATTTACAACACTATTATTTTGACCATTATTGATATTATATTAATGATATTATTCATTTTCATATTTAATATGAAGATTATTATAATTATTATTATTAACCTTTACTGTTAAAATATTAATAATCATTAATCATTAATTTAATATAAACATTAACATTATTAAAAAATTTGAAGATTCAACTCACCGATGGCAAAGTGATCAGTTATCAACCCAAAATGGAAGAACGTATTCGAGTATATGGTATTCGATGAAGGTCCCGCCTCTATGAATTTTAATAGTCAATAATAATGTTATCTACATGTTTTTTGTTTTTAAGAGTTAAGAGTAAAATATTGCATTATCTACAAGTTTACCATCTTTATGTTTTAACAGTAAATAATTTCACTATAATAAGTCTAAAAAACATATCCTTTATGCTATTTAGAGAGTAAATCCTATGACCAAATAGATAGGATTTCCAAATTATACTTATCTATCTCGCTTGTATACCAATTGAACTAGACTTTAATTCTTTGTTTGTCTTGTCTCCCAACCTTCAGACCTACACCATTTCCCTTAAGTCTCGCCCTACCCCCAACCCTCGAGCTACCCCTCACAAGGTATTCTCCTCAAGCACTTTTGTCTTGAATAGTAGTAGCTATATGGTCTTAGCTATACTTAACTACTTTTCCACTATCTGTCCTTCCAACACAATTAATCGATTCTTACTTTTCCTCCTAGATCTTAGATGCCTCCTTCCCCTTTTAGCCTGTTTTGCTGGTAACATATTTGGGCCTTTCGTATGACTTCATCCTTGGTTTTCGGGTTATTGAACTCAAGGTTCTCTTTCATAAACAACAACAAGTTGCTGACAAACTACTGCACCTTAGCCTTTTCTTTCCGTATGTTTGGAATGCCAACAAGTAGAAATAGAACATTGTCACCTAGTGGAGTTGTTGCATCCACTACCCATTCCAGAATGGAAATGGGAATTTATTTCTATCGATTTTATGACAAGGCTGCCCAAGGCAAAGAAATAAAATGATTCAATAATGATAGTAGTTGATAAGCTTAGTAAATCTTCTCACTTCATACCTATACAATCTACTTATAAGGAAATACAGATCACCAACATATTTAAGCAAGCTGTTTTTAGGCTGCACGGCATACCAAAAGTTATAATCTTGGACTATGATGTAAAATTTACATTAGCCTTTGGGAAAGCCTTGTTTGAAGGATTGGGCACCCAACTACATTTTAGTACTGCCCACCACCCTCAGATGGATGGGCAGACTGAAAGAATAAACCAAGTAGTGGAAGATATGCTTTGAGGTTATGTAATGCAACAACCATCTAAGTGGGAAGAGTATTTGCATCTAGTAGAGTTTTCATATAACAACAACTATCACACTTATTTACAAATGAGCCCTTTTGAAGTGTTGTACAGGTGTAAATGTAGGACTCCCTTGAATTGGGGTGGCCTAGAAGATAAGTTAATGCTAGGGCCTAATATGCTAGTAGAAATGGAAGAAATGGTCAAAGAAGTACAAACTAATTTAAAGGTCGCTCAAGACCGACAAAAGAATTTCACTAATCGGAAAAGAAGTTTTCGGGAATTCTAGGTAGGAGATCATGTTTATGTTCGAGTGCGGGCCAAGAAAAGTACACTACAATGGAATGGATGCACCAAATTGGCACCTCGATTTTGCGGTCCTTTTCAAATTTTAGCTCGAATTGGGCCAGTGGCTTATCAACTCGCCTTACCTAGTCATATTCGTGTGCACAATGTCTTTCATGTTTCTGTATTAAAGAAATATATATATATATATATATATATATATATATATATATATATATATATATATATCTATATATATATATATATATATATATATATATATATATATATATATATATATATATATATATATATATATATATATATGACCCCAAACACATAATAAATTGGCAAGATATACAGGTGAGTCAAAGGAGTTGAACTCTCATAGGTCTATCTTATATAAATATATGTGTACATAAATATCGTATAGCTGATTTATGTTTTGATTTCATGAAATTGACTAAATTTTTATTGTGGCATACAGGTCGAACCAGAAGGCGAGTTCCTGGTCGAAACAATGGGTATACTCAATTGGAGAGAAGTAATGCTATGGAGACGAATTATCACCCAAGTTAAAGTACAGTGGCAACATTTTGGGCCAGAGGAGGCTACCTGGGAAGATGAACGAACTATGAGGGAGATTTTTCTGAAGTTATTTCCAATAGAGGAACATTGAGATGATGTTCAATCTTCGGGGGGTGGGGGGGGGATGTGATATCCCCTATGCATATAAATATTTATCTACCACATTTAAAACAAGTTGAATACTGATTAAGTTTATATATTTATCTGATCTTGATTAAATGCATCAAAATTGGAATGCCAGGATGATGGAAGTAATTGTTTGATTAAATTTAAATGAGAATGAATTGTCTAAAAGGTGACAGTTTTATTTCTCAAATAGTTAGGCTGGGCGGTTACCCAACCCTAACTACTTCCTTGAGAAATTTATTCCAAGGAAGGGATCAAGAGGATGGAGGCATCTGAGATCTAAGAGGAAAAACAAGAATCGATTAATTGTGCTAGAAGGACAGACAGTGGAAAAGTAGCTAAGTCTGGTTAAGACCAGATAACTACTACTACTCAAGACAAAAGTTCTTGAGGAGAAAACCCTATGAGGGGTAGCTCGGGGGGAGACTTAAGTAAAAAAGTGCAGGTCTCAAGGTTGGGAGGCAAGATAAACAGAGAATTAAAGTCCAGTTCAACTGGGATATAAGCGAGATAGATAAGTATAATCTGGAAATCCTAGCTATTTAGTCATATGATTTATTCTCTAAATAGCATAACGGATATGTTTTTAAGAAGACTAATTATAATGAAACTATTTACTGTAAACACATAAAGACAGTAAAACTATAGATAATGAAATTATTTATTGTAAACTCTTAAAAAATAGAAAAACTATAGAAATGATTTTGTTTACTATTAAATCATAAAGGCAGTAAACCTATAGATAACGATATTATTGACTGTTAAAATTCATAGAGACAGTGAATGAAGTAATGATGATGAGTTGTAAATAAACGAAAGGATTGATTATTAAATTCATAGAGCCAGTAAGTGAAACAAAGACTATAAACCTAAGGATAAGGAAAATAAATTACAGCTACCCTTAGAAATAGTAAATAGAGTAAAGACAAGATTTCATCTGGATAGGCAACTTATTTACGGGAGTCAAAAATTTAGTAGAGAAACCAGACATGGTATGCAACCTATAGCTAAATTATGTGCCAAAAAATATTGTTGTCGACCCACAGCTCCAGCACAAGGGATTTGGACTATGTGTAGTTTCAAGTCAGAAAGAACACAAACACAATGTTACTATTATCCCTAGCCATTGACTAAAATGTGACTTTGGAGTTTAGGAGAGGATCGAGGAATTCCACCTTCGTATCAGAACGTTAAATAACTAACCCTTGGAGAGAGAAAGATAGGATGGAGGGTTTCCAGTACCCACTAAGCTCAAAGGGGAAGAGATGGAAACTCGATTTAGCTAAAAAATGTACTCTGGTAAAGAAACTTTCCAGCCAAGAATATGAAGGCATGATATGCCACTAAAACTATAACATAGGTGAGTGCCATATACATTATGATGTAAGCTATTAAGAATAACAGAGTCACAATTTGAGAAACTAGAGAAATAAATGCATAGAGAACAAAGCATAATCTATGACAATTAATATATAATCAAAACTGAAGAAAATTTACTTCAGGTCCAAAGAAGGAATGAATACAAAGCAGAACCCCAAGTGAGGGTTTCATCATATACACTTAACACACAGAGGCTTAAGTCAAATATTACAATTATGGCTCTAAGGCTTAAAAACAAAATATACAGGGTCCCAGAACCACTCAATCATTTACATAATCTAACACGTTCAACTATCAAAAGCCACAAAATCCCCTTTTCTGTTTTAGCCAAAAATCCCTCACGCATGCCCGACGAAGTCTTGTCTGAAGAATAAGGATTTCATGGGAAGGAACGGAGACCTCGAACACTTTAGCACCTGGGCATGAAGAAACTGGTGGAAAAGCACTAAGGAACGTATTAGTTTTAAAAACAAATTATGAAAATAAAACAAAGAGTTGACAATACTGAAACTGTAAAACCTGGAGCATATACCTTTCCATACACTGAATGCATCAGAATTGCACCTGGAGGTAAGGATTTCCTCGATAAGAAAACTGTGAAATAGAGGATAGTTCTTAGTTTGAAAGGAAGCATTTCAAAACCAATAGTAAGCACACTTAAGGAGGAAGAAATTAAGTGAAAATCCATTACTGGAGAGAGAATTCCACAGAGAACTAGAGACCCAAATCTGTGAATGGAAAATGCAACGAAGAACTAGTTTTCTCATCTAGACTGAGTTTAGATCAGCGAGCAACTCTCTCCACTGTTCGATTAGGGAAATGCCAGAGAACCATTGATGTTGCACTCATATCCATGCAAGAAGAACCAACTGGAAACCACAGTGAAGGCTCCATAGATAGTGATCCACAGTCCTAGGGCAGTCAACTGCCCAAATTAAAGAATGTCATTAATCACCATAACAACTATCCAATTAATTAATTGTACGCATAGTTCTAAGTCATACGACCTAAGTTTACTTAGGAGTAGTTTCGTTAGTATGAAGTGACTGGTATATCTTCACAGAACTTTGGTTAATAATACTGTAAATATAACATCTATGCCACTATATTGCAAAGATACCAAAATAAATAAGCAGTGCAGTATTGGTAAACCTTATGTATATGTGGAAGGACTAAATTATGTATTTCTAGATAATTAAAAAGTACGAATAAATTATGTATGGTTATTGTAGAGTCTCTACTTTACACCTACTTGACTATCATTTCCCTCAGTTTTTCCTCAACTTTTCTTCACTTTTGCCTCATTTTCACTGTAAAACCACCCATATCATTACATTAGGTGCCATTAGGCATGATGAAGTAAGTTTTGCTAATGGGTGACTGTTTGTTTAGATTTTGACATACTTGCAGGAATCCCGCAGCTATCTGATGATCCTGCAACCTTTTTGTTAAACGCAAGGTTCCACGTGTCAGTTTGCCAGATGAGCCACATGGGCACTTAGGTATCAACGTGCTCGAGGTTCCTGTCCCATTTTTCCAGCCATCCACGTCATCTTTACCCCTGGTCAAAGCTGGTCAAGTTACGGTCAACTAAAGGCTGTTTAACGGTGATTGTGAGCTGCTAGGTCACGTCAGCTTAAACGGTGACTTGTCCACATTTTGTAGATGGTAGGGGACATGATCCAACATGGGATTCATTGCCCATGACGACAGAAGCACCAGCTCATCCACGCAGCCGTATGATGTGTCCAGGAACCATAATTACGCATTACAGGTAGTTGTTTTTCAGTTAGTAGCTGTACGTGTTAGGCTATCCTAGAAATTCCTATAAATAGCTGCGTCTGCGTACGCTCAACAGACTTTTTATCAGTTGTAATTTCTGAACTTGTGTAAATTTTAAGAGCGTTGTGAACTCTATTTTTTTAGTGCTATTCTAGCACTCTGTTTTGTACACTTTTGCAAATGAAGGAATAGACATAGTGCTGTTTTGAAGCTTCCAGATCTCTGAGTTTTCTTGTGGCTGAATGAATAGAGGGCCCCTGTTCATCTTAGCCTCTGTAAAGTATTTTATGTTCAGTATTTACTTATTTTCTCATTCAGCATTCCTTTAAGCATGTATAGTTTCATTTATTTGATTTCTTTTCTTTCAAGCTGATCAGTATTACTTCTTTGCAGGTTTCTTTTAGCCCGGGATTTGTTTTTATGTGTGTGTGTTTGCTTTACAAACTAATGGTATTTGAAGTTGACAGATTCAAGTTGCTGCCTTTGTTTTTATAGCTGATTTTTAATCTTATTTCTCAAAGAGCTGCTAACACATGAATGATCTTCTATCATAAATTGTTATCTTTTAAGATCAAAATACCACTAACTTGCAGCTGGCTTTGAGTGCTTTTTAGACTATTCTTTCACTACTTTCTAATCATACTTTGCATAGTACATATGGCTGAAGTAGAGAGTTAGAAAGAGCAAAACGTTATCGCTAGTCTTTAAAGTAGATTTTTGGTTTTAAGTGCTTTTTAGACTATTCTTTCACTACTTTCTAATCATACTTTGCATAGTACATATGGCTGAAGTAGAGAGTTAGAAAGAGCAAAACGTTATCACTAGTCTTTAAAGCAGATTTTCTCATTTTTAATCACTTTTCTAATTCAACTTAAGCTACTTTCTTTCCGTGCTTTACACAGTACATGTGTTTGAAGCAGCGAGTTAGAGAGAGATAATCTTTATCTTTGGTTTTAAAAGTGACTTTCTTTTCTTTTATTTGCAGCTGCATGAATGGTATCTAGTGCCATTGGAAGTGGTTATTTGCTTTCAAAGTTATTTCAAGATCTTTCAAGTCATTTATTTCTTTCAAGCATTTCCTTTTAAGCAAGTAGTTAAAAATCACTAATCACACACTCTCACCCATTTAGGATTCACACTACACACACACCATCACTCACTTGTTTATAAATCATCATTCCATCTTAGGAACATAATTAACCACAACAACACCCCCAACGATAAGAAAACTCTAAGAGGTTACTTAAGTACATATAGTACACCTTCACTTCATCAGCTTACGAGCCCCGGGTTGACAATTAATACTAGCAATTTAGACAACACTAAATTGACTAAACATTTTGGCGCCGTTGCCGGGGAAGTGAAATTAAGTAGCCATATTCTTAGAAAAAAAAAACATAAAAAATTTTTCAAGGAAAGAAGTTAATAGCCTATCTAAGTATGCTCTCCTCTTGCACTTCAAAGTGATTTGGAGGATCAGAAAGGAGAAAGTTATTGATTTAGTAGTTTCTTGAGTATGCTCTCTTCTTGCATCTAGAGTGACCTGGAAGATCAGAAAAAGAACTATTAACTTGACTTGAAGAAAAATAAAAAAAATGACATGCATAGAGCTAGAGATTCTAGAGGAAGGTTTTTAGCTAGAGCTCGAAGTTCAATCTTTTCAAGTCCATCTGCTTCAAGAGAGAGACAAGAGACACCTCCCTTATCTCCAACCGAAACTCCTAGTCCTAGAATTCTTGGAATTCAAGAGCCTAGAGTTGATTCTCCTACACCTTCTATTGAGTTTGAACCAGGAAGAGACTCTTCTCTTTCTCCTACAGGAAAACCAATTGTAATTGAGGAAATAGACTCACCTGAAGAAGAAGGAGAAATCTCTTCTCATTCACCCTTTGTAGAGGAACCAAAAGATTTTGAAATCCCTAGGAGAATCATCATGGCAGAGGAAGAAGGAGGTGGTAGAGGTAGAAGTAGAGGAGGAGGAGGAAATAACAATAATAATGGAGGAGGTAGAGGTCCCATTGGAGGAGGAAATAGAGATGGGGATAATTCATTTGGGTTTCCCATTGTTAATGAGGATTCCCGAGCCACTATGAAAAACATATCACCATCCGTCCTCCCAAATTTCCATGGGTTAAGAACTGAGGACCCTGAAACATTCTTGTTTGAATTTGAAGTTGTGTGTCGAACCTATGACTATCTGGATGATACTGAGAAACTCAAGCTGTTCCCCTCAACATTAAAAGATCAAGCTTTGAAATGGTTCATGGGGTTACTTACTCAATCCATTAGGACTTGGGATGAAATGAAACAAACCTTTTTGGATAGGTATTTGGACTATTGTATGCCTACTAATCACAAGGACGAGGTATTTAAAATGATGCAAAAAGAAGATGAGAGCTTAGAAGATTTGCTTGAAAGGTTTCAATATAACTTAAAAAGAGCAAAGATGAGTAGCCTGGATGAAGAGACCTTAAAAGCCCTCTTATTAAAGCCATTAGGGATGAATGGATAGATATCTTAAACATGATGGGGAAAGGGGATATCTCTCAACTTTCTCTCAATGATATAGCAGAACTTTGTATCCATCTCTCAAGGGGCAAATCAAAAACTCAAAAAGGGCCTAGAGATCCTTCTCTCCTTAGGGCAAATAAATCTCCAACAGGATCCGTGAGTAGGGCTGAAATCGGCAGTATGCTTGATGAATTTAAAACTGACATCTTAGGGAGTCTTAGTGAACAAATTGATACCCTTAAGATCCAAAACAAACAAAAAGCAGAAGCTGAGGCTATGACCATTTTTTGCCCGAAGTGTAGAAAGAAGCATGCTTTAAGGGAATGTCCCTTGGAAGCAAATGTTGTAGAAACATGTGTCATTTGCTCAGAAACTCATGAGACCAAGGATTGTCCTTCAATCCCTGGCCTCAAAGCAGTCTTTCAAGAGGATCCAAACACACTTGAATCTCTCTGTTTTGTTGCAAGGAGACCTTGGCAAGGACAACAGAATCAAGGGTTTAACAACTCTATGAATTCTCAATCCCAACCAAATTGGAATCCTTGGCAACAACCTTGGCCTCAACCACAAAATGCTTTTCAAGCATGGTTGCAAAGCATGCAAAATCCTTATGCGAGACTTGCTCAATTCTATCAATATCCTCCATCATTTCAGAATCAGCAAGCTCCCCAACTTCCTAATCAAGGTCAACAATTATCATTGCCATACCCTCAACAACAACAAACTCCTCCACAAAATCAAAATTCTCAACTCACCCAGCAGAAGTCAAATCAACTTCCCTCTCAGCCATTACCAAACCCAAATAGTAGGAACCCTCAAAATGCTTATGTGATGGAAGGTCAACCATTCCCTACCTATATGGTTGTTCCTCTCAATGAAGTACAACTCAGATCAGGTAGAATCTTAGATCAACCTTCCACAAGTGTTCAAGAACCAAGCATTTATGAGGAAGAATCTCTCAAAGTCAATAAAGGTTCTGAAGTATCACTTCAAACCCAAAAAGAAAAAGAATCAACTCCCTTAGTTGAGCAACCCACATCTTCAGCTACTCCTCCTTTTCCTGAAAGATTGCAAATTGACAAAGGAGTGGAGAAGTAGATTTGGTTGCCTGACTATAGATTTCTAGATGAATTGAAAAATGTCTGTATCAAGATTCCCTTGTTAACAGCCATTAAGGAGATTCCCATTCTAGCAAAGACGATAAAGGAGTTGAGTTTGAAAAAAACAATAAAAAGAACCAGAGATACCAAAAGGATACATCTAGTTGGAAAAATTGCAGACATTATGATGGGTAAGATTACCATGCAAAAGTATGTGGATCCCGGTAGTCCTATTGTCAAAACTCATATTAATGGGGTTGAAATCCCAAATACCTTGATTGACTTAGGATCCGCTATCAACATCATGAGTAGACAGACCATGGATCAGTTAAAGCTTCCTAACCTTCTCTTTACACCTACTTTACTGCAACTTGCAGATAGATCAATCATTAAACCTGATGGTGTATTAGAAGACATTCCTGTCTCTCTAGATTCTTGGGAATATCCAGTTGATTTTATGATTTTAACTCTCAAGAACAATCTAGGAGGACATCCTCTTATTTTAGGAAGACCTTGGCTGGCCACAGCTGATGCTTTCATAAGTTGTAGGTCTGGGGACATGTACATATCAGATGGTAATTCTACCAAGAAATTCAACTTGTATCCTCCCGCAAAGGCAATAACAGAAATAGGAGAAGATGAGTGGATTGATGATGAGGATACCCTTCAACCTGTTCTAACCATATCTGAGATTAGTGAGGACAGTCAAATTCTAAATACATTAGAAAATTTTGAGATACCTTTAGAATATGACTCTTCACAGTTTCAGTTAGATGCAGACATTGAATATCTCTCCTCTAGACAGATGTCTCTCTTCTCAATGGAAGAGTTTGGTAGTTCTACAGTTGAAATCTTTCCAGGAAAAACATTAAACATTAACAAGAACTTGGAAAGACTACAACAAGAAGAATTAACTAAACTGTTGCAAAAACATTCCACTGCCTTTGCATGGGAATACACTGACATGAAAGGAATCGACCCTAAGACTTGTATTCATCACATTTATATTGAAGAAAACAGCAGACCTATTAGGCAGCCACAAAGACGGATGAATCCAAATCTTAGGGAAATTGTGAAAGAAGAACTTCAGAAATTGCTCAAGGTAAACTTCATTTACCCCATTTCAGATAGCCAATGGGTTTCTCCCTTGGTTATAGTGCCCAAAAATAATGGTAAATGGAGAGTTTGCATTGATTATCGAGAATTGAACAAAGCAACCTTAAAGGATCATTTCCCTTTACCTTTTATTGATCAGGTACTAGACACTTTAGCAGGAAAAAAGTATTTCTCATTCTTGGATGGTTTTAGTGGTTACAATCAAATTCAGGTAGCACCTGAAGATCAAGACAAAACCACATTTACTTGTCCTTGGGGAACTTTTGCCTATCGAGTACTCCCTTTTGGATTGTGCAATGCACCCGCTACATTTCAAAGGGCTGTACTAGGAATCTTTTCAGATCTGATTCATGATTGTGTAGAGGTATACATGGACGATTTCACAGTTTATGGTAATACATTTGAAGAAGCTTTGGCAAATTTGGAAAAAGTACTGGTAAGATGCAAGGAAACAAATCTTTCTTTAAGTCATGAAAAGTGTTTTATGATGTTTACTGAAGGGATTGTTTTAGGACATCATATTTCAGGAGATGGAATAAAAGTTGATAGATCTAAAGTCGAAGTCATCTCTAAGTTACCTATTCCTAATTGCCAAAGGGATGTTAGAAGTTTTCTTGGATTTACTGGTTATTATAGAAGATTTATTGAAAACTTCACTAAGATAGCATCCCCTCTTTTCAAACTCCTTACTAAAGATTGTGAATTTAAGTGGGATCCTGAATGTCAATCTGCCTTTGAAGCCTTAAAGACTAGAATATCTGAAGTACCCATTCTAAGGGGTCCAAATTGGAAACTCCCTTTTCACATTTCTACTGATGCTTCAGATACAGCTTTAGGAGCTGTTTTGGGACAAAAGGATTTGATCCCTTATGCCATTTATTACACAAGTAAGAATTTGACTCCCACTGAGTTAAATTACACTGTTACTGAAAAGGAATTTCTAGCCGTTGTTCATGCGATAAACAAGTTTAGACACTATATAACCGGCTATGAAACCTTTGTCCACACTAATCACTCTGCCATTAGATACCTCATGAACAAACCAGTCACTAATGGTAGAGTTACAAGATGGCTTTTGCTTTTACAAGAATTCAACATAACTGTGTTAGATCGACCAGGTAAACAGAACACAGTAGCTGATTTCTTGTCTAGAATCCAAAACACTAATGAGGACTCTCCTGTAGAGGATAAATTTCCAGATGAGTATTTGTTTGCAGTAACTACCAAAACCCCTTGGTATGCTGATATTGCTAATTATTTAGTTACTGGAAAGTTACCTTTACATTTATTTCCTAATGAGAAAAGGAAAATCATTCAGGATAGTTCACATTATTCTTGGATTTCTAATGAATTGTTCAGAACAGGGCCAGATTTGATGATCAGAAGATGTGTACGGGAGGATGAAATGCCTGACATCCTTAAGGCATGTCATGACGAACCTTGTGGCAGACACTTTGCTGATAAGAGGACTGCTTATAAAATCCTTTCATTAGGATATTATTGGCCTTCTCCCTTTAAGGATGCAAAGCAATATGTTAAAAGGTGTGACAGTTGTCAGAGAGTTGGGAGACCAACTCTTTCAAATGAAATGCCACTACAGCCACAGGTATGCATCGAACCCTTCGAGAAATGGGCTCTAGATTTTGTTGGACCAATTAATCCGCCATCCAAGAAAAACAGATATATATTGGTTTGTACTGATTATGTTACTAAGTGGGTAGAAGCTATAGCATTGACTTCTGCTACTAAAAATTCAGTTGTTCAATTTCTTTTTAAGGATATTTTCACTCGTTTTGGTGTCCCAAGAGAAATTGTAACAGATCAGGGGAGCCAATTTACATCAAGAATGATGGAGAAGCTGATGGAGGAGTATAAGATCAAGCATAGAACATCTACTCCATACCATCCGCAAGCGAATGGTCAAGTAGAATCTACAAATAAAGTTCTTGAAAGAATCATCACAAAGACTGTTCATCTTCATAGAAGAGATTGGGCGGAAAGGCTTCCTGAAGCCTTATGGGCCTATAGAACTACATGGAGGAACACCACAGGACATTCTCCCTATGAACTTGTTTATGGGAAGGAAGTCCTGTTTCCCATTGAGTTCCAAATCAAGACCTTCAAGACAGCAGTTCAATCGGGGATGAGCTTATCAGAAGCCCAGAAGCACAGAATAGACCAGTTAAATGAACTAGATGAAATGAGACAAGATGCAATTCTAAGGACCGATCTAGTTCAACACCAAAGAAGCAAATGGCATGATCGACATATCAAAGAAAAGAAGTTTCAAAAGGGTGATTGGGCACTCTTGTTTGATTCAAAATTTAAGGACTTCAAAGGAAAATTTCAAACTCATTGGCTTGGGCCATATGAGATTGATGAAGTCTTTAATAATGGAGCAGTTAGAATGAAGACTATTGATGAACTTCAAACTCCCTTTATTGTGAATGGCCACCGGTTGAAAATTTACCACAAGCCACTCTCAAAAGAGGAGTTTGTTAAGTTGTTCCAAGGCGATTCTGAAATGAGGCTGGTGGAGAAGAATTCTTCTCCTCCATCAGCCTAATCTCTGTTTCTTTCAATTTCAATGAAAAAAAAAAAAAGAAAAAAAAAGAAAAAAAAAAGAGAAAAGAATAAATGTATGAGCCTGAAAACCAATCTCTGATTGGCAGTCTCATGCAGAAAACATAAGGTGAAAATCAGGGTCACCTGACACCTCATGTTTTCCAAAAAAAAAAAATCTCTCTCTCTCATCTCATTTCGCCATTCCATCTCATTCCATCTCACCATCCTCACTTCACCTCACTGTTTTTCCACCCATTCATCCATTCATTCATTCCATTTCATTTCATTAATAAAGTTTTTTTCAGGAACTAAAGTTATTTTGTGCAGCTGAAGGACACCATTGCAGTTCCTGCAGCTATTTGGCAATTCTGCAGCCATTTAGCCTTTCTGCAGCCCTCTGCACCTGCACAGAGAAACACAGTCTGTCTGAGAAATATTTACAGTTCTAAAATCATCAATGACAAGTAGGAAAGAATCATGTAATAGCAATAAAGTTGACAAAGGGTTAGTGGCAAATTATCAGAAAGCAAATCAAACGCGGATCTGAGGTACGTTTTAAATCTTAAACCTATAGTTATTTCATTACGCAGAATTTTCTGGGTTATGTCTTTTTGGCCACTAATTGTAATGATTACCCATTTTCTCTACCATGCGACCACATATCCATGAATCCTCCACGTCTATCAGTTCATGATAACCATGATTTCGAAAATCACCGTCGGCTGCTTCTGTCATTAAGGCTTTCGTACCCTAGTGACGTAACCTACCGTATTACGACTCTCTCAGTCCTCATCCCACATCCATGTGTTAACCTACAACCGAAATCTGAGAATCTAGTCGTTTCACTCATTATTTCGAAACCCTCTACGCTTATAACACTCCATTTCACGCTGTTCCATTCTCTCATCTCCCTCATTCCGTTTCACTCACTACGATTGCCTCCATAAACCATACTCTGTTTTTCCTCTCTGCTCATTCTGAGAAACAGTGAATACGTATAGCCAGTAAAGCCACCGTTTCACTGTGTTCACACTGTTTGTCCACCATTTAACTCTGTTCAAGCCGTAAATTCTCTGAGTCTAAGGCTGTTGCTGAACCCATACATCCTCTGTTCCATAAAATTCTGAACAAGAGCCGAGGATTTTCTGTGTAAAGCCACCATCAAAATCGTGTTTTAAGATAGAGCCGTAGGGTCAATGGGAAAACTTTTAAGGGCTGAACCAGAAGGTTCGAAATTCTTGGAGGCATATCCTCAAGTTGAGGAGGCATTGCAAAAAGCCAATTGGCTACAGTGCATCAAGAAGTTTAAAGGCTACCACAAGGAAGTAACAAAAGCCTTTGCAAGGTCATTCAAAGATAAAGACAGTCAAGTGGAGGTGGGTGATTTAACATTTGCAGTCAGTGAGGGGAGCATAGCAAAAGCTACATCTCTTCCACAAACCGGAGAACGGTGGTTCAAAAACCGGGTAGTCCAGGATCAACAATGGAAGCAGATTTTTTAAAAACCCAGGTATGGACACAAGTATCTTCACTAAAGGAATCCCTGTCTCTCATGTTAAAGAAGAATGGAAAATTTTACT
This sequence comes from Pinus tabuliformis, assembly GCA_031772625.1. Lineage (NCBI taxonomy): Eukaryota > Viridiplantae > Streptophyta > Pinopsida > Pinales > Pinaceae > Pinus > Pinus tabuliformis. The sequence goes on from CM062810.1 coordinate 584,944,935, forward strand.
GTTGTTAGTGCAAAAGTTTTTCACATGTGAAGGGAGATTTGGGGTTTTATACGTTTATCATGGTAAAATTATGCTGCAATTTCAAGGAGAACATGATATAAATCTTTCCTACTTTCTATTCCAAAGCCTTAGAAAAATGTGTTCCATGGCTCAAAAGAATCCACGAAACATTGAAGCATATCTTGGTCATCATAGTCTTATCAAGTTGTTAGTGGAGGAACAATTAAAAGCCAAACGAGACACCTGGGAGAGATTCCTTGTGAGAAATCATTTTGAAGAAGCTGGAGAAACCTCTATGCCTAGAAAAAGTAGAAGAAAAAGAAAAGAGGATACCCCTGAAACTGATATCTTAGAGGGAACTGTCCAAGGACAAACTGTAGAGGAAATAGAAGTACATCATCCTGAACATGAGATTGAGCCTGAACCTACTGTGGACAGTGCTCAAGAGATTATCTCAGAAAGCCTTTCTGAACTTGCCAAAGAAGCTGCCAAAAAGAGAAGAGAAGATAAAAAGAAACAAAAGCAAGACAAGGGAAAATCCATAGTTCAAGAAACTTATCAGACTCCAGAGCATTCTAGTGATGAAGAGAGAGATAGCCAGCCCTTAGCACAAAGGTTAGCTAAACTCCATGAGAAAATTGCCCTCTCCAAGAAAGTAAAAGTACAAAAACCAAGGAAAAAGGCACAAAGAGAAACACAGAGTGTTGCCACTGTAAGAAGGAGTAGCAGATTGCAGAATAAAGATAAAACCACAAGGACACTTTTCATGGATCTAAGCACACCTGAGAAGGGTGCTATAAAATCAGATTTTGAAGGTAGTCCACAACATGATGAACTACCCCTCCAAGGGAGGACAGTCCATTTCAGCAGGAGTTTGAAACAGAAATTGAGCATGCACACAGTCCAAGAAAATCACCAATGATTGATCCAGCGCAGCAAGAAGCATACAATTATTTTGAAACATTGGAGCAGACCACTGCTGGTCCAAGTAATATCCTACCTCATGAGCAGCAAATAGATGTACTCAAACAAGAGATCTTTGAACTTGAAGTGCTAAATCGCCACATTAGGCAGGAAAATGAGAAATTGAAGGAACAAGCAAACATTGACAAAATGCTTCATAATAACACCATGCTGCACCTAGCCGTCTGCAAAAAGAAAAGCAGTGAACTGAAGAAGAAATGTAGAAGGCTAAACAGAGCACTAATCAATTTGAAATTCAGATGCTTGTTCAAAAGACCAAAAGTCAATATCTCTACACAGAGGAAGAAGAGGAGGTTGGATGTCCTAGCAGAGGCATCCCAGCAGATGGATTGAGCTGTGTTTTCATTACATGAGGACATGCAATACCCTCGTAGTGGGGGTATGTAGAGTCTCTACTTTACACCTACTTGACTATCATTTCCCTCAGTTTTTCCTCAGCTTTTCTTCACTTTTGCCTCATTTTCACTGTAAAACCACCCAGATCATTACATTAGGTGTCATTAGGCATGATGAAGTAAGTTTTGCTAATGGGTGACTGTTTGTTTAGATTTTGACATACTTGCAGGAATCCCGCAGCTATCTGATGATCCCGCAGCTATCTGATGATCCTGCAGCCTTTTTGTTAAACGCAAGGTTCCACGTGTCAGTTTGCCAGATGAGCCACATGGGCACTTAGGTATCAATGTGCTCGAGGTTCCTGTCCCATTTTTCCAGCCATCCACGTCATCTTTACCTCTGGTCAAAGCTGGTCAAGTTACGGTCAACTAAAGGCTGTTTAACGGTGATTGTGAGCTGCTAGGTCACGTCAGCTTAAACGGTGACTTGTCCACGTTTTGTAGATGGTAGGGGACATGATCCAACATGGGATTCATTGCCCATGACGACAGAAGCACCAGCTCATCCACGCAGCCGTATGATGTTTCCAGGAACCATAATTACGCATTACAGGTAGTTGTTTTTCAGTTAGTAGTTGTACGTGTTAGGCTATCCTAGAGATGCCTATAAATAGCTGCGTCTGCGTACGCTCAACAGACTTTTTATCAGTTGTAATTTCTGAACTTGTGTTAATTTTAAGAGCGTTGTGAACTCTGTTTTTTTAGTGCTATTCTAGCACTCTGTTTTGTACACTTTTGCAAATGAAGGAATAGACATAGTGCTGTTTTGAAGCTTCCAGATCTCTGAGTTTTCTTGTGGCTGAATGAATAGAGGGCCCCTGTTCATCTTAGCCTCTGTAAAGTATTTTATGTTCAGTATTTACTTATTTTCTCATTCAGCATTCCTTTAAGCATGTATAGTTTCATTTATTTGATTTCTTTTCTTTCAAGTTGATCAGTATTACTTCTTTGCAGGTTTCTTTTAGCCCGGGATTTGTTTTTATGTGTGTGTGTTTGCTTTACAAACTAATGGTATTTGAAGTTGACAGATTCAAGTTGCTGCCTTTGTTTTTATAGCTGATTTTTAATCTTATTTCTCAAAGAGCTGCTAACACATGAATGATCTTCTATCATAAATTGTTATCTTTTAAGATCAAAATACCACTAACTTGCAGCTGGCTTTGAGTGCTTTTTAGACTATTCTTTCACTACTTTCTAATCATACTTTGCATAGTACATATGGCTGAAGTAGAGAGTTAGAAAGAGCAAAACGTTATCGCTAGTCTTTAAAGTAGATTTTTGGTTTTAAGTGCTTTTTAGACTATTCTTTCACTACTTTCTAATCATACTTTGCATAGTACATATGGCTGAAGTAGAGAGTTAGAAAGAGCAAAACGTTATCACTAGTCTTTAAAGCAGATTTTCTCATTTTTAATCACTTTTCTAATTCAACTTAAGCTACTTTCTTTCCGTGCTTTACACAGTACATGTGTTTGAAGCAGCGAGTTAGAGAGAGATAATCTTTATCTTTGGTTTTAAAAGTGACTTTCTTTTCTTTTATTTGCAGCTGCATGAATGGTGTCTAGTGCCATTGGAAGTGGTTATTTGCTTTCAAAGTTATTTCAAGATCTTTCAATTCATTTATTTCTTTCAAGCATTTCCTTTTAAGCAAGTAGTTAAAAATCACTAATCACACACTCTCACCCATTTAGGATTCACACTACACACACACCATCACTCACTTGTTTATAAATCATCATTCCATCTTAGGAACATAATTAACCACAACAACACCCCCAACGATAATAAAACTCTAAGAGGTTACTTAAGTACATATAGTACACCTTCACTTCATCAGCTTACGAGCCCTGGGTTGACAATTAATACTAGCAATTTAGACAACACTAAATTGACTAAACAGTTATATAATTAAATAAATGAATATAATCTTTGTTTATATGATTAAATGACTAAGTCAACGTATTTTCATATAGTTAAATATTAAAGAAAAAAATATATAATTTTTTACGAGTATGTGACATGTGGTATCAGAGCCTCAGGTTACAAACTAAGACCTCTAGAAATTAATGATTAACAACATTTTTGATGTACAGGGAGAGGTAGAAAAGTAGCTAGTATGAGAATAATGGAAACTATATCACATCGAACGATGATTGGGACAAGAGCAACAACCTTTCAGGGGACCAATCCTGAGGTATGGGTAGAATTGGAAGACGAGCCATGTAACACTAACACTATAATATTGGAAACTGTACAAAAGTTAAAAGAAGAAATGGCTCGATTGTGGGCAGGTAATGAACGATTGATGTAGGAATAAGAAAATATCATGAAGATTTCTTCAGATAGAGAGAAATAGTGACAAACCATACCTATTCCTGAGCAAGGAAACATGACTGGAAAACAGGAATTTCATACTAAGAGACGAGAAACTAAAGTCGGTGAAGAGAACCAGGAAAAATAATATGGTAATGTGTTAGACCACAACAATAAAAAGAGACAAAAGGTAGAACATCAAGGAGAATTTCGGAAGATAAAGCCTCCCTTATTTGATGGTGAACAAGAAGAGGTAGCAGAAGCCTAGCTTACCAACATGAATAAAGATTTCCAGTTGTACAAATATGATCATAACTTACATGCTTGTTTGGCCATCTTTCAGCTGCAAGGGAAAGCCACCCTATGGTGGGAGGAAGTAAAAACAGTACATGGTGCAAATGAACAGACCATGACTTGGGACAAATTTCAAAGATATTTTAAGGAAAAATATCTAATTGAAAGGTTTCATAATGAAAAAGCTAAGGAGTTTCATAACCTTCAATTGGGTCAATTAACTATGGACAAATTCATAAAAAAATTTACATGCTTACCGCATTATGTTCTATACATACGGGAAGAAAAGGCTAAGGTGCAGTGGTTTGTCAGCAGCTTGTCATTGTTTATGAAAGAGTGCCTTGAGCTCGATAACCCGAAAAGCATGGATGAATTCGTATGGAAGGCTCGAATATGTTACTAGCAAAATAAGCTAAAAGGGGAAGGAGGCAAGAGATGGAATGAAAAAAGGGGAGTAAATTTTCCTCCAGTGGTAAAGGAAATAATTTTATGGTCGATAAACCCCCTAAAGGTCAGGCAAATAAAAGCATGAATATAAATAAGCCCAGGTTCAAGTTCTCAGTGAGCCTACGGCAAATGAACAATTAGTAAGGACTAAAGTGGAAATGGCAGCTAGACCACCGGTACAGTGTTGGGGATGTGGAGGACCCCATTATGTTAAAAATTGTCCACACCGCAGGGGAACCAATTACGTGACACAAATTCAAGAAGCATCAACAATGGGAGAAGTGGCAAGAAGCATGCCTAAAATCAATGCTCCTTTTGAAGACCACCAGGCAGAGTAACAACTGACTATGATCGAGTTTGAGAGTAAAATCTTCAACCAAACTATGTCTATTTTAATTGATCCAGGAACTACCTTGAGTTACATTAGTCCCAAGATAGTAGAACAATGTTGTTCGCAAGCTTTTAAGTTTAAAAATCCCAGGTTAGTGCAATTGGCTACAGGAGCCAAGAGAAGAGTGTTGGCTAAGGTCAACAATTGTCCCTTTCAAATAAGAGGTCAGTCTATTATGGCAGACTTGAATGTGTTGCCCTTAGGATCATATGATATTTTAATCAACATGGATTGGCTGGAAAAACATTGGTCCCTCATTAACTGTAAAATAAAAACTATTAACTATATGGACGAGGAAGGAAAAACACAAGAAATTCAAGGAATAATAAGAACCTTAAAGCTGAGGCTGGTGATAACCTCCCAATTGGCCAATTGTATTCGAAGGGATGCCAGATTTATGATATACAAGTAGGATATACTAATTCAAAAGAAAAGGCTATCACCTTAGAAAATATACCATTGGTGCATAATTTTTTGGATGTATTTCCTGCAGAAAATCCGAGGCTTACGCCAAAAAGGAATATAGATTCCACCATTGAATTAATACCAGGGGTTCCTTCGGTATCCCGAGCCGCTTATCGCATGAGTATATCGGAGTTAACGGAACTAAAGATGCAGTTACAAGAGCTACTTGACAAAAAATATACTCGACCAAGTGTATCACCTTTGGGAGCCTCGATACTTTTTGTTAAAAAGAAGGATGGAACCTTGCGAATGTGTATGCATTACCACCAACTAAATAAGTTAACCATAAAAAACAAGTATCGGCTACCTTGTAGAGATGAGTTGTTTGATTAAGTGAAGGGAGCTTAGCTATGAGATTTTCAATAAAATGATATATTTGGATTTTGGGTAAATGGTGATTCATTGAGAAAGTGACCAGAAGTTTAATTCATTCTTGTAAACATTATATTCAATATTGCAAATGAATAAAAGATGAAGGTTGAAAGGTTGAGACCGGTCAATATGAGCCCAATCCTCCCATGCATACAATTCGATTCACATGCCCAATACTTTTTATTATGAATTGTCTAAGAGAGTAGATTATTAACCTTTATTTAATTCTTTCACTTTTAATTCTCTCTTTTGTTTAATATTGATATTAGTGAATATTAATATGTGATAATTTGGATCTTTTATTTCTTTCACTAACAATTCTCTCTTTTATTTAATATTGGTAGTAGTTAATATTAATATGCAGTGGTTTGGAAGTTGTATAGTAAATTTATAATTATAATTATATTTGATAAATGTGAAAAATGAAGTATTGTTTAGATATGGATTTAGAGAGGAATTTTATTTATTAATTAAGAAGCGTACTAGTATCATTAATTCTACATTAACTCATCAAAATTTATAATCAGTGTAAGGTTAATGCAACAACTTTCATTGAGGAGGTGTAATTAATGAATTACTCTATGCTCAAATATCAGCCAATGATTCATTCTTTTTAGCAATGTTAGTTGACATAACAAAGTTGACTTAATTAATGTAACAATACTAAAAAAATATAATCAATTTTTTTATAATAATAATAATAATTTAATTTTAAAATTAAAATTAAATCAAATATCAAATAAATATCTTTTTTAAGATAAGATTTGTTTGCTAAATTTATATTAAATTAGGATATTCTATCTCTTTGGATTTGAATCCAATTTTTAATTCACTATGTGTATTCGATTATTTCAAATTTAAACTTATAATTTCTTAAAAATATATTAAATCATTTAAATAAAAAATGTTATCAACCAAGAATCTATATAAAAAAAATGAGCATTTAAAAAATAATATTAAAGTTTCATTTTCTATTTTATTATATTTTAAATATTTGTTTATAAATACATCGATAGACTTTCCTTTGCAGGGTTGTGTTGGGCCGACTCAACCAACCATATAGTTCTATTTTCAGATTCCTTTTATGAATAAAAATTTAACATATGGAATCATATTATAGTTGAATGTCTGTTGCGTCAACAACCTTCCCGCTTGCCCCGTCGAGAATCAAACCCTCAACGAGCCCTTTCATTATTAAGTCATTTCTAATTTCTATGTCGTCGGGCCTCTTCCCCTTAAAATTTCTTCACCACCAATCACTAGAGGTGACAGGTTTATCTCTGATTGGATCATCAAGAAGTGCACGTCTTCATCGTGCTTCCACAATTTTCTTCCTTCTTCTATTTACTTCTAGCACCCCCTACATAGAATGCAATACTGTATTTTTCTTATTTCAGGATAGAGGGATTACTACTTCCGTTAAATATGGACACCCAATAATTGTGTTAACATTGTCAAACATGTCTTGATGTAATGATTTTTTCTCAAAATATTTACAAAGATCATTAGAAAGCTCCTTTGTGTCAGGTCCTCTTCACTATAGTTTGGAATTCATTTCTTTTTTTCTTTAATTATCATCTCATTTTTATCTTGGTGCTCAACAAGGATCCTCCCCAGTGAAGAATATACAATTTCTACAAGGATTCCCAATCTGCAGAAGTGTTGCTATTTGGTCCCTATCCCTGTTTGTGGAAATATCTATAACAAGGTTTTGGTTCAATAGTTTCGCAAACAGTTTGTGAAGCACTAAACATCAAAATTTGATACATTGCCACTGCTTAAATCCTCCGGGTGCTCTTTCCTTGAATTCATTTGCTTATATTTCTCAACACTCGCATGCTCCTCGGATTGCTTCGCATGGGCAATAGGCAGACCCTAGAGCCTGTCCTTTCTCTGGTCATGTTCCTGATTACAACTTCTAAATAAAAATTCCTCCAAAATCCATCATTTTTTTTCCTTGGGCTTCTCAGGAAGCAAAATCTTGACCTCCTTCTGATAAGCAGGCATGCCCTTTTCTTCTAGTTATGATGAGAAAAACTTCTCAACATCCAATTTCTAGTGTTCCTCATCCCATTCGAAAATCCTAATCACTAGTGGCCATAAATCCCACAAAGTACTCCTTGATAATAATTTGCCCCTCGTTTATAGGCGATCGAGGTGACCATGGGGAACATTGCGATTGCAAATTCGAGGTTTGGGAAAAGCCGTGGACACTTTTTTTTTATTCTTAGTGTTTTCATTTTCTTGTTATCCGTTGTCTTGTGCTACATGGGTCTAGAAGCATGGTTGTATTTTTGTTATTTTTTCAAATAAATTATCTCTATGTTATCATTCGAAGGTAGTGAAGGAATTTAGTTTTGATGCAACTTCTTATTACATTCTTAGTTGATTGTAGTCTTCAGGATATGGTTTTCTTTTTCTTATTCTTGCCTACTGAAATTAATTGAAGTAGTTTGGATAGAGTAAATGGTGTGGTTTCATGGTTGTTCTTATGGTTTAATTACCGTCTTTCCAGGGTTCGTGACTTAGAATAACCATAGATATTATTTTTAAACAACATATTTTTAGTGTGTGTGTGGGTTCATTATTTTTGTTTTTAATCTTTGTTTTGTTTAAAGAAAATGGGAATAGTTTCTAATGGTAAAGCAGAAGGTGGCCCCCTAGTCACTTTATTGAGAAGTGGAGTCTTAGTTGAGGAGACTTAAGAACAAAGTCTTATGGAGGGAGTTCCCTCTTTTCTTATGAATTTCTACTAAAATACATTGTGAACTAGAAATAGAAATGGAAGGGGAAAACAATGTGATACTATTATTGCTTATGGGAATCTAGTAGTGGATACCATCTCCCTTTTAAAGACGTTTGCCAAACAAAAATTGGCATAGATTCATTCTTATTGTGCAACACAATCTTAGTTGCATGTTCTTAGGCTTTTAATAGGGGCTAGTGCCTTTTTAAAAGAGGCAAGAAAAATTTGGAGCAAATTCAGGCTTATCTCATGAGTACACTTATTGGCTTGCCCCATATGCCCAGTTTCACAACACTGTTTATGAGTGCATTGCAAGTTACAATATTATGTGTTAGACAATTTTCCATCATCACATTGCATGCTTCAAAAACATTTTCCATATGTCCCTTATTACAATACCCTCCAATCAGAATATTGTAAGAAGTTGGCATTGTATTAGACCCTCTCTCAAGTCTTCTCTTTAGATATCTATATGCCTCTTTCACTTTTACTGCAATGTCTATCGATAAGTGTATTGTAAGTGACAACATCTGGAACACATCCATGCTTTGCAATACGCTGGATCAATTTGTTTCCTTCTCACACCTTTCCACCCTTTCAAATCCCATGTATTATCATATTGAAACCACATATGTTGGGTTGAACAATTTTTTTTCTAACACAAGCATTTTAGCATAGTCTGCAAACAAATAAACTTACCAAATTTTCTTCACACTATAGGGACATCCACCAAGAATTGATGTGGAATTACACAAGCCTGGAAATTGTAAATCGAACTTGGATCATCTTCACAAGAGGTACTCCATCTTGAAAGCCAAATATAACCAAACAAGATATGTGAATCCAAACAACTTTGACAAGTATTTCCTTAAATAAATCTCTAGCCATTTGGGTATGAACAAATTTTAAATGGGCAATCAAAAATTATTACATCTAATTGGACAATACTAGTCAACACAAAAGTTTGAATAACTACAAGATGTGGGTGGCCTCTTTGAACCTTTTTAACTTAATCTAAACATTGATCAAAATGTAAAAAACTTCAGGGGTGATGCCAAACAACCCTCTTTGTAAAAATATGCCAAGATATTAGCAATTTGAGCAGAGTGTCAAAATCGAATGTAATTCATGTGGAGCTGGGGGAGCATCCTCTGCCATTTGGTATGAAGAATGAGATTTGGAATCATATATCATAACCCTAAATAAATTATGTTGGTAGTGACCAAGTATATTAGATGGCCCCCTATCTAAGTGAAGTTATTCATGTAAATCCATGGAATACTGAATCTCTAGCTGATGCTATGAATACTACTATTACAATGCTAGATGCTGAGAAGAAAAAAGAACATGCAAAACATTTCAGGTATATTGAAAATCATGATGTAGCCTTTTTGGCCTAGAGTTTCATAGGAGACTTGCAAATAACCTACGGAGAGGACTCTAGAGGTTGATATTATAGACTGAGATTTGGATTGGGATTCAAAGTGGTGTTTGATTATAATTTTTGTAAGATTTTAGTTGAGCATATTGTATGGGCTTGCAAAAAGAGTAATAGATGAGTTATTATTTTGGATTATGATGGTACCATTATGCCTCAAAATTCATTTAATATGACTCCAAATTCAGATATCCTGATAATCCTAAACTTCCTTTGTAATGATCCAAAGAATGTGGTCTTTATTGTAAGCCTATGAGGGAAAAAAACTTTGAATGATTGGTTTTCACCCTGTAAAAATCTTGGGGTTTTTTATAGAGAACGATTAATTTTTAAGGTATTTGAACTCTAATTTTATATGATTACATTACAAAAGCATGCAAGACTTTTCCCACCTTCCAAATTTTCGCTCCAAGAAACTAGAGTATAGCTAAGTTACTAGGTTGAAATTACATTTTAACCTTTTCCATTTACATTGTTGGAGTAAGTGGGATAAGGATGAAGAATGGAAAACTTGTGTTCCAATGGTGGCTTTTGGCTACAAAGAAATTGTGGACCGCATTATGAGTTGTACACATAAAGCAAAAAATGCTCATTTGTTGAGGCCAAAGAGATTATTATTCTATGGTACTTCTAAGATGCATATGCATATTTTGGTTCTTGGAAAGGAAAGGAGATGTGGGATCATCTTGAGAGTGTTATAGAAAATGAGTCAGTTGTTGTGAAGAGAAATAAACAAATTGCGGCTCTATTTCTTAATTTTGTGTCCTTGAAACACTTTTGTTCACTTGTCTCTATGAATATGATATTTTGTCCTTAATTCCTTGTCAATTCATCAAGTGGAAAACTACTGTTCTTTCATAACATTGTTGGTTTTTCTTTTATCCAAGTGAAATACTATTGTAATTAAACTAGGAAGGTAGAAGCCTCATCACAACATTCAAAACTATACAGGGTAGAGAAGTACAACAAACTTATTATTTCACACGTCAATGGTGCATTATAATTGGTGAATACAATTTGTTGGTAATGATTTCTTAGCATTTATGTAATATTTTAGATAACATTTATGCCTATGGGTGGAATGCCTTGGGGTTTTATGATATTGAATTTGAATTAGAAAATCTCCAATTCCCTCTTATGGGTGTTTAACATAATTTTAAATAGTGTGTACAATGACTTATATAGTCTTAGAAGTTTAGAGTTAATTTCCAATTCCCTCTTATGGGCGTTTAACATAATTTTAAATAGTGTGTACAATGACTTATATAGTCTTAGAAGTTTAGAGTTAATTTACCTTAAACATAATGCAACCATCTCTAAGAATTCATGAAGGGTGGAACCAGTTGCAAGAATTCACAAATGGTGCAGCCAACTCTAGGAAAGACAACATGTCTAAACTTAGTCCACCTTTTCTTATATATAAAGTACCATATAATGCTAAAAGGCCTTATTAGGATGCTTGAAATAAAACTATGTGAATTGTGACCTTGACTAATAATTCAACATTTGTGGTCATTATTATGTTCATAGTTCTTTGAATTGGCCAAACTTGTGACTGCTTCACATCAAGGTTGATAGGAAATAAATGTACCTTTTCATTCATTTGGTTATTTCAAATTCGATTTAGTGTGTCTATAGGGGATTCCATTTGAAACTAGAGAACCCCAAAATATTTTTTAACCTCATCATCCTAGAGGGATGTTAAGCTTATTTATATATTTATCATTACTTGATGGGAGCCCAAGAAAAAAAATGATAGTCCCCCCTTATATTAATAGCAAAGCCACACTTCCATCTTTTGAACAATTATGATATTTCTCTAAACAATCATGAAGGTTGTCTTTGGGAGGCCAAAGAGCATGTGTCATTAATGTTCAATAATTAGTAATGTTTCTCCTGAGGTGGTCATTATTTCTTACTTCATTTGCATTTGTCACATCTACTAGACACTTGTTGTGCATATTTTAAAATGCTACCAGGATTTTCCAACCTGATCCGACCCATATGCTAATTGCAGTATCTCTGCCTTTTCCAATGAAAATGAAAGCAATATCTCAAAATATTTGTTTTTTTCTCCTCTGTTTTGAGTGATTCATAACCAATTTTAATTATATAATCAATATCAGTTGCATTCACTACCTCGTACCAATAAAATTTGTCTTCTCCACAAAGAAGGGCCTTGAATAGTTTCAATGATAGAGGTAATCAATTGTAGGTTGTTATAACCCTTTTTACAAGGTATTCAAATTATGGCCATGGATGTTGTTGAAAGAAACCATGTGAACAAATCAGTTGTTGGGAATGTGATATATTAAGTCCACTTAGCTAACACCTTGAGGAATCTATTATCCCTGAAATTTTAAAGGCATGCTTGTCACACAAAGTAACCAAAATCAGGCTATTGGCATGAAGGACATTTCTAATAGGGAAGAAGGCATATAATTGATATACGTGATCAACATCATATAAAATTATGAGAGCATGATAAGATAAGAGAAACACAATCAACTTACTTTCTCAACTTCAAAATTTTACTACAAAGTGTCCAAAGAAATAGGAAACATTGATGTTTTCATAAGGTAAATGAAAATTCTTACCAAATTCAAGAAAGACATAATAAGAGTTTTTTTTGGGTGTGGAGCCTGATTATCTTCTGCATTCAAAGGTATCGCCGCATTGGACCCCAGCTCGTAATGGGGCGGCAACGCCGCCTGTAAAATATTTGCTACAGGGGGGGTCCAGGGGGGGTGGCTGTGACCTTTGGGAGGCCCCCCCCCACATGGCAGGGGGATCGGGGGCAGTGCCCCCGAAGCTAAGAATAGATGTAAAATTGCATTGTAAAATGTTGTAATTTTGTAGTCAATCTGGGCTTTTGATTAGACAGAGATCTGATGGTAGAAGCTATGTTTAACTTAAGTTTTTCTTCCCTAGAAGGCAACCCCTCGCTATATATGAGGGAATTGTATTGCGTCTATATATATATGGATTTTGAGTAAGGAAGAAAGAGGAGATTGAGAGCGAAGAGGGAATTACAATGGATCTATTGTAGCTTGTATCTCTTCAGTTTTCTGGATAATAAAAAAGGAAGGACTAGCTATTTCTCTGTGGATGTAGCCCAAACTGGGTGAACCACGTATATCTGTGTCTCTCTTGTTTTATGCATTTTTTGTGTTAATATTTCTGCAATATTTTATGTGTTCCATTGTTCTGTGATATATAATTATCTAACATATTCCTTGAGTTTAGAAGAAATGAAAGACATCTAATTACCAAAATGTATAATTGTGGAAACATGATTTCATGCCTACATTCATAGTTGAAATTAACAACCATGTTAATGTATTTATGTGTTTTACAATCTAGCAATATCTTGTTAAAGATAACACTTTCAAAAGACTCTTCTTTAACCTGTAGATGGTCATCAAAATATGTGTGTGCACATGAAAAAAGAATGAAAGAAATGGTACCTTCAATCAATCTAGAGGCAATACCAATCATTATGGATATGATTGGGACAAAGAAGGACACCCAACTATCAAAATAAAAAGATGAAGCAAGTTTATAGACTGCAACGCATATTTTTTCCTTCACACATAGGCTAGACATCTGTAAGAGTGACTTGGGTATTGTAAAATACAAACCACACCCATGTAACAAATTTTTGGGCACAGATCAAACTTCTTTAGTAACTTTTGGGAAAAAGTCAAACCTATGAAACGATTGTTGAGCACAAAATGAAACTTGTATTACAGTAATTTGAAAGTATAAATGTAGAAAAAAATTCTATTATGCATAAAAAGATGAACAAAACAATGGATCCTTGCTCATCTGTGAAGGTTTTGGTTGGAGAGCTAGCACTAAGGATGCTAGTCTCATCCAAGCCTACCAAAATAGCTGTCCATCCTACTACTTCTCCATGTTTTTGTGAGATCATGCTTCCAAATATGCCCCCTCAAACTGTAGTAGTCCCCCTAATTGTCCCAAGGTTATCTGACCCAAATGTCGATAACATCTCAACCAAATTCCATGTTTAGCAGATTGAGCTAAATAATTTGTTTTTTTCCTGTTTTGGGTTCTTGAAACCATGCTTGGAGATTGTAGTATATGTGGGAATGCAAGCTTGTGATGTCCCATAATGTCAAGATTGATTTCATGCTTATCCTTATAATTCAAGTCAAGCTTGACTTCATGCCATGAAGCGCTTTCAAGAAAGTATCAGGATGCTTTTTCGGGTTCAATTACCTTTTGCAAATGGACTGGTTTTGTTTATTCAACCTCGAGTCATGCTTTTAAAGAACAATGCTCTAGTTTTTATTATATAATTCAACTTTGACTTCGCGTTTTCCTTTAATACAGTTTCTCACTTCTTAATAAATAAAGGGATGGATTTTTATCCTTAAGACACTTCAAAATATCTTTTCCAACAATACTTGTTTTTGTATCTGCCTTTATAACCAAGTCGATAGAGAATATTCTTGTGTTTTTCAGAAATCCATATTTCTTTATGGGAATGTCTTTGCCCATTCAAAATGTTTATGTATATAAAAATGTCAATTCTACAGAAAAATATGGTGATAGAATTAAATTTCAATGTGAGCTAAGTAGTGAAACTCTTCCCTCGCACATGCATCGTGGGAAAATGGCATACAAAAGTGGCTTTGGGTTGATTAATTGTCAATATTAATATTCACTTAAGAGGAAAATAAATTATCATTTTATCCTAATTTTCTTAAAGAAACATTAGTACTTATGGTGAGTATATGATTGATTAGAAGAAAAAGAGGAAAATTTTTTTTTTTTATCTTGTAATTTGTTTAATGAAAATGCTCATAAATATTATAACATTAAATATATCAAAAAGAAAAAGAAAAATTGTTATTTATTATTATAATTGTAATTGTAATTATAATTATGAAACTAAATTACAATTTTTTTTTTCGAATTTAACATTTTATCAACAACATGTTTTTACACTTTTTGAGACGAGTGCTAATAATAAATATTTTAATAAATGTAAAAATAGCTAATTTATTAATACAAATTGTAGTGTGTTTTTTATTTTACTATTTTACATATAAATTATCATTATTATTTTTTTAATTGAATTATGTTTTTATTTCATTCTACATTACTCTAATATGTTTCCTCATTTTTCAACCTGCTATGATTCCCATGAGTTAAAGTTTGTGGAAAGGGAGGTAATTTTCACTAGAGCTAGAGATATGTTCCACGTGAATCACAAGAAGAAAATGCAACCTTTTATTTATTTCCTAAGTTATTTGGATTACAAATTAGTGTCATGGTATTGTTGGAGGTTATGATAATGAATGTACACTACAACAAAACCAGCGATTTGCACCAGATTTAGCGCCAGATTTTAGTGCATTTTTTTTGTAATTGTGATGAGCAACTTGGCGCTAAATCTGGCTCTATTGTACAATTTTTAAAGCGTCCTTTTTTGCACCTGATTTTGCATCCTTTTTCACGCTAGATTTTGCATCATTTTTTACACCAAACTATGCATCATTTTTTGCGTCAAATTTTGAATCAAGATTTGCATCTTATTTTATGACAGGTTTTGCTTCTAGTTTTGTGTCATTTTTTGCATCTATTTTTCATTCTCTTTTGCTTCCTATTTTGTGTCATTCTTTGCTTCCATTTTTGCACCATCATTTGCATCAAGTTTACACTGTATTTTGAATCCAATTTAACGTCTTTTTATGCATCCATTTTGTGTCAGTTTTTGCATCTAGTCTTACGCCAGGTTTTGTATCTAGTCTTACACTAGTTTTTGCTTCTAATTTTGCACCAGCTTTGGTGCCTATCTTTGCACCATGTGTTGAATTTGATTTAGCACCAAATTTTGCATCCATTTTTGTGCCCATTTTTGCATCTTTTTTTGGACCATTTTTTACATCCACATTTACGTTTGATTTGTCTCCATTTTTCCCATCTCATTTTGCACCATATTTTGCGTCATTTGTTTCATCCAATTTTGCATCATTTTTAACACCATCTCTTGCATCTAATGTTACATCATTTTGAGAATCCAAATTTGCATTTATATTTGCATCTTATGTTGAGTCATGTGTTGTGTCCACCTTTGCATCTTATTTTGTGTCTAATGGTACATTCAATTTAGAGCCATTTTTTATGTCTACTTTTGTATTTGTTTTTGCACCAAGTTTTGCATCCAATTTTAAGCTATTTTATGCCCCTTTTTGTACCATTTTTTTGTGTCTACTTGTGTCCAATGTTGCACCATTATTTACACCGACTTTTTCATCCAATTTTTCATTTTTTTTGGTGTCTAGTTTTACATCGTTTTCACCATCCAAATTTGCATCTTTTTTTGCCTCATTTTGTGTCCACATTTGCATACAATTTTGTGTCTGAGTTCGAGCCTAAATTTGCATGTGATTAGGAATCATTTTTTACATCCAATATGGCATCCTTGGTTTCACCTTTTTTCAGCCCCATTTTGCATCTTGTTTTATGTCTTTTCTTACATCTTTTTTTTTTTCCTTTTTTGCACCCAAGTTTGCATCCCAAATTTACACCATTATTTGCATCATCATTTGGCATATTAATTTGTAACGTTTTTTGCTTCTTTTTAATGCTCAACTTTGCATCTTATTTTACATCTAGTTGTTGTCTTTTTTTGCATTTAATTTGGTGCCCATTTATGTGTCCTTGTTTTTGCCCAATTTGATATCCTTTTGTATGCCATGTTTTGTTCCCTTCTTTGTGTCAACTATTGCACAATTTTTCACTTCTAATTTAAAACACTTTGTATGTCAATTGTTTGCATTTTGTATTAATTCATAGTTTAACATCCAATTTTACTTTCAATTTTGCATCCATGGTTACATCCGCATTTGACTTCTTATATAGAGTATATTTTTCTTTACATATATGACCCCCTTTATAGATTCATAGTGAAATATATGATAGTTTCTAAATATCATTAAAGCAGATATCACAATTCAAAATCATTTGTAAAGAAATTTAAGAGAAATTGACAACATCCATCCAAAAAAATAACAATGTGTCATTAACAATTTTCAAAACATGTATAAAATAGCAACATAATACTAATAAAATCAGTATTATTTTTAATCAAAACAAGTAAAATTCAAATATGATTAAAAAATCAAAATATTTCATGAATATCGTTATTCTACAATAAATTAACAACATACATAAATCAAACTCATCGTATGATTACAAAATCAAAATGTCTCATTGATATAGGGTAAATTCACAACACCCATCTAAACATAACAATGTCATTCTACACAATAATTTCTTCATAAAAAACAATGCATTTGCATGCCTAGCTACCACCACCAAGATCATCCTCATGATCATCTTGACCATCCTCATTACTCTGATCCACATCATCACCAACACCGCAACTATCATCATCATCTCCTCCTTCACCACCATCATCCTCATCCTCATCCTCATCCTCATCATCACCTGATATATGTTGAACATAATTTGGATCATCGTCTTGGCAATCATTACCTACAGCATTCTGACAAAAAAAATCAATATTACATGTTAGTATTAATTACATAACACAACGCATGTTTTTGTTATACAATGTTAACCATAAAATGAGGTAAGATATAATATCTAATAGTACTAAAAAATAAAATGAAAATATGGTTTAAAAGTATATTGGAAATCCAACTAAGATTACATACCATAGAGTCCATCCAAACAACAAATTCAACCCATCTCTTTTGCTGCAGCACCTCCTTTTCCAAATGATTTGGAGGTCTTCCATATTTTAGTTCCTATCAATCAATAAATAGGGAGAAATTAGATAACAATGACTTTCTTCTAGTACAAAATTTATTAAAAAAATATCACATGTTTAATATACTTAAAAAGGTTGTTATCAGTGCTTTCAAACCTTTCTGGCCACTACGATGAGTGACTTTTGTCTTGGTTAACCTCGCCTTGGATGCCTTGTCCTTAAACATAAACCAATTCAATTTATTTTCACACAAATACATGTCTAAGATACTTATAAGTATTAATACATTCTAAATAATGTTTAATGAAAAATTCAATACCTGAATGCTCTCATTGCCGGCTTTTCTTTGTGCATCCAACTTCTCATATGATTTTACAAGTTCTTTCCATACTTTGAAAGGTATGTCAATAGGTCTTTGTTTCAGTCTTTGATCTTGAGGCATTTTTGTAATTTTTCTTGTTTGGTTAAAAATTTTGGTTAAAAAAAACTGAACAAGTAATTCACATCAATGTCATGGGGACTCTATGGATATGTGTAAAAAAATGGCTATAAAGAAAACATCCAAAAAACATATGAGCTCTCCCTTTGATGGTCACTTGGGGCATATGGCTGGAAAGGAACAACTCCATTTTCGAAAATCAAGGACAATCCTTTCTCAAAGTCCTTCCTAATATTTGCTCCAAATGTCTTAAAATGAAAAACAAAATTCAAACGTCATCCTTAAACATCTCCCTTAAATATAACGTTGGACCATAAATTCTTCACTTTTATTGTTATCGGCTCTGGAATGATTTTTCTATATGCAATTATATAATGAAATATGTGTGCACTAATGAAAAAACATTGAGTTTCATTTTTCATAATCACAAACAATGAAAAAAGAATCACACGTAACTAGCATCATTTTGGAAATTTTATATTTATTAAAATCTTTAACATGTTTTCCTCCCATATCTCATAAAAAGGTGTGAAATTTTTTATATACTCTCCAATAAGCACTACAACAAAACCAGCGATTTGGAGGTTTTACACTAAGTTTTTCAACATCGAGCTTACTAGGGCTTGCACCACCGGGGCTATTAGTAAGAATCTCATGAGGTTTGCATAGCCATGATTATTAGAATCAAAATAGTAGGATTTGCACTAAAAAACAGTTCATAGAGCTTTCCTACTGGGGAGAAAATCACAAGTTCAACTTCTGTAGTGCAGAGCACCGAGAGCTCGTAAGCTTTCTTCAGCAATCCACCTACGTTTGGAAAATGTAGCCTGCATGCTCGCGATGTTCTCAATCCTCTTCCTCTGCATCTTTCCCCTCACTATTCTTGTATGTCCTCTTTCGTTTTTCCCTCCAAACAAACCCTCTCAAATTGAGAAAGCAGAACAACTCACTCGATGAGAATCCGAATCCAATTATCGCTTCTAACAATAACCCAATACGATACCAGAAGTGATTACACAAAACCTCATTGACTCTTCATTTGTTTGGAAAAGAGCCAAGCATATACTTCTGACGAGGGTTTCCGTCTCAAGTCTAGCTTGCAGGACGTCACTTAGTCAATTGCGAGAAAAGTTTTCCACCTGCCTGTCACATACGGTTTGTCACACTATATATTAGAATAAGGTTGATCATACTAACAATAAGGTTGTATAGTTTAAAAGGAGGGCTCTCCTGACTGCATTTGGTTGGTTTATAGAAAAGATTGCTGGAATGTGTAATGTGAATGCTCTGCTAACTGTTTTTTAAGCATTTGGAAGTATTAAAACCCCCCAGGATAATTAATGTAAGACCTGTTAATTAATGTGTAAAGATGGCTATTGTCCTTGGGCTACCTTAGCTGTTCGTGTTTAGTGATCTGTGGTATTATGACTCCTCAAGTCACTATTAAACCATGAGAACCATGCCCAGGCAGACTAGTGTGACATTGTGGATGAGAACCAAAACTAGACTCCTATAACCTCCTTTTTCATCCTTTAAATTGCAGAATTAACTGACTGTTCTAGTAATCGTTCCTGAGCACCTGAAGATGTGCACCCTAAATAATAAGAATAATACCCTGTAACATATGAATAGTCCATCCTGTGCATGTAGGATATGCACATGAGGTCCAATAAAATCACTAACCAGAATACCAGGTGTTATTAAAGCCTCTACAGGTTGATATATATGAATGTTACAGTGTGCAGGAGTATGATTCAATTCCATACGAAAATACAAAACATCTGATAGGATTTCCTTATACCTCATAGGCAAGCAACCATTGTCCCTTCTATAGATGAGCAGAATAAGTGCTTGGTTCTCTACACTAAATAAAGACAAAGTATAGTACTTATTGTTGACAAAATAGGATTTAAATCGCGGTTCAATTGCTTGACATTCAGCTGGTCACATAATTGTAGAGTGCATAATCATAAGTGATGTTGCGAGCCTCATTGCTCAAAGTCTAAGGGTCTTGCGAGCCATAATCACAGCCATGTATGGCATATCTTGTGATTATGGCATTTTATGAGGTCAATTCTTGTGAAGACATTTCAGTTTATAATAAATTTTGAACCTCAATAGAGTTTTGGCAAGACCTGGCTGAGCTAGGACATCAACAACACAGCTGATATGAATGACATAATCTAGCCTCAAGAGGGAGCCTCTTTTGTTTCATCACTCTAACAATCTATGAAGTGGTGGAAAGCATAACAACTTCCCCTTGAATATGACACCTAAACTGAGTACAAATCCTAAATGATGCAGCCCTTGGTGCGTGTCTCTCAAAGTATCGATATTTCAAATGTTGAAAGCTCTTGTGCCCATTTGATATGCATTCGATTGCAGTTCCCCTGAAGAAAGAATCTTATAAAGGTGAGGCCATGGCCAATATGTTAGCCATATCCATTGGAGTTGCCATTGCTTGACAACTTTAGTGTGATCAGTCCCACCATGATTCACAGGGGCTTCTACTCAACACTGGCTGTTGCTATTGTAAGAGTCTTCAAGCTCGTTGAACCCATAGTATTGATAAGTGTATTCTTTGGGTCTCTGGTTTTCAAATTCTGCCTATGTTTTCCTCTCAGTATCATTATTTCAAATGTTGAAAGCTATAATTCCCATTGCTGTGTATTTGATTATGGTTTCCCTGAAGAAAGAAGCTTATAAAGGTGAGCCCGAGGCCAATATGTTGGCCATATCCATTGGAGTTACTATTTCAGCTTATGGGGAGGCCAAGATGAATGCATGGGAGGTGATTCTCCAGTTAAGTGCAGTTGCATGTGAGACTACCCAATTGGTTCTCATACAAATTCCACGAACATCAAAAGGGATTAAGTTGAATCCCATCACATCTTTGTTGCTCCTTGTTGCCTTGTTTTTCTCAGCACCCCCTGGGCCTTAGTAGAATACCCATTTCTGATAATCAGGGTCTCTTCCTTTGATTTGGATTACATGACATTTCTGCTTGTGCCTTGGCTCTTAATCTTGTAGTGTTTCTCTGATAGGAAAGACTTCAGCCTTGACTATGAATGTTGATGGTCTTGTCAAGGACTGGCTGCTCATAACATAATCTTTGTCTGTAATAAATGAAAAGGTTACAGTCATAAACTTGAGTGGGTGTGGACTGGATTTTCTGGCTGTCTGTTACTATAATCATTTGAAACTTCAAGCTCTCAAGTCCAATGACAACCAACCAAAGTACCTCAGCAGTGCAGCTGATGCCAATGATGAAGGAGAAGGTTTGATAATGAAGAGTGGGAGATTCTCGATCAGAGATTCAGAACTAGTAGAGAAAAATCAAACTCAAGCTTCAGGATTAGGTATTTAGATCATTAATATTGTCTTGTGCTAGAGATTACTGTTCTTCGATTGGCTCCTCTATGCCCAGATCTATTTGCAGGGAACAGGCCAGTCATTCACAGTGAAGAAGATAATGACAAGATTAGTGTATAATGATGGACAGGATGGTGCCATGGTGCCAACCTAAATCTCAAGTAAGGAGACATCTGTTCATCAATTTGTCAAGAAGCATGGCCTACAATTCAATTGCTCTAAGCCTATCACTTCTTCCACCTGTCAAATAAATTGTTTCCTGTTTGTTTAGTTGACTATGGTTCTAATAAATATACTATTGTTTGATGTAAAAAGACAAAACAAAACAAAAAATATGGAAATTTGTGACCCCATTTTCTAACTACAAATTGAAATCGGATTACCATAGTGACCACCTCTGCTTATTGGAAT
Source organism: Pinus tabuliformis (assembly GCA_031772625.1). Taxonomy (NCBI): domain Eukaryota; kingdom Viridiplantae; phylum Streptophyta; class Pinopsida; order Pinales; family Pinaceae; genus Pinus; species Pinus tabuliformis. Next base: position 584,966,770 of record CM062810.1, read on the forward strand.
CAAAAAGGGGGTGGGTTATGCACAATCCTCTGTATCATTTGCTATTACCAGAGATAATTAAAGCCACCCTAAACTCAAGTCTTAACTATGCTGATAGGGTGTTTGGGGAGGGGGATCCCTTACCAACCCACTATAATCTGCACAAAAGCATCCTAAGAACATATGCAAAATCAACCCTTCAATGAAATGATCCAAGAATATAGGTACTCAAACATTGATTTTATCATTGAAGAAAAATACAGGACAGAAAGAAAAGATCATAACAAGGATTAGAAGAGTCTAAGAACAGTGCTCACTGTCTACAGAGCCAAGACGAATGCAGAAGAGTTCTTCCTTCAGTTCCCCATCTGAGAAATCAGTTGCATGCCAGACCCAAGTTTTATCACTACCTGCGTGCTCCTGAAGTGACATTGGGGAATGAACTGCAAGGAAAAAAGTTGAAATATTTCCAGAAAGTTGAAATATGGAAAATTTTTCCAATCAAGAACTCTAAATAATTTCATTAGGACAAGGCGTAGAGGATTCATGACGGCGACAAGAAAATAATGGCGCTTTGCAATTTTAGCACTCTCTTGCAAAAAAATACCTTTTCTGAAATCGTTTTGACCACGAAGAAACATAGATGAACTGTTGGAAGTCATGCAGAAAGAGATCTGGTGGCTCGTGGATTGATTCTGGGGCAATGTTTATGCGATTGCAAACCATGATTGTTCATATGCGAGCTACTGAGCTCGTTGAGAGGGATACGCGCAATGGCGCCAAACTACCAAGAGGATTTGAATTTAAAGGCGGGATAGAATATCTACCATCCGATCATGTCATCGACGGCCATATATTTGTGTTTCAGTAAAACGGATTTTCAAAGAATTTGAAATATTATACATTTTATAGAATTTGAAATATTATACATTCTATTATTTAAGCTGAATAATAGTTTTACTTTGGAAAAATAATTGGGCACATCAAATAAAATATTGATGCGACGGACATAGAACTCCGAAACAATAATGCACCCTTCTCTTACTCCAAAACAATAATGCACCCTTCTCTAGCTGATGTGTCAATGCTTTCTTTGAAGTGGAACTTAAAGAATTAAGTAATTATTCATTATTAAATTGGGATTTTATATAAATTAATTGATTATTTATTAATGTTAATTTCATTTTATAATTTTATAGTAATTTTTAATAGATTTTTGTTAAAGATAATTATTTGAGCTATTATTGTATCAAGATTTTTGTTGTGTCTTTTATTATTATATTTTAATCCACTTTAAACATGCTCAAAATATGTTTTCATCTTCATTTGTGGAGATTATCTACTTGCATATTCAAAAAGTTTTGATGTAGTTTTTGCCTTGAAAAATGATTATTGTGATTGTAATGGTGAGAAATTATTCTATAAACAGTGTTAAGTGTTATTTAGAATAAATCAGAAATTCTTTTTGATTATATAAGACTAATCTTTGAGAGAATAGATATATATTCCCTAATTATCACATAAACAAGGGGTTAATCTTGCATTTAGTGCTTTATCTCTGTAGAGTTTCGCTAAACAAAGGGAATACCTCCTCCTGCGTGACTTCGATTGTCCCTCCCTCTTACAGGATTGCAAAGCATTAAGAATTGAATCTTCTTTATTTTAAAGATGTAGTCTTGTCGAATATACCAAAAAAATAGTAGGATTCTTTCATTATTGACAAAATCAAGCACATGTGCAAGGGAAGTATTCATCTATGGATGGTTAACAAGTTCATTAATAACTACAAGCAAACGCTTCAAACTATGTATTTAATGATCTCTAGTCATCATCTAAAGAGTTCAAGGATCAAATCAATTCCAACCTAAGTTCTAAGTATATGGTAAACCTCTACTCTAGAGGTTCTATTATTGTAAAATTTCACAACTATGGAAGTTGTGGCAAGGTCTCAAAGGAGGGACTTTCTTTTTGGGGCAAAACTAACCTTTTTTCAAAAGATAGTTTCTATAATTGAATCCATCTTCAATATCCATTTCTTCAACCCCACTCTTCCGGATTTGAATATTGAATTCCCCCTACTTATTTTGGGATGAGATGATCTTTCAAAAGCCAACATAAATATATTGGGGACTTACAACAATATACAAACTAAGCAAGGAAGGGTATACACACATGTGTTAGAATTTGAATTGAAGTTGACTTGAGCAAAGGTATAACAATGCATATTTAATTAAATATTGGTGATTTTAACAACCACATCCATTAGATTAAAATAATGATACTTTATGTGTATCTATATGCAAAGACAAAATACTTGAGAGGCACCTTCCCAACAACAAAGGTCATTATAAGAAAAATGGAAAAATAACAAGTTGATGGGTGGTATGATTGAATGAAGAATCAAAGGGCAAGAAAGAAGAGACATCCAAGTTTAGTCCTAATAAAAGATTTTATGGCCCCTTCCAAGGAGTGCGTTATTAAGAGGGACACAAACATGATCATGGAGTCTGTGCTAATGTCTTATGGGAGAAATAGGAAGCATGCGAATGAGATATTATGGATTTCAAAAGAGAAATCATGTTATTCAATCCAATAGAAGCAAGGGGATTGGTGCTACTTGAGACTCCATAAGCTCTAAATCAATTGGTGAAAGCAAGAAGTCTAAAAGATAAATGCAAAGAAAGGAATATCCATCTATGTACAAATCTACAATAAATAAATTCAAAATTATACAGTGTTTCCATATAGATAATGTTAGGTCCCTATAACACTAGTGATTCCCCCATTACTAGTGTCATTGTGGCCCTTACTGTTATTGTTGTGCCCTTATTGTCCCCATATTGTTATTATTGTGCCCCATAGAAGCCCACTATTGTTATTTTTGTGCCCTTATATTATTATTTTTATGTTGACTTTGATTATATTGTGACCCCTTAGACTCCAATATATAGAAATGAGGCTTTGTCATTTGTATCATCCAATAATTGTTCTTTTGTTTAATGTAAAGGAGGTTGCCCCCTCGAACAGGCTGATTTCTAAGTTGTTGATCTATCTTTTCTATCTTTTTGTGAGTTGGTTTCATAACAGACAACCTAGGTTCGAACCCTAAAAAGTGTAGGGTCTTTTTGAGTGTTTGTGAGGGAATGTGTTTGACATCACATAATTGGATTCCCTTCATCATCAAAGAGACATGTGTCCCAAAAGTCAATTTGGTTTAAGTGGATGTTAATATGATACATTGTATATTTTCTGAGGGTAGTAGCACAATTGGAAAAAAGCATTTTGGCAAGCCCTTGTGTATCCAAGTGATCGAAAGCTCAATCCCCCAGACATATCTCACCAATTGAACTTAAAAAAAATATGATACATTGTATATTGCAAAGCCATTAAGTTAAGTAATGACCTTGGCTAACCCAAATATTTAATTAGAATTTAAGCTCAAACACAACATTAGAAATGAAACCTTCACTCTAGATCTAAGGATATAGGGGTCAACATTGGATATTGGATACAAGACAAGGTGATCAAATGTATCTCTTGGACTAGCATTTTTTACAAAGGAATACAAATTTTAATGCTTATATTAACATGTATGTATAATATAATAATGAAATAGTCACTCTTTAGTTCATGGATAAAAGTGTTGGTGTGGAAGGAAATCTCGAGGGATGTGTCACTATAGTCATAAAAATTGCATTTATTGTGGCACATGGAGAACTTATTAATTGGGTGTAGCTTTAAAAATGGATAGGAGTGTTATCCTCCCCACCTAACTGCAATTCCTACAAATGACATATTTAGTGATTAATGAGTATATTGTTGTAATAATTTTGAACCCTGTGTTAAGAAATCCCTATGCAATCCAATTTAACTTAGGTACCATCCTCAAAATGAGGAGAAGTCATTTGTGGGTTTCCTTAGAATGTGTATTTCAAGGAAGAATGTGTACTTTGTCGATATGTTGAAAGGTTTTACGGTCTTTGTGTTTTAGTGTACCATGTCATGTTTGGCATTAAGCGTTGGGTGTGTTGGAAGCCAACTCTTGGTAAACTCAAATACACTTGTCCTAAGGAGGGAGTTGGGGTTTTAAGGTTCTCTGGTTGTAAAAGCTTTCAAAGTCAATGTTTTTCATCCTCTTCTTGCATATTGCAGCCTCAAGTCCATTCGATGAGTTGGTGGTCATGCTTAAGGTTTTCATCCTATTCTTGCATTGTGCTTAAGGTTGATTGGTACCTTGTTCCATGAATTATGATCAACTTTGGGTCCTCTTTCAGTAGACACCTCCTAGCCACAGTATTAAAGGCAACATATTGGTTTCCTTTACTAATTTTAGCTTGTAATAAATTTAGATGTAATGGTTGTCACACGCGTTCATATACAACTACCTCATAACAAAGCTAACACAATCACTTCTACCCATGCCTACATCACATCACAGAGGAGGAATCAATCAATATTATTCAATATCCTGCATTCGAGTATCCCTCCTTTGAGGATTCAATCCAACATTTGTGGAGATCAGGTCATCCATTTACAATAACTAGCTTTGCCATATAGCATGTTCATATTCCTATTGTCATGGCCAAAAGTACCACCGACATATATCTTATGCAATACGAATAAATAATTAGAACGCTTCAATGGATGCAATTCATCCTATAATGCATAATGCATATATTAGATAACCCAAACCATAGGCTCTACCGTTTCAAAACAAAATCATTTATCATACATAATCAATAATCCGTCTGCCACAGTTGCATGACACGTTAACATGTGTATCTTAGGGATTATGCACAATTAATCAAAAGCGCAGCATTGGATGCAAAGCACAAATAACTTGTACCATAGTTTATACAGTCGAGCCTTAACCACAGTTAACAAATTTGCATAGCGGCTCAAGCACGACTATTCACTATCTTAACAAAAGACAGGTTAACACCAATTCTACATAAGATCCACATACTGTGACTGTAATTAGAATTTCATTTATGTGCATCCATAAAATCATCTCATTAACGCCACATGCAGTGCATTTAAAACTCAAGCAAATTCTCTCATATGCTAAGGAATTTATAACATAGAGGGTAAGAAACCAACATACAGAACAATCCACGCAAGTGAGTCAAACTAGATCAAAAGAGAGAACGACACTTGGAAAACAGAGCACCGCTACCCAACCTAGAAATGACTCTGCAGTTCACCACCGAGTCGAGGTTCTTGCCATGGATCAACCACCTCCAATTGATCTATGCAATGGGTATTTAATACCTTCTTTCATGATATGGTTTCCATTAGAGGTGTATCGCTTTTATGGATCTTTTTATCCATTTGCGTAGGCTTATGTCATAAAAGCTCACCTTTCTCTCCCATGAGGATTTTCCTCATAGAAGATTGCCTTTCTCTCCCGCACAACTTTTATGTTTTTCTCAATGGATATTTATCTCCAATCCATCCAACTTATCTAGAATTAAATCGAGAAGCTTTACCATGAAAGAATTATCCTTTCTCATTCACCAATGTGATTTGGCAAGGATCTCATCTCTTGGTGTCTCGCTTTTCCAAGTGATTAATTTATTAATAATGTATTTACTTTTTATATTACACATCATACCTAGCTTTTCTCAGCTTAGGTTTGCAAAGTTTGACACACAAGGGAGGGGTGTTACATTTTGGATCCCTCTCTTTCCTTAAGATCCCTCCAACTGCAGCTAGAGTTCTTAGATGACTGTAAGGAGGAAGCCCCTATTGGAAAGGGACAGACAGTTTGAAGGTGTCTATCTTGTTGGTAATTCCTATATCGAAAAGTTGTATTTTCATAGTCCAGGGGTTGGGAATACACAATTCCCATCCACTTGAGCTCAATTTTATCTCGCAAAACTTCATTGGGATCTACCTAAACACATATGCAAACATAGGTGAAAATGCCTTTCAAAAGTCTTTCCCTGTCTACTTTGACGAATCTTCCAATAAAATTGCCCACTTTTTCTAAGAGATCTAGATGGGTAAAGTGAATGGGAAAACTGGGAATCTTACCCATACTAGAGTAGTCATCGGCAACATAGTGAGAGGATTGAAGTTGGGAAACCATGGCTTCACTAGAATACCAACTCATCCCCAAAACCATGGACCTTGGTCAAGAATTTTTTTCTTATCCTCAAGACATTTGAAGATCACCAGAAAAAAACATGGGTCTACATCCACCCAAACCGGCGTTCATCCAATCCTATCATAATCGAACAGAAAAACGCTACTTTTTCAATAGAAAATGGGGAATAAAAGTATCACCCAAGGATAATGACCATCGCATCAAGCGCTCAATCATAAGGGAGGAGCAACAATTTGACAATCACACGTCCTTGATTTCTGTTGATTTAACTCTGAACACTCACGTAATATTCTCTTGCTTGGCGAATTAAACACCACTGCATGGAATGGACGAGGATTGAGCTGAACCCTGGATGAAGCCCACTTCATTCTCATCTAAACACAAAACTATATATACGTCAAAGCTATTACAATAGATTCTGACTGTCAACACCTCGAGGTTCTGTTTAACTACCTTTTATGGTTACTATTGAATGTGTGATTGGCAATAGTAATGGCAACTTAGGGCTGCCAAATTTCCTTCGATTCCCTCACTACATCCTAACGCAAATAGTTGTTCAATGCCTTGGTTGTCTTTCAAAACTGGTAGGCAACGTCTTCTTTGATATTTCTCGATGGTTTTAATTCCACTACAATCACAACTTTCATTTACATAAACTTCGTGTTTTCGCACGAGCGACGATTGTTCCAAGGTGAAATGTCACTTGGATGGTTTCAATGTTGTTGACCCATCATAACTAACTAACGGATATGCCCATTACAATTTTATACCACCCCATTTTCAATATCAATTATGCATGGGAACCAATTAAAGCAACTTTTCACATTAATTTTATATGAGCATGAGAACATGTGTTAACAAGCAGCCCATAAAGCCTCATTTTGAATGCCATAGTCACTTAGAAGGAATTCCTCTTGTAGTAGCATCCTCCCTACTAAACTTTGCTAGTGCTAACATTAGAACCACCATTACAACAAGATATCTTTCTAGTGTTGACAACACCATTATAGTAAGATACCTCAAGAGAGACAGAAAATTTAAAAAGTATGATAGTAATACGTATCCAGAAGATGGTATTGAAACTAGTAATTGTTCACGAATCCATAAGATTGTAAGGTCATTCTCATTATCATAATCATTGTCATCATCATCACCATCATCCTTGTCATTGTTATTGCCATCGTTACATTATCATCATAATCACCATTCATGCCATCATCATCATCATTATGGACATTGTTTGCAATTGTTCATAATTGTAGATGTTGTAAGAAATATCATCAACCCAAAAAATGTGATCAGTGCTAGAAAAGGGTTGTTTAGGACACATTGATATACGTAAGAGAAATAACAACTCTATTTTTGACAGATGATGGATGATGATCATCATCACCACCATTATCATCGTCATTGTCATTTTTATTATCCCCATCATCATCATTAATGTAATTTCTATCGACATTGTTGTAATCATGCATCATCATCATTCATGCCATTATTGTTTTTGATGATGACCTAGATGAAAATGATGATCATGACACCAAAGATAATGCTTATGATTATGACAATGACAACATCTAAAATTGGGAAGATTCGCCAACGTCATTAGCATCGTCATCATCATAATCATTGCCATCATCATCATTGTCATTGTAACCACTATCGTCTTTATCATCATAATCACAATTCATGTCATCGCCATCATCTTCATTTTCATCATTGTCAATATTATTGACATTGTCATCAATTGTTCATAATTGTCAATGCCATAAGGAATATCATCAATGCAGAAAATATGATGAGTGTTGGAAAAGGGATGCAAAAGCGAACATAGAAATGGGGGCAACAATAGAAGTAAAATTGGATGAAAAGTGGATACAACATAAGTAGATGCACAACAACATGAAAAACCTGACACAAAAGTGGATGCAAAAGTAGATGCAGTTGTCAATGCAAACTTGGATGCAAACATGAAGGCAAAAGTGGAAGCAAACATGGGTCCAATGGTAGGTGTAAAACTTGGCACAAATTGTGGTGAAACAAATGTGGATGCAACAACGGAAACAAAAGTATATGCAAAAATGGATGAAACAAAAGTGGATGCAATAGGGGATGCAAACATGGAAGCAAATGTGGTTGCAATGGTAGGCGCAAGATATGGTGCAACAAAAGTGGATGTAACAATAGACAAAAAATATGCAAAATAAGATGCAAAAATGGATGTAAAAGTGGAAGCAAACATTGATGCAACAGGCAAAACAAAATTGGATGCAAAAAATGGATATAATGTAAGTAGATGCAAAAGTAGATACAAAACGAGATGCAAAACCCAATGCATAAACCTAACATAAAAGTGGATGCAAAAATAGATGCAATATTTGATGCAAAAGAGGATGTGAACATGGATGCAAAATTGGAAGCAAACGTGGATACAACAGTGAGTGCAAAACATGGTGCAAATTGTGGCATAACAAAAGTGGATGTAATGATAGATGCAAAAAAAGAATCAAAGTATGATGCAAATGAAGATGTAAAAAGGGATGCAAAAAGTGAAATTTAAAATGGGTGCAACAGTGGATGCAAAATTGTGTGCAAAAGTGGATGCAATAGAAGTCGATGCAAAAGTAGATGCAAAACGAGACACAAAACCCGATGCAAATCCTGGTCCAAAATTGGATACAAAAAGGGATGCAAAAATAGATGTAGTAGTTGATGAAAACCTAGACGCAAATGAGGATGCAAACGTGGATGCAAAATTATAATCAAAAGTGGGTGCAAAAGGAGGTGCCAAACTAGGCGCTAATTGTGGCACAAAAATATTAGATGCAATAGTGGATACAATAATAGATGCAAAAGAGGATGTAAATATGGATGCCAAACAAGAGGGCAAAGTGGATGTAACAAAAGTAGATGCAAAATTTTATGCAAAACTAGACACAAAACATGATGTAAAACTTGGCGCAAAAGGGATGCACAAATGGATGAAAAAATGGATGCAAAAAATGATTTAAAAAAGGATGCAAAAAAGGATGCGAAAGTCGATGCAAAAGTTGATGCAAGTGTAGGTGCAAAAAGTGGATGCAAATGAGGATGCAAAAGTATGTCAAACAAAATTAGGTGCCAAACTTGATGCAAAACCTGGAACAAAACCTGGTGTAAAGGATGACACAAAACTTGGCATAAAATTTGGTGCAAAATGTGGTGCAAAACCTATTGCAATACCTGGTGCTAAACTTGGTGTAAGATTTGGTGCAAAACTTGATGCAAATTTTGTGTCAAGTTTTGCACCATATTTGATAAATGGATGCAAATAGCACCAAAAATGGGCTCTAGATGCAAAAAAATAAGTAAAAAGGGACGCTAATCGCTGGTTTTGTTGTAGTGGTATAAGAAGGAATGTTAAAGTCTTTGGATGCTTTGTGAACGATTTCGAATCACGAGGAATGATTAAAGTATTGGTACGTCTTGTTGATGCGGGAGCACCCAGCAACAAAGCGAGCAAACATGGGCCACAGAAGCAGAACAAAAGAAAGTCTGCCTTAAAGCAGAAAAGATAGATTTAAAGCGGATAAAGTAGACTTAAAGCAGATTTAAAGCATGCATGCATCTTTTGTTGGAGGAAAAGCAGGAGAGGATAGGATCAATCCTTCCCAAGACTTCTTATATAAATGTAATGCGATAGGCATGTAAGTTGTGAGGTAATTTGTGAGTGACAAGATGTAGCCGAGTGTGAGCTTGGGTTAAGGCTGAAATGCCTTAATTTTGTAATTATGTTGTTTAATATAAACCTGGGTTTTGTGATTACGTTTATGTGCGTTTTATAATTGATTTAGTTGTGTGTGTCTTTCGTAAAGAAGTTAAATTCTGTCTTTTGTATCGATGGCGATCTGGTTTGTTGCGTAACTGTTGTATATATCTATGTTGACCGAATATAATTGTGAGTGTATGATGCTGTTCGGTTTAATATCAAATTGCCTCAGTTGAACCTCGGACCAGAGCCGTGGAGAATTACATTGCCGTTGTGAAATTGGCGCAAGTCAGAAATTGGATCTCTTTAACCAGTCATTGGTATCATATCTGTGCGCAGTGGGAGTATAGAGGTTGCATTGGACCGGAAGGGTGAAGTCGGCGACAGCTAAGTGGCATGCAATCCTAATGATGTGGGCCGCCGATATCTATGAACCTAAGTGCAGAATCGATGTCTCCTAACCGAATTTCCATTTAAATAATTTTGCTGTATGACAAAGGCACAGGTTCATTCGATGGCATGGTTGACATCCGGTTCAGAATTCGTCCCCTCCGTGGTGTTTGAACTGCATGCGTTAATAGAGTCGGAGATCGTCGATGTCTCTGTATGTTGTATTCTAATTTACAACAGAGGTTTATTACATAACACATAGCTTATATGCATGTGGGTATTTCAAAAGCGCCCAATACTGTTTTAAGAGATTAAAGGGATGGCTCGATAGTAATGAAAATCCATGGGTACAAAATTTGAAGAGTTTAAAGTTATTTAGAATGCTTCCGTGGGGACTTAGTGGGCCATAACCCAAGGTCCAGGATCGAATTTTTTTTGGGATTTGGGATTTTGGGCAACCCCCAAATTCTCATCCCATCAGTTTGGTATCAGAGCCAGAAAAAGATTCTGCGGAAGGAGGTATAGTTCTTGATAAAGTATGTATGGTTTTTATATTTTATGTTGGTAGCAACAGAGGGAGGTGAGAAGATTGCAGAGGAAAGTGAGAGGATTGCAATAGCCTAGAGCGTTTACCAAAAGACCAAGTCTAGAGGAGAGCTTGGTGAGGTAAGAGGCAGCAAGGAGGGCTTGCTGTTGCAGAGGTAGATTGCAGCTCACAAGTTAAAGTTATTACGAAGACCAGAAGCATATGACCAGGAGGTCATAAATTTTTGTGCCTCGGGAGTATGATGCGGGAGCACCCAGCAACAAAGCGAGCAAACATGGGCCACATAAGCAGAACAAAAGAAAGTTTGCCTTAAAGCAGAAAACATAGATTTAAAGCGGATAAAGTAGACTTAAAGTAGATTTAAAGCATGCATGCATCTTTTGTTGGAGGAAAAGCAGGAGAGGATAGGATCAATCCTTCCCAAGAATTCTTATATAAATGTAATGTGATAGGCATGTAATGGATATGTTATTTGTGAGGTAATTTGTGAGTGGCAAGATGTAGCCGAGTGTGAGCTTGGGTTAAGGCTGAAATGCCTTAATTTTGTAATTATGTTGTTTAATATAAACCTAGGTTTTGTGATTACGTTTATGTGCGTTTTATAATTGATTTAGTCGTGTGTGTCTTTCGCAAAGAAGTTAAATTCTGTCTTTTGTAGCAATGGCGATCTGGTTTGTTGCGTAACTGTTGTATATATCTATGTTGACCGAATATAATTGTGAGTGTATGATGTTGTTCGGTTTAATATCAAATTGCCTCAGTTGAACCTCGGACCAGAGCCGTGGAGAATTACATTGCCGTTGTGAAATTGGCACAAGTCAGAAATTGGATCTCTTTAACCAGTGATTGGTATCATATCTGTGCGCAGTGGGAGTATAGAGGTTGCATTGGACCGGAAGGGTGAAGTCGGCGACAGCTAAGTGGCATGCAATCCTAATGATGTGGGCCGCCGATATCTATGAACCTAACTGCAGAATCGATGTCTCCTAACCGAATTTCCATTTAAATAATTTTGTTGTATGACAAAGGCACAGGTTCATTCGATGGCATGGTTGACATCCAGTTCAGAATTCGTCCCCTCCGTGGTGTTTGAACTGCATGCGTTAATAGAGTCGGAGATCGCCGATGTCTCTGTATGTTGTATTCTAATTTACAACAGAGGTTTATTACATAACACATATCTTATATGCATGTGGGTATTTCAAAAGCGCCCAATACTGTTTTAAGAGATTAAAGGGATGGCTCGATAGTAATGAAAATCCATGGGTAAAAAATTTAAGAGTTTAAAGTTATTTAGAACGCTTCCGTGGGGACTTAGTGGGCCATAACCCACGGTCCAGGATCGAATTTTTTTTGGGATTTGGGATTTTGGGCAACCCCCAAATTCTCGTCCCATCACTTGTTAAAAGGTTTAGATGAATGATATTATTTAGGTTAAGCATCACTAATTATATTCGTTGGGTATTGTTTTATATATATTAAACCTAGGATAATAATCATATTCTTTGGAATATATATATATATATATGTTTTTATGTTTTTTTATTTTTATTTATTTTTATTTAATATTAATATATTTATTTTAAAATAACGAGTTTTTTCGATATTTTTAAGGTTAGAGGTGTTTTACAATTAAATATAGTAGATATTGTCATGTTAGAGATTTTTATATTAAATAAAAAAAAATCATAATAATGATGATCAATGTCCATTAAGATTAATATGATCTATCAGACTTTAAGAAAGTAACGAACTACTACAATTTTTTTAGCATTTTATATCTATGCTTGAAAAATATTATGAGAAGCATTCCAAGATCGCCTTATTTTTAAATAATGAATCCATACAGGTGGGGAGAATTTTTAATAAGAGAGGAATAACATGTTTATAGAGTTTTTAACCCAACGTTTTGGACTTCCAAGTGAGTCCATCCTCAGGGGATATGCTAATAGTTTAGGAGAAGATTAATGATGTGTCATAGAGCTTAACTTATGTATATATGTAGGTTGTGGAAGTGATTAATAAGAAATGATTAATAAGCCTTGGACAAGCTGAAATAGAAGGTCAAGAAGGTCACTAATGTGACAAATATTTTGAAAATTGAATTAAATGTGAGTATAAGAGAAAGTTATTTTCCTCTTCAATCAACTTACAGCCACAAAGATGATAGTCCCTTTCATGCCATGGTGTTTTGGGAATTGACCAATATTCAATCTCACAGTGAAGTTCATGATGAATTGTTCTTATTTTAACAATGTTCATTTTCTTAATATTAGTCAAGGCAAAGAAATACTTATTTTCTTTAACTCATTATCGCCCCATAATTTCCCCTTAATTTTTGAATTAAAAACATTTTTAATATTATTCTTAATCTACAATATGATCTCCTCGTTTATTCCCCAATGGTCTATCCAAGGATAGGAATCCTTGTGCCATTACCGTTGCAATGTGTAACAACTCTGGTGAAAATTCCATGTAATAAATGTGAAAAACAATAACAACAGATGATTGGGACACTTATTCCAATCTGAATGTTTGGCAAGACGTCCTAGGGGGTGTCCATTTAGTTGTTTATGGCTAAGGAAATTGGCAAAGGCAATGATTAAGGCATTAAAAGGAATTTTGGCACATTTATTTATGAAAATAATGGAAATTAGGAGAAAAAGGAGGTGAAAGGTCACAGGTTACATGTGAGGAGGAAAATGAAGAAAATAGAGGTCTCATTCATAAAAAGGCCTCTAAGGATTAGTTGGTAACCTTTTGTCAATTCAGCATTGGAGCTCTCTCTCATTATTCTCTCTCTTTCATACTCTTGGACACTTAGAGTTTTCTTGTAGCACTCTTGGAGGGTGTGGCATGCTTGGATTCTTCGAGCAAGAAGGTAAAGGAAGAGAAGGAAAATGTAAGAAGATATCAACATCAACAACTACATCATATTTTCTTGCACATACTGAGTTGCATGTGTGATTTCTTCACTAGCTTTGGCATGCATGGCATATGCATGTGGTTTCTTAGTTGTCATCCTTCATTTGCGTGGAGGATTGTGTTGATTTATTAGTTTCTAGAATCCTTGGTTGGAAAAGGCACTCTAGAAGCCTTGTAACAGTTTCGGTTGAGTTACTAGACCTAGAAACCTTGGTTGGACAAAAGCTCTAGAAACCCTTGGTGGGTTGTGTTACTAGTTTTGGAAGCCTTGGTTGGAAAAATGCTCTGGAAGCCCGACGGTAGTTGTGGGTTGAGTTATTAGTCCCGAAGCCTTGGTTGGAACAAACACTCTGGAATCCATAGAAGGCTTGGATGGAGACAAGTATGATGATGGTTTTGGTGATGTCCAACCGTGAGGTGGGATCACTATTTGACGGGTTGAGGTGGATGCCCTCTAGAAGCCTTGGATGAGATTTGATTGATGTGTTCTATGAGATCCCACATTCATGCTTGGAATATGGCATGGGGTGAATGGTTGAAGAGAGAATTGGCTCAACCATTCTACAGTCGAGTGGAACGTGGTAGTCGCATCTCTAGTTGGTTCATTACTTTCATTAATGAGAAATCCATTCCCTTGATCTTCATGTGTAAAGGTACTTATGTATTTATGGGTTTGATTACTGACATGTTTATTATATTTGTGTTTCTAATATGTTGGTTAGATGAACATTTTATGACAGCAACCATGTACAACTGTCAACATTGTTTTACTTGTATGTAAATGGATGGTGTGTTTATGACCTAATATATGATATTTCAAGAAATGGCATGAGGTAACAATGCTTCATAGCGGTTCTCAGATAAGTATGAGATCCCTAAACTTAGATATTTTATTTACACCTGTAGATTACATGTCGATGATATGTTTAACGAAATGCCTGTCATGGCTAGTAGGGATCCAATAAAGGGGTTGAACAAGTACTTGGTTTAGTACTTTCATTTCCATGTTAGTTTACTAATCTAGAGAGATAGTTTCGTTCTGGGTAGTGACCTGGGCTCTGGGTCTAAAAAAGAGGCTCAAATCCTGGAGTCATTGGCACAACACTAACAATTTTCATCCACAGTCACTGGTAGGCAAGCCCGTGAGAGCAACTTGTGGTTGCTAGTCAGTCCCTTTCCCATAGCACGAGAGCGACTATGGCCCAAGTGACCTAAAACAACAATGGGACCCAGTGACAGGCTGTCTGAGTGGCTGACATGTCCTTTGAGGGTTCTGCTGATGATGTTGGATGTCTGTATGGTGTGCTTCTATCAGTTCCACTTCCTTAGTGTGACTTAGGAGGTCGAATCATATCATAGTGGCCTCTCGTCGCATGTTTACGCTGGACAGACAATTTCTTGGGTAGATGTGGGAGGAGGGTGTTATAGAGTGGTATCAGAGCATGGCTCACCCCTCAGACTAGATGGGCTATGCATTGGTCATTCATGCATGGAAATTGCATGTTTTCCTCTTACACTTATATACTTGTTGCAATTGCTTGATGTCATATTAGGGTTGTAGTATGGTTGTCATGAAGAATTTGTTATTGATTTCATGAAATGTATTTGAAATGAGTATATTGTGTATGGATTGTATGTCGCTTACATGTTGATTTTATGGTGCCTACTTACAACCTTTTATGTTAGGTTACATTTTTGAGTATTTTGATTACATGCATCAATCTTGTAGGTTAATTACAAGAACTGATCGAGTATGTTCGACGACATGTGGTTATGCATATTTGCAGTTGGTTTGGCATTGCTGATGGAAATTTTTGGTTGCAGGTGGCAATGCGTACAATGGAATAATGGTTGTTTTCATTCATGAGTTCATAGCATGCATTGTTGATATGGCCTTACATTAATGACTAGACCCTAGTTAGAGTAACGTTTATGAGATGGTACATTTACTTTCGTATGTATATATGCTATTACTATTATGTTATACATGTATCATGCTGATTTGGTAATCTTGCCGATGAGGAATCCTTCCCGAATTATGCTAAGGTACATGATTTATTTTGATTAGTTTATTTGACATATTATGCCTTACAAGAAGAAATATCAAATTTCTAGCAAGATGGCTGACTATAGGGACTCTCCTTATGAATTTGAAGAGTAGTATGGTATTGGGAACCCCTTTGACTTGGAAGTAACATTCAGAAGTGTAAAGGAAGACATCAGGAGTTGTAAGGTGGATAATGACATAATAATGTAGTCACATGAAAAGTTAGTAGAGGTGAAGGCAGTAATACTTAAGAGTTTATTGGACTTGCAACGATAAGGACCACTAAATATTGCAGGAAGATAAAATTAATGGGGCATATGGAAGCAAGTCTTATATTAGACATAGGTAGGATAGATCTGACACCATATGAGATGGTATATTGTTGGACACTCTAGAGACGAGAAGGGATAGACACATCTATGATTCTAATTATGATTCAGATAGGAACTATGGTATTGATCGTCATCATCCTTATAGGAGGAATGATAGGGGATACTTGCCAGATGAATTTAAGAAGGAAAAACCACCTACTTTTGATGGACAGATAAACAGATCACATGATGGAGAGGAATGGCTTCATGGTATAAAGAAATTCTTCAGGTTACATGCCTACTTAGAGAACATGAAAGCTAGAGAGGCTACTTTCAGTCTTAAAGGTAAAGAAGACATCTAGTGGGAAGATGTGAAGAGTCTCATAGATATAGATGAGGAATATTTGAATTCTAGTGAATTTGAGCAGTTATTCAAGAAGAAGTATCTTTCATAGAGATACTTCGATGACAAGGCAAAAGAGTTCTATGAACTAAAGATGGGATCCATGACTGATGATGAGTACACCAATAATTTCTTGGAACTGTTGAGGTATGTGCCTTACCTCAAGGAGGAGAAGGCTAAGATTCAGAGATTCATTAGTGGACTACCGGTTGCATTAAAAGACATGATTGAATTCGATGAGACTAGATCATTGGAGGAGGCCATTCAAAATATAAAGAGTTTCTATGAGCAATAGAAGTGTAGAACTGAGACTAAGCCAGAGTGGAGATGTAATGAAAAGAACAAAGGAAAATGGGATAAAAAGTGAGCAAGGTTGTAGGGTATAGAGAATAAGGAGAATTTTGGACCACCTAAGAGGTTCAATGCATTAGATAGAGAACAGGGACATAGAGCTGAAGAGAAGAACAAGGGTGGAGGCTCAAAGCCTATAGAATGTTGGACTTATGGAAAAGATCATTGTACGAGAGATTGTTAGCAGAATCAGGGTGATAGACCCTAGATATACAATGCACAAGAGGTGCAGACTGTTGGAGATGTAGGCCACAGTATTCCTCGTATCTATGCAGAAATGGACAATGGGAAAGAAGAACACTAGGAATCTACCATTCAGATGGACGTAAGCATTGTGATCAAGTTATTTCTATTTTGATTGAACCTGGATCTAATTATAGTTTTTTTAGTCCCAACTTGGTGGATAAGTGTGGTTTGAGTAAGGAATTGCATGCAGAGTCTTATTTAATGCAGTTTTCTATAGGTACAATGAAGCGATTTCATCATTTGTTAAGAACTTGTGCATTTGACTTAAATGGAATGGCGACAACAAAAAATTTGAATGTCTTACCATTGGGTTCATACAGTAAGTTATTTAGCAAGGATTGGTTGTATCTACATAGAACCAAGGTTGACTTCTATGATAAGGCCATTGATGTGTTGATGAAAATGGAGAACCAAGAGTCTTGAAAGGTAAGAAAAAAGACACATCAGTTAGGATAGTGACAACTATGCAAGCAAAGCATAGCCATAGGAAAATGTACAAGATATTTGCAATACATATTTGTAGTGATAAGTGTAAGGAGTCTAAGGATGCAGATGTGTTGAATAAGTACTTGGTTTTACAGCAGTTCAAGGATGTATTTCCTAAAGACATTACAGAGTTTCCACCTCATAGGGAGGTATATGTTTCTATTAAGTTAGTTCCAGAGGCAGCGTTAGCATCGAAAGAACCTTATAGGATGAGCACACCTGATTTGGTTGAGTTAAAGTTGCACCTGAAGGAAATGTTGGATATGGGGTACATTAGGCAAAGTGTATCACCTTGGGGCACACTGGTCTTGTTTGTGAGGAGTAAAGATGGTACCCTCAAATTATGTATTGATTAGAGGAAGTTGAATAAAGTGACTATCAAGAACAAGTGCCCTTTTCAGAGGAATGGTGACTTGTTTAATCAATTGAAGGGAGTAGCAATGTTCTTGAAGGTTGACTTGAGATCCAGATACCATCAGGTGGGCACCAAAGAGGAGGATATATAGAAGACTGCATTCAGGACCAATTATGGGCATTATGAGTTTCTGGTTGTTCCATTTGGCTTAACAATGCTCCAACTACATTCATGTGTTTGATGAATAGTGTGTTGCATCCATATTTGGATAAGTTTGTTATTGTATTCATTGATGATATACTAGTATATTCTGAAAATGAGGAAGAGCATGCCCATCACTTAGCAGCAGTCTTGAGTTTGTTGAGAGAGCATCAGTTGTATGCTAAGATCAACAAATGCATCTTCTTGTAGACTAAGGTACACTACTTTGGACATGTTATCTCCAATGAAGGTATTACAGTAGATCCAGAGAAGATAAGGACCATCATGGAGTGGGTAGGTCCTAAGAATGTGGATGAAGTGAGATCTTTCATGGGTTTTGTAAGCTATTATAGGAGGTTCATTAGGAGCTTCTCACAGATTTATTATTCCATTACATTGTTGTAGAGGAAAGGTAACAAGTTTGAATGAACTAAAAAGTGTGAGACTAGATTTGAGCAGCTTAAGCAGTGGCTGACACATGTACCAGTGCTACAAATTTTGAAATCCAGACAAAGAGTTTGTAGTATGTACAGATGTTTGCAAGATAGGAGTTGGTGGAGTACTTATGCAAGATGGACATGTGGTATGTTAAGAGTCCCAGAAACTAAAGGAGCATGAGAGAAACTATCCCACACATGATCTCGAGTTAGCAACGATTATACATGCATTGAAGATGTGGAGGCACTATCTTCTTGGAAGGTGATTTGTGCTTATGAGTGATCACATTTGGTTGAGATATTTGTTTGACCAACTGAATCTAAATGTGAGTCAAGCTAGATGGTTGGCCACGATTAACAAGTTTGATTTTGAGATCAGGTACATCAAAGGCAATGAGATCAGAATGGTAGATGATATTAGTAGGTGGGTATAAGTGAATCACATAGCAACTATGAGTTCTTATGGGATAGATTTACAGGACAGGATCTTGGGGACAAGACAACATGATGTTAGATATATGGATATTGTGCATAGGTTGGAGTTGGGTATAGGTACACATATAGGTACGTGTATAGGTGCACGAATAGGTACATATAGTGGCACAGGTATAGGTACACGTATAGATGAAGGTACACAAGACTTGGATTATTGCCTTATGACGGATGGATTGGTTAAGTTTCGAGACATGATATATGTACTAGATAGCAGTGAGCTCAAGAAGACGAACTTGAGGGGGCTTCATGTGAAACCATATTCAAGTCACCCAGGTTATTAGAAGACACTCAAAGTGGTGAAGAGATATTACTATTGGCCAAATCTGAAAAGAGATGTAGAAGAGTTTGTGGTGAGATGTTTTGATTGTCGGCAAGTGAAGATGGAGTGAAAGCATCCAGATGGACTGCTACACCCAATCGTTATTCCCAAGTTGAAATGGGAGGTTATTTCCATGGATTTCATCACAGGGTTACAGAAGACAATGAAGCAGCATGACTCAATCAGGGTCATTGTTGATAGGCTAACAAAGGTTGCACACTTCATTCCAATGAAGTTTACATTCTCAACTAGTGATGTGGCATAGTTATTTATCCAAAACATGGTTAGACTACAAGGTTTTCAGAAGACGATTGTGCCAGACACGGTTGTGAAGTTCACTTCCATGTTTTGGAAGGAGTTATTTGCAGGTTTGGGCATAGAGTCGGCCTTTAGCACAACTTGTCACCTATATATAGATTGACAAATAGAGAGGTTCAATAGGATATTAGAGGACATGTTGAGGATGTATGTGATGCATCATTAGTACAAATGGAAAGAGTATCTCCCTTTGGTTGAGTTTGGGTACAACAACATTTATCAGGAGTCACTAAGGATGAGTCCTTTTGAGGCATTATATGGGAAGATTAGTAACAATCCCATTTGTTGGAGTGATCCAGTTAACAAAGTATTGATTGGACCAGATATGTTGGATGGCATGGAACTAGAGATGCAGGTGATGAAGGAAAATCTTAAGGCAACAAAGGATAGGAAGAAGAGTTATGAAGATACGAACGGGTTGTTCAAGGAGTTCTAGGTTAGGGAATAGGTGTACTTGCACATCAAACCAAAGCAAAGCTTCTTGTGGATTGACTCATGTGTCAAGATGGCACCACTGTTTTGTGGACCCTTCAGTATCATTGAGAGGACTAGGCCAGTGGCCTATCAACTTGCACTGCCTTCGACCGTGAAAGTCTATGATGTTTTATGTGTCTCATTGCTTAAGAAGTATGATAAAGATGTTTATCATGTAATTGATTGGTCTGTATTGCAGGGGGAGCCTGATGGAGAATTCAAGCTAGAGCCTCAGTGTATATTGTAGAAAAAGTTGCTCATGCTCCCAAACCAAGAAATAGAGAAAGTTAAATTGTAATGGAAGCACTTTGGCCCCAATGAAACTATATGGGAGATCGCAGATTAGATGCAGGCCATGTATCCTTCCTTGTTTTCCGGTTGAGGAAAAAATTCTTTGATATGATGGTTTGGTGATTTCTTATGGTGGTTGGTAGTTGCTTTATGGTGGTTTATTATTTGCTTATGATGGCTTGGGATATGCTTCATGGTGGTTTAGTATTTTCTTTATGTTGGTTAGTATATGCTTTATGGTGATCAATATATGCTTTATGGTGGTTCATATATGCTATATGTTGTTAGTATATGTTTGATATATTTTTTGATATATGATTCAACATATGTTTTGGTATACATATTTTGATGATGTTGCTATATTTACACATGTGTATGGATGTAAATACTGTACGAGCTATGTTATAAAGCTCCACTATGCAGTATCGGTGTCATGTTATAATGTTATCATGTGGTTATGTTATCATGATGTTATGATGTTATATGAGTTGGCACTCAGTAGGATGATCATCATAAATACCCTAATGGGATGTATTATAAAGATCCACTATGTGGTATATTGTCATGTTGTCTTGAAGTTTTTCTCTTGAGCAGATATTTCATTGTATATAATGCATCGAGCTATGTTATAAATCTCCATGAGTACTATGTCTTATTCAATAGGTTTTTAAGGTATATCTGTGATTGAACATCGATGACAGTGTCCCTGAAGGGGTAGGGTTATGTGACAGCCTTGGTGAAAATTCCAAGTAATAAATGTTAAGAAAAATAACCACGGATGACTGGGACTCTTATTCCAAGCTGAATGTTGGGAAAGACATCCTAGGGAGTGTTCATTTGGTTGTTAATGGCTAAGAAAATTGGCAAAGGCAATGGCTAAGGCATTAAAAGGCATTTTGGCACATTTATTTATGAAAATAATGGAAATTAGAAGAAAAAGGAGGTGAAAGGTCACAGGTTACATGTGAGGAGGAAAAGAATGGAAAATGAAGAAAATAGAGGCCTCATTCATAAAAAGGCTTTTGAGGATCAGTTGGTAACCTTTTTTGAGTTCAGTGTTCGTGCTCTCTCTCATTATTCTCTCTCTTTCATACTCTTGGGAACTTTGAGTTTTCTTGGAGAAATCTTGGAGCATGTGTCATACTTACATTCTTAGAGAATGAAGGCAAAGTAGGAGCAAGAAAGTGCAAGAAGGCATCAACATCAACATCTACATCAGATTTTCTTGCAGGTACTAAGTTGCATGTATGATTTCT
This sequence comes from Pinus tabuliformis, assembly GCA_031772625.1. Lineage (NCBI taxonomy): Eukaryota > Viridiplantae > Streptophyta > Pinopsida > Pinales > Pinaceae > Pinus > Pinus tabuliformis. Next base: position 584,988,458 of record CM062810.1, read on the forward strand.
TCACTAGTTTTGACATGCATGTGGTTTATTGGTTGTGATTTGACATTGACATGGACGATTGCCTGGATCAACAATGGATTTACTAGCCTTTCCATTTCCTAGATAGCCATGGTGATTGTGGGTTTACCTTCAAAGTTTTTTTTTGGTTGGTTCTCATGATTCCTTAGCTTGGGTTGAGTTATTAGTTCCTAGATGCCTTGGATGGAAAAAAATTGTGGAAGCCTTATAACAGCTTGGGTTGAGTTACTAGTCCTGAAAGCCTTGGTTGGAAAAATTCTCTAGAAGCCCTTGGTGGGTTGAGTTAGTAGTCCTAGAAGCCTTGCTTATACAAACACTATGGAAGCACATCGATAGTTATGGGTTGAGTTACTAGTCCTAAAAGCCTTGGTTGGAACAAATACTTCGGAAGCCAGGAAGGCTTAGATAGAGATCAATCTGATGATGGTTTTGGTGATGTATGACCATGACATGGAATCATTGTTTGATGTGTTGAGTTGGATGGCCTTTGGAAGCCCTGGATGAATTTTGATTGATGTGTTCTATTATATCCCACATTCATGCTTGGAATATGGTAGGGGGTAAATGGATGAAGAGAGATTTGGCTCAGCCATTCTACAGTCAGTTGGAAAGTGGTAGTCCCATATCTGGTTGGATAATTTCATTCATTAATGAGAAATTCATTCCCTTGATTTTCATGTGTAAAGGTACTGATGCATTTATGGATTTGATGGTTGATATGTTTATTGTATTTATGTTCCTATTATGTTGTTTTTATGCACATTTTATGATCGGAGCTATGTATGACTCTCATAATGTTTTTACTTGTATGTCAATGGATAATTTGTCTATGACCTAATAGATGACAATGAAAAAAATGGCATGAGGGAATAATGGTTCATAGCGATTCTAAGATAAGTATGATATCCCTACACTTAACTTTGTTATTTACACTTGTAGATTACATGTCGATGACATGTTTGACGAAATGCCTGTTATGGCTAGTAGGGAGCGAGTCAAGGTCTTGAACGAGTATTTTATTTAGTACTTTCATTTCCATGTTAATTTAATGATATGGAGAGATGATATAGTTTTGGGAAGTGACCTGGGCTATGGGCCTGAAAAAGTGGTTCAAATGCCAGAGTCGCTAGCACAACAGTGACAATTTTCATCCACAGTCACTGGCAGGAAAACCTGTGAAAGAAAATTTAGGTTGTTGGTCACTCCCTTACCCATAGCATGAGAGTGACTATGGACCAAGAGACCTAAAACGATAGTGGCACCTAGGGACAGGTGGTTTGAGTGGCTGACTTATCCTCTTAGGGTTATGCTGATGATGTTGGATGTCTGTATGGTGTGTTTCCATTGGCTCCACTTCCTTAATGTGACTTAGGATGTCAAATAATATCATAGTGACCTCGCATCACATGGTTACTCCATCTCGTCAGTTGCTTGGGTGTATGTGGGACGAGGGTGTTATAGATTCCAACGTTATTTAACTTGTTGATATACATATGATAGATAGTCATGGTCATGTTTTCAATTGGGAGAAGACCTGATTCAACTAGTAGGATATGATAAGGAGTATTTCTTTCAATATAGAGATTATAGGTTGTAAATTAATTTTTCATATATTATGTCTTCCAATATGTATCTCTAGAGATATTGCAACTCAAAATATCACATACTGTTATGAAACCAGCTCAAGAAAAAGATAGAAAAGATAGATCAACGCCTTAGAATTCAGCCTCTTCGAGGGGGCAACCTCCTTTACATAAATGAAAAATTCTTGGATGATTCAAATGACAAAACCTCCTTTCTATATATAGGAGTCTAAAGAGTCACAATATAACCCAGCCGACCTAACAATAATAATATAAAGCCACAAAAATAACAATAGAGGGATTCTATGGAGCAGAGTAATAACAATATGGGGGCAACAGGGGCACAACAATATTAATAATGGGTACAACTACAATAGTAATGGGGTAATCACTAGTATTATAGGGACCCAACATGCCCCTCTCCTTCAAAAATGTGTTTTCCTCAACGCTTGAGTAGTTCTGGATGCTTCTGTATAAAATTCTCATCCTCCCATGTGGAATCTTCAGCGGGTAAGTTCTTCCACTTGATAAGATACTCCGAAATTGATCGATTTTGTAGTTGTCGAGTTCTTGCTTCTATGACTGCTTCTGGTTCCAATATAATTTTTCCTTCCTCGTCAAGTTCTGGCAATATTTTTTGAACTGGTGGCTTGTCACCTATAACCTTCTTTAAACATGAAACATGGAAAACAAGGTGCAATCGAGAAGATGCAGGAAGCTCCAATTTGTATGCCATAGTGCCAATCTTTTGCAACACCTTGTACGAACCATAATACTTTGGTGATAATTTATTATCCGTATTAGCTTGCTTGAGGGACATTTGATTATATGGTTGTAGCTGTAGGAATACCCAATCACCTACATCAAAAATTCTTTCGCTGTGATGTTGATTTGCCTATTGTTTCATTCTATTCTGTGCCAACACGAGGTTATCCTTTAAGAGTTGGAGGACTTGTTATTGATGTTCGATGTGATGTTCCACTGCTTGAACCTTAGAATTTTCTCTTAAATATGATGTGATGGATGGTGGCTGATATCCATAAAGTGCCATAAATGGGGTCATTTTTATTGCTGTATGGAAGGAAGTGTTATACCACCATTCAGCCAGAGGCAACCATTTGACCCATTATGTCTGTTTATCATATACAAAGCAATGAAGATATCCTTCCAAACATTTGTTTATTGTCTCAGTTTGCCCATCAGATTGAGGATGATAAGATGAGCTATGAGCTAACTGAGTACCAAGACAAGAAAATAATTCTGTCCAAAAATTTCCAGTGAAAATGGGATCTCTGTCACTTACAATAATCTTTGGGTTTCCATGTAGCTTTTGAATTGTTTCCATAAATGCAGAAGAAACTGTACTGGCTTTAAATGGATGTGATAATGCAAAAAAGTGTGCATACTTGGTAAGTCTGTCAACTACCACCATGATGACACTCTTTCCCTCAGACTTGGGTAAACCTGTGATAAAATCCATTGAAACCTCCTCGCAACATTGTCTTGGAATGGATAAAGGTTGTAATAGACCCGGTGTCTTAATTGTTTCAACTTTATTTTGTTGGCAAACCAAACATTCCGCCACAAACTTTTGAATATCTGATTTAAGGCCATCCCAAAAAATTCCTTCTTAACCTTGTGGTAAGTTTTTTAAAATCCTGAGTGCCCTCCTAAGGGAGAGGTGTGCAATTCCATAAGAATCTTTTGTTTTAGCTGGGAATTCTTACAGAGGTATAAGCGATATTTTTACCATAACGAATCATTTTGCCAGCTAAATGTATCAGATGTATTGGAATCTTGTTGTAACTTTCGAATAAGTGCCCACACTTCTTCGTCATTCTTCCATTCCTCCCTTGCTTTGTTTATCCAATCTGGTTGGATAATAGAAATGGCGCACAACAATTCTTCCACATCCTCATCCTTTCCTGAGAGTGCATCTGCCACCACATTTTGCTTCCCTTTTTTGTAGATGATTTCAAAGTCATAACCCAACATCTTTGTGACCCACTTTTGTTGCTCTTCAGATGATAATATTTGTTCTAAGAAGTATTTAAGGCTATCATGATCCGGTTTTACCTTGAAGTGTCTTCCCATTAGGTAGGGTTGCCATTTCTTAAGTGCATGGAGTATTGCCAACATTTCCTTCTCATAAGTAGCTTTGTGTAAAAACTTTTCCCTGATTGGACGACTTTCAAAAGCAATGGGTCTTCCATCTTGCATTAAAACAACACCAATTCCATTTCCTGAAGCATCACATTCCACAACAAAGGTTTTTGTGAAGTCTGGTGCAACTAAGACCGGTGCTTGGCACATTGCCTCTTTAATATGTTCGAAGGCCTTTGTTGCTGCTGGAGTCCATGAAAATGCATCTTTCTTCAATAGTGTTGTTAGAGGTGCTGCTATTCTCCCATAATTCTTAACAAACTTGCTATAATACCCTGTCAACCTGAGAAATCCTGGTAGATGCTTTATGGATGTGGGGATTTTCCATTCCTTAATGGCTTTAATTTTGCTAGGGTCTACCTTAACTCCTTCATGAGATACAATATGACCCAGATATTCCACCTCTTGTACTCCAAAGAAACATTTGTATCTTTTTGCATATAATTGTTTCTCCTCCAATAGTTGTAGCACCCTGTCAACATGTTCAACATGATCCTTCCAAGACTTGCTGTAGATTAGTATATCATCAAAAAATACTAACACAAATTTTCTAAGGAATGGTTTGAAAATGGAATTCATCAAACCTTGAAATGTTGAAGGTGCATTGGTAAGGCCAAAAGGCATGACCAAAAATTCATAATGACCCTCATGACTTGTAAATGCTGTTTTCGGAATGTCTTCAGTCTTCATTCTGATTTGATGATATCCTGAATGAAGATCCAACTTGGTGAAGTAAATTGATCCATGCAATTCATCCAGTAATTAATCAATGAGCTTGTTGATCTCCCTATAATCTGGACACATGCGCCATGATCCATCCTTCTTGTGCACCAATACTACTGGAGCAGAGAAAGAACTTTGACTCGGTTGAATTATACCAGCCTCTAGCATTTCTGCAACCATACGTTCAATTTCACTCTTTTGGGCATAGGGATATCTATACGGCCTGATGTTTGGAGGAACACTTCCTGGAATCAGATGAATAGCATGATCATGATCACGAATAGGTGGGAGACCTTTGGGAGTCTCAAATACCTTGGAATGATTGTCCAAGACTTTTTGGAGATCTAGAGAAATAGATGATTCCAATGTGGAAACATCTAGCGAACATAATTGTGCAATTACACCTCTTTGTTCCTTTTTTAGAAGCTTTGTCATACAGTTAGAGCTGATTATCTTTCCCGGTTTCCCTGCAATACCCCTTAATTCAACTTCCTTTCCTTCCACAGAAAATTTCATGAAAAGTTCTTGAAAATTAAAAGCTATTGTACCCAAGGATTGTAGCCATTGGACTCCTAGTACAACATTAGCACCTCCCATTGGAATGGAAAGCATTGGGCTAGTCAATACATATTCTCCCATCGATAGCTTGATATTATGGCACTTTCCCGAGAAATTTATTATTCCTCCATTTGCAACCATCACTTGACACTCTGGTGCTGGATATAAGAAGCAATTCAATTCTTTTGCTACCTTACAATGAATAAAATTGTGGGTACTTCCTGAATCAATCAACACTATTACCTTTTTCTTCTTGATTTGTCCTTCTATCTTGATGGTTTGAGGAGTGGTAATTCCCACCAATGCATTACAATATATGGTCAGATTCATTTCTTTACAATCTATGTAGAATAATTTCTTCTCAGCACACTTATGACCTTTAGTGTATTTGCTATCACAACTGTAACAAAGGCCTTTTGCTATTTTTTCTTCCAATTGTTGTGGTGTCAACCTTATAGGTTGTGGAAGACTAGGGGCAAGAACACTTCCATCTTTATAGTTGTGAGTGGTATGCTTCCTGGTTGCCATAATTTTGCATTCCATTTTTCTTGCTAGCCTGAATGCGTTCTCTAATGAATCAAGTTCCCAAAGGTGAACATCATGCTCGATATTATCCTTTAAAGTCCCTATGAACACATCAATCCTATGCTCCTCTGGAATATTTTTACCCTTATGTTCAATTTTTGGAACTCCTCAATGTGCTCCATTATTGAACCCTTTTGTTTGAGACTTATCAATTGGCTAAAAAAAGTGTTGCTTTTTGTATCCTCATAATGTGTTGTTAATTCTTCTGTAAAAATAGCCCAAGTGATAATTTGTTTACGAGAGAAAAGCCATTGATACCATACAAACTAATTTGGTTCCAAATATAAAGTTGCAATACGTACCTTTTGTGTGTTTTGCACATTATTGAGATCGAAAAATTGCTCCATCTATAATATCCATGTTGCGGGATCCTTGCCATCAAACTTCCTCATATCGATTTTTGGAATATGGTGGGTCTTCGATCCACATTAGAGTCTACGAAATCATGATTAACATTTCTTTTGTTTGCATCATGAGTTTCCTTTACTACCTTTTCACCATTAGTAAGTATTTCTTGTAGAAAATTTGTCAAATATGTCCTCAAATCTGCCATGTCTCTCTTCAAATCTGTCTTCGAATCTGTCTTCAAATCATCAATCTTAGATTCCACGCCATTTATCTTAGCTTCTGTTAGTTTTTGTGAGAGTGAAATTTGTTGCACTTGGTCTTGTAATTTTGATATATCATGTAGCATTTCTTCCTCTTCTTCATGAGTCATGATAGAGCTTTCAGGTTGCTTACTAGGTGTTTGCATTTTCTTTCCTCGGGGCATCAGTTACTGATAACAATGCTCTACTATTCCCTTTGAATTCCTTCAAAATAATTTTTCAAACCAAGCTTAAGAAAAAACTTAAAAAAATCTACACACCTTTTTTCACTTTGTAGGAGCTCGATATTGCCTCTGATGTATCTCTGTAATTTTGAATTATCCAATTTTGAAATTGCGATCTGCAGTAGCTCTCTGAGTCCTCTTTCCAATGCCACCAGTCTGATCCCAATTGGATTCTCCAAGGAAGAGTTATGTCAAATCTCCCATATTGACTTGATTATAGACTAGTTCAGTAGAGCGAACTTGTATGACGTGCCACGTGTCCCTGTTTCGACCTTCAGCTCTGAAAAATATACACAAGAAACAACAGTCCGTCCTCTTTCTGTACCTTCTTACGAAATTTCAATCTGATGCTCAGAGAGAAAGTTATGACGATTTTCCCCAGGTCACCTGTTTGGAATGTAATTCAGAAGTCTGCAAAAAGACCAACTTCCTCAGATCATATTTCCACAAAAATAGCGTGAAATGATCTGAAATTCGGACCCGAGATTCAGAGTGGTTTCTTCTCAAATGGGTTTTTTTTAGCTTCTGAAACATCGCAGAAAACGTTTATAGTGAAAATGCCACGATGACCTGTTTGGAGAAGCGAAACCCTAGAATCCAAATCTCTGATACCAAATATTATGAAACCAGCTCAAGAAAAAGATAGAAAAGATAGATCAACGCCTTAAAATTCAGCCTCTTCAAGGGGGCAACCTCCTTTACAGAAATGAACAATTCTTGGATGATTCAAATGACAAAACCTCCTTTCTATATATAGGAGTCTAAAGAGTCACAATATAACCTAGCCGACCTAACAATAATAATATAAAGCCACAAAAATAACAATAGAGGGATTCTATGGGGCACAGTAATAACAATATGGGGGCAACAAGGGCACAACAATATTAATAAGGGGTACAACTACAATAGTAATGGGGTAATCACTAGTATTATAGGGACCCAACACATACATATAATATAATAGGACTAATGAAAGTCTAAAAGCAGCTAATTATTTATCATCCCATATCCAAATATCTACTGAGTTACAATGGTTTGAAGCTCATAATAAAAATTATATCCTCCATTTATCCTTTCTCAATGGTATAATTGCAATTGAGCTTGTGATGGATATCAATTCCAATATATTTGTATGAAGGAACTTCCTACAAGTACTGATTGTCATATATGAAAGTATCATATGTGAACATTTTGGATATAATTAGCATGACCATAGTTTTGTCAACATTAATAGTAATACCCATCTTTGATTATGAATCTTGGATGGTTCTTAATTTCTATCCAGGATTGGAATGAATCCTCACCAAAAACATTATCATCATCATAAAAGTGAAGAGTGATGACTATACCAATGAGAATGAGAACAACAGAACATTCATCTTGCAAACACTCTTTTAACTTATTAATGTAAATGTAAAAAAAGGTAGAGAATAAGGGTCACTATTACCTAACTCCAATATACCATTTAATTTCTCTCAACCAACCCTTAATAGTTATAAACATGGAAGTAACATTCTTGTATAGTCTCATCATAGAAAATGTCAACTCAAGAGGAAGAATTATCTCTTGTAGCCTCTTCCATCATTACCATTGGAAGATCAAGTACTCAAGTTATGGACCATAGCTCATAAATGTTATCCTAAATGTATCATAGGAAACTCAATGTTAGCATCATCAACTGCATTGGAAGTAACACTATGTGTTGTATTAGCAATAGTTAATTGGATTATACAACGTCCATTTACAAAATTCTTGGTGGTCCTAGATTCTGGTTAAAATTCATAATAACTATTTTGGAAATTTTATTCATCTTAGTAGGAGGAAAATTTTTCGGTTGGAGATGACTCACATCTATAGTTTACTATCAATTATGGCGGAGGAAGGAATATAATTGGCATACATAATTTCAAGTAAAGGACTATAGGAAAAAGTATATTGTTGAGATGCAGAAACTGGAAAAATATTGGATGTTGAACTAATTACATGATGATGATGATGATAAGAAAGAAAATAAAATTATTGATAGGGAGGGAAAAATGCCAAAAGTACCATGGTTATTGTTGCAATGTGTGTTGTGGCTGTAATCGTTTGTGGTTGTCTTTAGTAAAGGATATTGGCTACTCTCAGAGCTTACCTTCAATAATAAGATGCTGAACATGATAGCCATGAAGATATTATCAAATCACTTTGGCAAGGTGGACACTGATTTTAAAGAATACAAAGATCTTTTGAGCAAACCTACCAAAAATACATAAATCAATGCTCATCAATAGTCAATTTTTTGGCATATAGGCAAGCTTCATCCTCTAGTCAATGAATTGCAATTAACTCGACCTACGGTCAAATTTTTGTGGTTAGATCCATACAATGATCAACTTTGGTCAATGGCTAAACTTAGACTTGGTCAAATTTCAATCAATTCGACCTCTTCCTATTCACATGCATGTCTGCTCTAGAAGAGAGCGATGTGATGATGAATGATCCTATGTGAAGTCTCACATCATGTATATATAAAGGTTGAATGGGTTAAATTTTGAGCAAGAGACAGACCCTTTCATTGTGGGGCCAACTTGTTGGTTTGAGCCTACATGATGCCAAAAAAATAACAAGTTTATTTAATTTTTCACAATTCTTCTAGATCTACTTGCATGACCTCTTAGAAATGTGGAAATACCTACCAATACTACACAACAATCAACAAATCTTATATTAAATGGCATATAATTTTGTCATTATTTATTTCATATATTTTTTTTTTAATTCATTTTTATAAAACATGTAGAAAATAGTTTTCTTATGAGTAGATGGTCTACCAAGAAAAATAATTATCTGAAAAATTATAGAGTTAAAATTTTAAATATATATTTGGTCACCCTTTCATTGTTTAGTCTTCGAAATAATATTCCTGGTTTTACTTCAACATGAAAGAAAATTAGATATGAACATATAAGCATATAAAATGCAATGAAAACATTAATTAGTAACCTTATTGTTTTTTTAATCTTTCCCTTTTTTCTTTAATCTTTCGGAAAAAATATGTTAGATGCATTAGGTTCTATATAGATCATTTTCACATAATCCATTTTGAAAATTATACATGAAACATGGAATTAGTTGTTAGGAAGTAAAGTCTACTATTCATTTTTATAAATTGCCAAGGAAAAGTACATAATAAAATGAAAATTTGTCACATTTTTTTATTTTCTAGGTAAAGTCTACTTCTATATTAAGGTAAGAAAAAGATTTACATGGTTTACATCATCCGAGGGGGCCGTGGCCCGCCCTCTGACAGTAACGACCGGGACAGACTATCGATCCACTGAGACAGAGTTACAAAAACTTGTCCATTTGAGTTCCTTGGACAGCAGACATTTTGAACATGGACAGACAAAATACAGACCCTTTTTACTTCATTGACTCTAACCTTTAACGGGCTAACTATACTGACTAGAAACAAACAGCCATGGTAAGGCTGAGAACTAGGACTGAAAATAATCGAAATGTGAACCAACAAAGACATTAACAACTGTGCAAAAAACCTTGAGAAGAGCACCCGAGTAGGTTCAAGTTGGGTGGCTGGGCCACGATGGCGGCTTCCCCTGCTGCGGACTGGGCGGATCGAGCCATATAACGAACTCATCACCAATCTGAAGTTGCCCATCCGAACCCGGTTGAATGGAGTCATGTCCCTCGTCTCTGCCCTGAGCACGATTAAACGTCGGCGGAATTTCTTGCACTGACTCGGCTTGGGCCGAGTCCTCCTGAACCAGAACTTGCTGAGGCTGAACAATCTGCTCTATGGCATCCAGGGGACGGGGCGCACGATAAACCCTGCCATGCATGTCCCCCAGGAGAATATCGCTGCCCTGGATGCTTGCTGAGGCAGGGGAAGGCGAGGAGGGGTCTTCAGGTGCCGCTTCCGAAAGATAAACTGAGAAATTGACAATTACATCAGACTGGATGAGTCTTCTAGGAATTCTGAGGCAGAATGTCTGGTATGTATCCTGCAAAACCAGAAACTCCTCCTCAGAACTGGATGACAAGAGGGGCACAGCAGCCATGGGAGCGATTGGGTGCGGCTCCTTCATTTCATTTGCAATTCGAGTCCCTGATCTACCGCCTCGTCGAGGCACACCTCTGCTACGCATCATAGCTCCTAACGTAAGGGCTTTGAGGCGCTGCTCAACCACCTTGATTCGGCCCTCCAGAGAATTCCCTTGCCAATTTCCAGCGTCGAGTGGCTTGCCCTCTGCATTGCAAGTCTGGGCATTCCCACTAAATAACAAATTCCTTGCAGTCACCGTAGGCAGAGGGCATGGCTCCATCATGCCTGAGCGCATCAAGTCCAGAGCAGCCTCGCTTGGCTTGAATGCGCCGTCCTCCTTGTTCTGAACCAACTTAATACCGTTTGCCATGAGCATTGAATCAAACCCTGTCTTCATCGCTGGAATGTACATACCTGTCCTCTCGGCCTTGTCATAGATGTTGAGGCGAGTGCTTGCCTTAATGGCACGTAATGACACCCGCATCCGGGTGAAAATTTGTCACATTAAATGACACTAATATTTTTTTTTTTAAAACGTAAGCTTTAAATGGTAACAAAATTCCTATCAAAAAATTTAGTGCACATAAACAATAATAAGACAAATATTTTAGGGCATTTCAATGTATAAAATATTTAAAATGTCCAACATTCATCATCATATTCAAATTCTTGTGAAGTTACACACGAGTAATTTTAACACTGACTTATCTTTTATCATGGTTGAAGGATATATTCATTTCCCTCCAAATTTGTAGACTACCCGAGTTGTAGCTTTCTCCATAAATAGATAAATATATAAAGTTCCTTAGATAATAAATTGAATTTTGAAAATTATACATGAAACATGGAATTAGTTGAATTAGTTGTTAGGAAGTAAAGTCTACTATTCATTTTTATAAATTTCCAAGGAAAAGTACATAATTAAATGAAAATTTGTCACATTAAATGACACTAATATTTTTTTAAAAACGTAAGCTTTAAATGGTAACAAAATTCCTATCAAAAAATTTAGTGCACATAAACAATAATAAGACAAATATTTTAGGGCATTTCAATTTATAAAATATTTAAAATGTCCAACATTCATCATCATATTCAAATTCTTGTGAAGTTACACACGAGTAATTTTAACACTGACTTATCTTTTGTCATGGTTGAAGGATATATTCATTTCCCTCCAAATTTGTAGACTCCCCGAGTTGTAGCTTTCTCCATAAATAGATAAATATATAAAGTTCCGTAGATAATAAATTGAAATATTTTCATTTTTATTGTTGAAATTGTGACGTTCAAAACATCGATTCATATAAATATTGTTTTCCGTGTTTGCATTCTACAAGAAATCATTTATATATCAATGTAAATGAAGTCAATATAGCATCATTAAAAAATGTGAAAATATTGACATTTGTATTCTGAATTTATTACCAAATTCAATATGCGCATTACATACCTGGTGTCACGCCCCTACACCTGCGGTGATCTTCCAACCGCTTGTAGCGAGGTGCGGCACCACCGAGCGCTTTCTTTTTAACAATACTAACACCTGTGGACTACGCCTACTTCAACATGAACATACTTAGCTTATGTTTTTGCAACTGAATAAAGCATTATCCTTTATACTTTAGTGAAGACCATTCTCAATTATTAACCATGTACAATAAACCGAGAACATCAACAATAATCAAGTACAAAGGGAGGGGCAACTCCCAAACAGTCTGCCCAACAATGTATTATAACAGCTTTTCTTCAATAGTACAAATAAAAGTGATGCTTGACAATCTTCAAGCCAACACTTAAAATAATTTTACAACAAGGCATAAATCAGCCTTTTACATCATTTTATGCACCTTTGCATAAGAAGGAGTGCTCACCTGAGCCACTCAACCTTCCTACCAAATCCTGCATAAAACTGCACACCCGAACCTCCTCAAACCGTGGCACACTTGCCAACCTTCCACTAAGTCAAACTGCGCAATCCCTCAAGCCTAATGCGCATGAGATATGCACATTTTCTTACCCAAGACTGCGCACTCCCTTGTCTTTTATGCGAAGGCTTTGAGCGAATGTTCGTTGGTTTATGAGCTCCCACGCTTGTCTTATATATATGCTTCCTTATGTGATGTTACATGGGGTGTTAGCCCATGGCCGACCCCACCATTCATTGTCGTATGCTCCCACATAACATGTCGGCTTGGTGTATGTTCAACGCATATATAAACCTTCGCACGCTCTTATATCATATGCGCTCAAGTGACACTTAACCAATTTTCGCATGCTCCATATCGTCGCATATTATGTCGCAACATGACCGCAGCTTTCGTCGCACAAATGTCGCACGTTTGCCCGCACACCGTCGCACGCCCGTTCAGCTCGCTCCCATCGTGCGCCCACGTGCCCTCGTGCACGCCTTCGCCCGGCGCCCGTCGCACAATCACCCGGAGGCTTGACATTCTCCTCCACCTGAAATCGTTGTCGTCCTCGACAACATACCATCCCGGTAGCCATCCACCAAGATCATCATCATCCACGATGTCGACCTTTCCACACAAGGCAAACATCCCTGCAACATATGTAGAGACTCTTCTCCACTATGTCTCGGCTTAATGACCACTGCCACCAAGCTCACCATACCAAGGTATGTATCTCCATAATCCATGCTCAGGTCCATGGAAACTCCATCCATCTCATCTGCAACATGTTGTCCATATGTGTGCCTCCTCCATGTGAAGAGACCATCTCCTCAAACCAACTCTCGATGTGCCCCATTCAGGTCCATGAAGCCTCTTCATCATCTGCAATGTGCCATCCTCAAGTCTCCAATCTTATCAACTCTTGATGTGCCCCATTCAGGTCCATGAAGTCCTCTTCATCATCTGCAATGTGCCATCCTCAAGTCCCCATGTCACACTAGCAAGTCCTCCTGCATAACATTCCTGCCCTAGCACTCCTCTTTGGATGTCCCTTGACATCTCTACAAGTGCTTCCACACAATGTCCTTGCATAGGTCTGCCATGCTCCATATCTTCAAGTCTCCAACCTGATGTCCATGACTAAGCTGCCCATGTAGTCCAACCAAGTAGACACATCACAACATCTGGCCATTTCATCCAAGTCTTCGATCTTCGGTTTAGTGAACTCGGTCACCTAACCATCTCATCATCATGTCATGAGTCCCTTCATCATAGCTCCTCCACCAAAGTGTCCATCAAGACTTGCTCTTGGTCTCGGCCATGAAAAGTCCACCCAAAACATCACAAGTGTGTGCCCTCCTCAACCTGTCCATGAGTCATGCCGGGCACTTAGCCAATTCTTCATGTGGCTAAGGCATGACCCAATCCTCCATAATGATCATCAAGTTCCACCCTTGTCACGGGTCCTTGCACCTTTCATCATAAGGTCACAAGTAACCCCAACAAGCCATGCAACAATCGACAATCCTTGCTTCTCCATACAAGGTTCCATCATAGTCATCCATGGTAAGATCCTCCCCAGCATTGGCAAACTGGCTTTGCCCTTTCCTGCACACGGTCCATCTCCCAAATGCCCAAATGAAACACAAGTATCATCACTTACTTCATCATCATGAGGCTCCTCCATGTGAGTGACCTCATCCATACATGTTGACAAACTGCATGATCCTGGTTCAACTTGATCAACGTCAAGTTCATCCTTCATCGTAGTCATGTCTGCAACATCTTCATCTACCACGGCTTCCTCTTCCTTGTTAGCACAATCTGCAACTTCATCTTGCTCTATTGTCCAACCAAGTTGAAGAAGTTCTTCCTCAGCTTCAACCTTCCTCTTCAAGGCTAGGAGATGCCTCACTTCCTTTTGGTTCAATTCCTTTCTTATCTTGAGCTCCTTGAGTTCTACTTCAATCAAGTCTACTTCCTTTGCAAGTCGAAGAGCTTCCCCTTTATCAGGAATCCCTTCCTTAACCAAGGCACGAAGAGCATCCTTTGTTTCAAACAACCTTTTGCCCCATTCTACAAATCCTTGTTTTACTCTTTCTGACTCTTCAAGTAGACCCCCTTCGAATTCTTTGAAAGATGCATAACCCAATTTTTGCAAGATAGACATCTTTACCAAGTCACCTGCAACCTAAACCAGCCCCTGTTCCACTTCGTGTGAAACGGTCTCCTTCACCTGCAAGTACTCTTGTCACTGTCACGAGCCACCCTTGCTCACCAGCTCCGACCGAGCTTTGATACCAACTGTCACGCCCCTACACCTGCGGTGATCTTCCAACCGCTTGTATCAAGGTGCGGCACCACCGAGCGCTTTCTTTTTAACAATACTAACACCCGTGGACTACGCCTACTTCAACATGAACATACTTAGCTTATGTTTTTGCAACTGAATAAAGCATTATCCTTTATACTTTAGTGAAGACCATTCTCAATTATTAACCATGTACAATAAACCGAGAACATCAACAATAATCAAGTACAAAGGGAGGGGCAACTCCCAAACAGTCTGCCCAACAATGTATTATAAAAGCTTTTCTTCAATAGTACAAATACAAGTGATGCTTGATAATCTTCAAGCCAACACTTAGAATAATTTTACAACAAGGCATAAACCAGCCTTTTACATCATTTTATGCACCTTTGCATAAGAAGGAGTGCTCACACGAGCCACTCAACCTTCCTACCAAATCATGCATAAAACTGCACACCCGAACCTCCTCAAACCGTGGCACACTTGCCAACCTTCCACTAATTCAAACTGCGCAATCCCTCAAGCCTAATGCGCATGAGATATGCGCATTTTCTTACCCAAGACTGCACACTCCCTTGTCTTTTATGCGAAGGCTTTGAGTGAATGTTCGTTGGTTTATGAGCTGCCACGCTTGTCTTATATATATGCTTCCTTATGTGATGTTACATGGGGTGTTAGCCCATGGCCGACCCCCACCATTCATTGTCGTATGCTCCCACATAACATGTCGGATTGGTGTATGTTCAACGCATATATAAACCTTCGCACGCTCTTATATCATATGCACTCAAGTGACACTTAACCAATTTTCGCATGCTCCATATCGTCGCATATTATGTCGCAGCATGACCGCAGCTTTCGTCGCACAAATGTCGCACGTTTGCCCGCACACCGTCGCACGCTCGTTCAGCTCGCGCCCGTCGTGCGCCCGCGTGCCCTCGTGCACGCCTTCACCCGGCGCCTGTCGCACAATCACCCGGAGGCTTGACACCTGGGGGATTGAGAGTGGTGGTAGAAATGATAGATGGTGTATTTTAGATTTATGGAATTTACAATTTGGATTTATTCAGTAACAATGGAATTGACAAATCAATTATAGCGGGACATTGAATCATGGTGTAGAAGAATAGATGTAGAGTAGGAAAGTAGAGGAAAACATATTGTGGCCTCAAGCTTAAATATCTAGGATACCCTATCATTTAGAGAGGTTGTATTAGGTAGCTTGCAATCTAATTAAATGGTCAATGAAATTGTTTTCCAGGAAAGGTGGTAGAGAATATATTAGTATGGAAAGAGGGAGAAGAATGTTCTATAAGGAAGGAAAAATTTATTATGAATGGATGTATGGCTAAAAACCTTATAAACACATTATATAAATGATTTTCGTTTGAATTTGTTTTATTCTGGTTTATTTTGGTATGCGGCTAGGTTTTCTGTGGCCTTTTACGACTAGGTCAAACTTCTGTGGCCTTCTACGGCTAGGTCTTCTGTTGCCTAGAGTGGTTTTACTTTTGGGACTAGGTCTTCTGCTACCTAGAGTGGTTTTACTTCTACGGCTAGGTCAAACTTCTACGGCCTTCTATGGCTAGGTCTTCTGCCACCTTATCCTGCATCAAAAAAGTTGCAACCATTGGATTCCTTGCACTATACTCCTTCTGCGGGATCTTCTGCAGCCTTCCAGGATAGTAAAATTAACCCTAGGTTAGCCATTGTTCGTGTGTGCATGCAAGGTTTCGCTTCCAGTCATTCATTCCCATCTAGGTTGTTGCGATTGTAATAGTCAAATTGTTTTTTTTTTCATTTTTTTTTCAATTCTTCGTAGATCTACTGTATTTGCGTTTTACATTGTTGCATATAAGGTTGTTTTATGGCTTAGATTCGACTTTGTCGGGTTTTTTCTTCTACATTTGGGGAATTTTTGGCACAAATTTGGCTGTCTAGAACTTGATTTGGTTCTTCCTATCTATGGCCCGATGGTTTCTGAAATTATAGTTAACCATTTTTAAGATAGAAAGCGATTTTTTAGGGATTTAAGATAGCAAGCAAGCAAGGGCTTTGATCTTTGCGGATGGCAAATTATCTCTGTGGTTGCACATTTTGTTCTCTGTTGTGGGGGATCCTATGAGATCAATCTTGCAAATATTAAATCTCTAGATGGCTCCCAACTTCGCGAAAATAGTTGCTGGCTCAGTTCCGTCCGCCTCTGGGGGGCAAGCTCTTGCCCATATCGTCAGTGAAGCCCTAGCTCCCACTCTCTAGGTGGTCCAAGCCACACTTGATGAGGCTTTGAAGTTTTTTGAAGATTCCCTAATTTGCCATTTCAATGGTCTTTGGTCATGGCTGACAGCTCTCCATAGTTGGATCTCGGAGGTATGGAAGTGTGTCATTTCTGATGCAATTAATATATACCCCTGTGCTAGGGGTTTCTTTATAATATATTTTGAAAACCCTGATAGTAGAAAATGTATTCTAGATTCTGACCCTTGGTTTTGGGAAAACTTAGGCCTATTCATGAAGCCATGGAACCCATCATTCGATCCCTCAACAACAGTCATAACATCAGCACTAGTTTGGGTGAGATTGCCAAACCTACCCTTGCATCTCTAGAATTTATCCTCGCTAAAAGCCATTGGAAATGCAATTGGGAAATTTTACTGCAGGTGCCCAGAAACAGAGGAATATGCTAGAACCACCTATGCACACATCTGTGTGGAAATGGACTTCAATGCCAGTTTCCCATCTGAAACAAACCTAACAAGTAAAGACTATGTGTGGAACTAGAAACTCGATTATGAAAGTGTCCTCTTCAAATGTTGATCCTGCTTTGAGATAGGCCATCTAGCCAAAAATTGCCCAAAAGCCTCCCAGAAAAATTTTGCTAGAAAAATCCACCACAGATCTACATGGTGGGAAGGAGCAAAAAAAGAACACTACACTGTCATCAAAGAAGAATACTCTCGAGAAAACTCTGAATCTCAAGAAATCAGGCACAAAAGAAACAAATCTCAAGACAAGCAGGGGGAAAGTGAACTCGACAACCCCTCAAGCATCAACAATGATGAGGATTCGAATACTGCACAAAATAAATCCTCATTTACCAGCAAAGCATATCTCCTAGACCAAACTTCTTCTCTGACTATCTTCAAAAGGATGAACACAATAGATTGCGAAGCTAAGACATCAATGTCCCAAGAACCAGAAGAGATGAAGGAGATGCAAGATAAAGGAAATTGGAAGATCGTAGAGAAGAAAAAGAAAGCTACAACACCAATCTCTCTAAGAAAGACGAGGAGCCAGACAATTAAAAACTAAGAAACTTATAGGTCCGATAGACCAATTTGGTCTAAGTGGATGTTAACCACCACCACCATCATCATCATCATAAAGTCATCTCTAAAACAATGCTAGCTATTTTCAATACATGAAGGAACTTGTACTTATACACTAGTTTATGGGTATATGCCCCTATGTCTCTAAAATAATTCCTTAACTTAACATGTCAAAACTAAATGGAAACCCAAGGACTAGGTGGATTTAAAACTAAGTTTGCAGAATTTTTTTTCATTGCTATTTTCACATGAATTGAAGAATGAGACAATATTAAGCTCTATATAAGTCCCTCGTTAACTCTAAAATACTTTACTAAGCCCTCGATATTGAGTGATTACATTTATATTGTTATATTTTTTATGTGGTCTAGAATCATTCATTGTTTAATTTTATGATAATTGTATCATTTGTCTCTTGTGTATATATACTAAGCAAAACTAGTTTTACAATTATTAAATATTGTCTTGTACATTGTATTCATTATAAAAAGGGATTTCTCCTTTCATAGGACTTTAATTATTGGTTTAGCTTATCATTTTTAAGGCCAAGGCTCATAACATTTGGTATTAAAGCTCCTTATCCTATGGTTTTGTCACTTGAAACTAATCATCTTAGCATTTTCACTATAATTTTTTTTAGGAGGTTTCATATGGTGAAACTTAGATAATATTGAGCAGAAATATTAGGGAACATCTCATTCAAATTATTGACCTTTTTTCAATAAATTTTCAGATATATGCTCTAAGGAACTTATGATCCCTGAATTCTATTGAAACCAATTTCAAAGATGTCAGTTTAACATTTTTTTATATAATTTATTTTATGGGAAATTTTAGATAATGAAAATGATAAAATATCGATAATAAATATTTATGAACATCTGATTCAAATTTCAAATCTTGATTTCATATATTTTTGTAGATATGGTTGAAAAAATTTAAGGTTCCTAAATGTTCTTGAATAGATTCAAACAAATAATTTCAATTTTTCTCTATGACATTTTTCCTTGGAGGTCTTAGATGGAAAAACAAGGATAATATTGAGTATAAATATATCTAAACATTTGCTTCAAATTTTAGCTCTTGGTTCTCTATACATTGAAAGATACGATTTTTATGGATTTAGGGTCCATGGGTTCTCTTGAAATCAATTTCAAACATGTCAATTTGGAATTCCCTCTATATGTACTTTTTGAGAGGATTGAGATGGTCAAAATTGGAGAATATTGAGTAAAAATCTCTAGGAACATATGGTTCATATTTCATATCTTAGTTCTCTATACATTTAGAGATATTCTCTAAGGAATGTAGGGTTCCTAAATTCTATTGAAATCAATTTCAAATAGGTTATTGGAAACATTTGCTATAACTTTTTTCTGGAATTTTTTATATGTTGAAACTTGGACCATATTGAAAGAAAAAAACATTGCAAAATATCAAGTTCAAATATATAGTTTGTTTCACTATAATTATGGAGTTATATGATGTGGAAGGTAGGGTTTATGAAGGATCATAACATTAGTTTCACATTTTTCTATAACTTTATTTCTAGGACATTTTAGACTATGAAATATTTAGTGATGTTAGGACACGTATAGAAGTACCTCAAGTACATGTATCAAATTTTTATTTCAATAATTGTATACATTTAATGCTATAAAAATTTTCTTATGGGAAAAGGCCAAAAAAAAAAAAATCAAACTTTGGAAAGTCACCATAAATTTCACTTCACACATCAAATCTTGGTCACATATATGGAATTACAAAACATATATATTATATTATAACATACGAAAGTTTTATGTTAAGAAAGATCAAATCTCAAAGGTGTATCAAGAAAAAATTCAGTCATTTAGATATTCCTTCAATTAGGGTCTTAAAGGTATATAACTTACAAGTGAAATCAATTTTGATTAAAAGGTCCAACCTTTTTTCTAAATGAATGTTGTGATAAATAAAAATACTATTATTATTTTTCAACATGCATCCAAAGAAATTTGTTACACTAAATAAACCACCTAAAGGCTTATCCTAGACTCATGAAGAAAGTGAAGACATAAAATTTAGGTTCTCCCAAATAGATATGAAATTAATGAAATTGATGGTAGTGTGTTGAAAAGGATGTATTTATCAAGTTCTCAGGAAAAACTTAATAGAGAAATTATGGATGAAATGGAAAGGGAGATGAACAAAAATAAGGAATAAATAGAAAGTAACATGAATGAAAATAAGGAAGAAATACAAAATCCATGCATACCATATAAAGTATTCTCTTTGAGAAGCTTCCTGAAATGGATATTGAGATCGAAGGAAGCCATGAAAATAAGGAGAACCATTGTGTTGAAAATCAATAAACCAAGGTGAATTTTTTATCAGAATTGGAGAGTAAAAATACTCAATCATGGAATTGTAATAATCAATTTTCATTCCAAGATCCTGTTGTAGTGAAAACACAACACCCCCATCTTATTTTATTATAATAGGCATGGGGATCCTTTTTGCATTACATGTAAGATTTGAGTGTGATTTCTTCATTTCAAGTTTAATTTTAGTTTTATCTACACTTGTCTTATTTCTATAGTTTTACTAAGTTTGATTAATTTTGTTTGTTAATAAACTTTGTAAATAAATCATTGTTTTAAACATCTTAATTAATTAGGTTAATGAATAAAATATCTCCCAAGACGAAGAAGTATGCATAGAATGTAGGCCTTAATCATTAAACTAAGTCTATTATATATCGTAAATATCTAGGCTTTGACATCATAGGAACCCTTTTAGAATTCCCCGATGTCAAAACTCTTATTCATAATAATGTGGAAAACCCTTTTTATTTGACTTCAGAGTGTTAATTCCAACATATCAGACAACCAAAAGTCTGACCGTTATATAAAGTGGTTGTAGTTTATTGAACAGAATACCCATATACCATGTAGTGCTCCTCCGCTCCTATATATCGAGAATCCCTGTTGGAGTTTTGTTATTTGTCACTAGTCAAAACCTCTCATATCCGATATGTGATATTAATTCACTTCCGATATCTGACCTCTGATAGTCCATAACCGTTGATCTCTAATAAGCCTTCGCTCTAAGCTCCCACATACCATTCCTTATGATAAGTGGACCCAATATACATATTAACTATGGTCTTATTGAAATTTTGTGTCTACCTTAATATCAAAACTGTCTAATCCAAACAATTGTAAAACCTCTACTATTAAACCTCTGATATTACACATTTTATTTATTTATTAAAGAGTTGATTACGAGATCGCACTTGCTCCATATTGGAGCTACCCAATATTGCAAATACGTAGTGTTGTTTGATTTTGACAGTTGCGATGAGCTTTTCTCTGATACCGCATGGTTATTTCTACTTGTCACTTCCATATGAGGCGACTGTTATAATAATTTAAAATCTTGTTTTCAATGGTTTTCCAGGAAGTTTGTTTAGTTTTCAATTCAGTTTTCGTCTAAGAACTCACTACTCTATTGTATTTTGAAACATGGATGAACCCATGGTCAATAAGGAGGAAGTAATAGATTGACTGGTATTTCTAAACATTCTCTACCATGTGGCACAACACAATTTTAAAATCGGAAGATTTTTGTAGTAGAAACTAAATAAGGTGAACACATGGGCATCAAATCAATCCTTCGGCTAAAGAACATCAATTCGTGCTAACTATTTCCGAATTCGACTTTCCATTTCTCGAGAGAAACACGGGAGATGGTTAGCTCTGTAAATCTGTATAAATACCCCTGTATTAAATTTTATAAAGGAAGTCGCGATCCACACATAGGAGGATTTTCTGTAATAATTTGATTTGTGTTTTCGCACTATTGTAGAGCAGAGAGAGTTTTATTGTAGAGATTGTAGAGAAGTTATGGCTATGTTATAAAGGTACTTTTCACTATTTCAAGAAATTTCATTAAGGTTTAGAGCTACTCTCGGAACTGTGGTAATAAAATTTTGACATGGTTTTAATTAATTCTTATTCTTGTGTACTATTACTGGAATGTAGGATTATTGTCTCACTGTTAAAGTTTCATTTTTGTTTTTGATCTTTATTCTAAACATTATTATATCTATTTGATATTATGCACTATTGTTGTGTCCTTAACATTTCATGTTGAAACTTTGTTAAAGCTATCTTTGCAGGGTAGAATGAGATCAGAATCAATCTTAATTCATTGAAATATTCCTATGGTTTCTAATAAATATTTATTATTCATTTGCAGGGTTATTTTACTTTCACTTGTATTAGTGAATGTGAACTATCTTTAATTAATACAAAATCACATGATGAATTATGTCGGTTCTTTCCCCCTATTTTTGTTAAATTGTTCTCGGATTTGGAGATTGCTATCCCATTCTACTTCAAGATAGGTTTTTCATCTTTTAGATTAGTTTTTCATCTACATCTTAGTTTGCATCAAGTCCTCTCTCAAAAAGACAAACTTTAGTTGTGACTTGGTTTAGCCCTAGATCCACTTAGGGATTACTTTGTTTCCTGATCAGCAAAAGGGTTGATCTAATGTCTCTTCTCTATTGGTAGGTGAAAGTCATATTTTAAGACAGTGGAGATATAGAGAAGGTAACTGGAACTAGTTTAACTAGTCAGAATCACTATTTCAATGGAAAAGGAGTTGATATAATTTCCTGACCAGGTGGTCTCCCTTATAATGTTGTAGGCAGAGAGTTTTGGGCCTTCAACATTTTTGGCACTAGAAAGAGGGCCTAAAGACTTGTTGTGTTTTTGAGTTTTTCTATTTTAAAGTTTTTATTTTAATTGTAATGAATCCTCTTAAACTTTGTATCTATGGACATGAATTTTTCAATACTCCTCCATAAATAGTAAGACACTTGTCAAAGGTAAAGCTTAATGGTAAGAGGAATACTTTTGTATTTGATCATGCCTTACAATTTATTAAAAAAAAATCAAACTCTACTTTTCATGATATTGATGAAGGTATTCTATGCAAGAATTTTACTCTTACATTCTCAGGAAAAGTGAAAAAATGGTGTTAATCTCTTCAAATTGCCTCTATTCACAATTGGGATAAGTTTATCACAATTCTCCTTTATAAATTTGACAGCTATGATTATGAATATGTATGTTATGAATTAGAATATTTACAACAATTTGAAAATGAACCTCTCTTAGATTTTACTGTTAGATTTTAATTAATTTGCTTGAGATTTAAAGTTGAAGATAAACCTTCAGGAAATGAATTGGTAGATTGGTTTGAATATATTTGTCCTCTTCCTCCCATTTCAAATTTGTGTGAAACAATTTCACGTTTTGTTGACTCTCCTTCAACTTCCAGTAGTATTATAAAAAACTATGATATAGAGGTGCATATCAATCATGATGGAGTGGCCTCAACCATGTATGATAAATTATTAAATCTAGTACACACCTCTTACAATGTCAATGATAATCAGGCTAATGAACCTATTGTAAGAATTTGATAAAATACTACAAGAAGAAATCACAAATGAACTTAAAGGACCATCTTCTACGAAATCTGAAAATCAATACGAATTAAATTCAGAATATCGGATTATAAATCAGTGACTATAAGAAGAAACTAAAATTTCCAATAATATGTGACCTACTATACAAATTTCAGAATTTGATCATTTTGATCAAATACAAAATTCAGGGCAGCGAGAGAACATTCTTCAAGAAATCACAATTAGCCAAGTAAATGATATGGAATTTGAAATTCACAATGAAGAAAAGGCACAATAATTCACAAATAGATATATTTTTAAATTCATTGCTTCTGATTCTCATTTTCACCTCTATCCTAATATTTTTGCTGATAGCAATTTAGCCCATCTTTACTTTAATGTTGTTTCAGAAAATAGAGAGGTAGATATAAATAAATTTCCAATTAGTTTTCATCAAGATAGAGAATCATTCATTGATCATTATTTAGACATTAATGAGCATGTGCTCCATATTCCTTCTTGTTTTGATACATCAGATGCGAGTGAAGAGAATTTTAATTAATGTTCTGAAGTCATTTACGATAATTACTCTAAAATTGAGGATGTTTATTTATCTTCTTATACATTAAATTGTCATGATCAAAGTCAAATCATAATTGAAAATGAAGAGAAAATGAACTAAAAAAATGTTTCAACTAGTTCTCATTTTCAAACAATTAATCATACTCATGATTTCAACATTCAAGAACCCATTCCAATCGATGATTTTTATGATGATAAAATTCTCACTTCTATTCATAATCCTCATCCTCTCTCTAATTCAAAAGTTAGTGTTGGGAATCATTCTAATTCCATTATTTTGGTCAATCCTTGTGAAGAGGAAATCGCTTTAAACCAATCCCAATTGTGTTGTAACAATAATTGTAACAATAATGTAAATTATGATTTGATTTCATTGTTGTTCCTCCACTTATTTTTTTTTATTTCAGATCTGTTTTCTGTTTTCAGTTTTCAGTTTTTTGATATCTTATGTTGGCATATTGAGCAGTTCAATATTGAAAATTCAATTGATGCATTGCCTGAATGGGCAAATGACTTTCAAATGATAATCATGAACATGAAGATATATCACTCTTCCAATTTCAATTGATGCTCATCTCTTATCAATTTCTTCTTTCTTCTCAAAAGTAGTGTGAACAAGAGAGTGTATTCTTACAACATGACTAGCAATCTAACACAATTGATGATGTTCCATCATATGTACATAAAACTGACAATTTGATGCAAGTCATTTCATTTAATAGAATATTTGCAAAAATTGACTTGTTATCCTCTTCTTTAGATCGCTTCCAATCTTTAACTAATATCCATCCATATTTTTATGATCCCATTAAGATCTGGTTTGAAGAAAATCTTCAAGAGAGGGTGAATGTAAATAATCTACTTCTTGTATATAATTAACAATAGTTGTACATAATGTTTTTAGTTTTATTTCTTTTGGTTAAATTATATTTATTCCTTTATTACCGATGTTTTATGTATTTATTCATGCATCAATTAAAATACTTGAATGGCTTAATTGGAAGTATGATTTAACTTAAATTTAGTTTACTTTTCATATTAGTATTGGGTGTAGGTTAGTAGTAGTTTAAATTGAATAAGAAGATGATTTTGAAATTTGATTAATACATCGAAGAAAATGAAGATTCATTAGGTAAAACTTTGATCAAATTTTTCCAGGTACACATTTATATGTTCATCCTGATCTCGTTTGAGTTTTATTTCAATTTTTTCTTTTCTCATTATTCCTTTCTTATATTTTGTTGTTCTTCTTGTAGGTTCCCATGAATTTGATTTGTAGATTCATCTTTTCTAGCAACAAACATTTCATAAGAACAATCATCATATGAAATTAGGGAGTTTTCTCTTTTATATTTTTTCCTACATTTTTAAGTCGACTGTCAGTCTTATTCTTAAAATTCAATCTTTAAGGAATCACACACTATCGTTAAGCAATACTTGCAAAATTAAGAAAACCCCTGTCAAAGCATACAACAATAACTATAAATCAATAACTATGCTTTGAAACAAAATAGCTTTATTAACAAATCATCTTACAAGATAAAATCAACATAATCTCATTTTTCCTCTATTTATCTTGCAAGATGTATCTCAAAGTTCATTCTCTTGATTGTCTTCTTTCTTATTTGATAAGCATTTTAGGCTTAGTTGGTTTGTCTTTTCATTTCATTTCACAATAAAATGGAGTAATGTTTTCTCTTTCACCTTGGCATAATCATTGGGCGAGTCATTTTTATGATCTAATTTATATTAATGGAACCTAATCTCTAAGGGGCACTTCAATGAAAATGATTTTCTTTATGTTCATTTTTAGCTTTCCTAACTAAGTAGAGTCTCTCGTTTTTTTCTTTGAGTTTAAATACTTCCGTTATTTGTTAATGAACTATCTTTAACCCATATTTGAAGAAAGCAAAACACTTTTAAAAACAATCACTTAAAGTAATAAGTTATTTTAGTGATCAGGTTTAATCGAGAGAATAGTAGTCAGCTTCAAGCTTTTTACGCCATCCATTTCTTTTAAGGAGAAGTATGCCAGACCATCTATTAAGTAATCTCTATGAGATTAACAATAACCATAGTTAAACATAAAAAAATGGTCAATTGAAGGATAAGAGGTCTCATCACGAGTCGACCTACCATGATCATAAGTTCTAACATTGTGACATTACCGTTATTGGTCACCAAGCCAAGGTAATGGATTTCAACCGCAAGGTTGAAAGACAAGAGGTCTCATCAGGAGTTCACTTGTTCACCATGTTATATCTCGTGAATGGAATTATCGTTAATGGTTACCAAGCTAGGATAATGATCTTCAATTGGAATTAAAATAAGTTTAAGATGACCTTTTGCAACTATGCATTTATTGGTAATAGTGGCACACCGGCACATAAAAGAGTTAAAAGGCATCTCTGTTGAGGCTATAGATGCCTGTTGCCAGCAGTGACCATGCATATTGCATGGAACTTAAATTAATACCGTGTTTTCTTGATTATCTTGTTTACTTGAAAACTGATGACCAACTAAGTTGACTATTGTACACATAAATTTACTAAAACATTGAATTCATGGGATAAA
This sequence comes from Pinus tabuliformis, assembly GCA_031772625.1. Lineage (NCBI taxonomy): Eukaryota > Viridiplantae > Streptophyta > Pinopsida > Pinales > Pinaceae > Pinus > Pinus tabuliformis. The sequence goes on from CM062810.1 coordinate 585,015,135, forward strand.
TTTTTACAAGTTCATGAATGATAATCATATATCTATTTAAGGGATAACATATAATAGGGAAAAAGTGGTTACGATATTTAAATTTTATCATTTCAAATTATCTAATTATATTCCTTCATTTTTAAACTAAGTTTCGTATCTTTACGACAAAGATAATTGCTTCTCCCTTGTGTGTCGCCGCAACTATTGTGAAAACACAACACCCCCATTTTATTCTATCACAATACATATGGGGACATTTTTTGCATTACATGTATGCTTTAAGTGTGATTTCTTCATTCAATTGTAATTTTCTTTTTATTTACACTTGTTTTATTTCTATAGTTTTCCTAAGTTTGATTAAGTTTGTTTGTTAATAAACTTTGTAAATAAATGTTTGTTTTAAACATCTTAGTTAATTAGGTTAATGAATAAATTAGCCCCCGAGACCAAGAAGTGTTCATAGGCTTTAGGCCTTAATCATTAAACAAGTGGATATTATATATCAGAGATATCAGGGCTTTGACATCATAGGAACCCTTTTAGAATTCCCCGAAGTCAAAACTCTGATTCATAATAATGTGGTAAACCCTCTTTTATAAGACTTCAGAGCGTGAATTCCAACATATAATACAACCAATGTCTGACCATTATATAAAGTGGTTGAATTTTATCAAACGAAATACCTATATACCACATAATCCTCCTTCAATCTCATATATCGGAGAATTGGTATTGGACTTTTGTTATGTTTCATCACTTAAAACCTCTCATATTCAATATGCAGTATTCATTCACTTCCAATATTTTACTTATGATAGTTCATAACCTCCAATCTCCAATAAGACTTCGCTCTAACCTCTGACATACCATTCCTTCTGATAAGTGGACCTGATATGCATATTAACTATGGTCTTATCAGAATTTTGCATTCGCCTTAATATCAAAATTGTCTAAGAGGAAGAATTCTAAAACCTCTGATATTATGAATCCGATATAGTTATTAAAAAGAGTTGATTATGAGATCCCATCTGCTCCACATTGGAGCTACCCAATATCGTAAACACTTCGTGTTGTCTCATTTGAAGAGTTGTGATGAGCTTTTCTCTGATATAACATGGTTCTTTCCACTTTCACTTCCATATGGGACTGTTGTTATAATAATTGAAAACTTTATTTTCAATGGTTTTGCGGGAATTTTTTTTAGTTTTCAATTCGATTTTCATCTAAGAACTCACTGCTATGTTGTATTTTGAAATAGGGATGAACTTGAGGTTGATAAGGAGGAAGTAACCATTTGATCCGGGATTTTTTAACACTCTCTTCCATGTGGCACAATGTAGTTCTAAAGTGGGAATATTATTGTAACAAAAACTAAATAATGTTAGGATATTCCGACACATACGAAATAGTTAAGTATAACTTGGTCTAGTATAGAGTTAGGTAAAGTGTGTTTCTTTACTATGTACATTTTGTAACTTACAATTCGACGGTCACGATATGTAGTGATCCGACGGTTCATTCTCTCCTCGGTATTATCCACACTTGATCCGTGGCTTGACACCCGATTGGCCCATGATCTCTATTTAAAGAAAATGGAGGATCATTTGTAGGGTAATCCATCTATGAGAGAAGGATATGTAAATTTTCATTCTTTTATTAATAAATTGCTTGAAGTGGCTACGTTGGCTCAGGCCGTGGACTGTTTCCCTCTTTGAGGGTTTTAACCACGTCAAAATACTGGTGTATTGATCTGTGATCTGTTTGTGAGCGGTGTCCTTTGGTGTTCTATCTGAGGAACTTACCCTGTAAATTCCTACATGGTATCAGAGCTATTTGAGGGCCGTGTCCATTGGTGATCCAAATCTGAAGCCGGTAGAACTGCATCCGACTACCGTTTCCTAGATCTATTGTTTCTGACTGCTTTCAGGTCGAGAGGACCGCTCTGTTGTGTTGGGAGCATCTGTTCTAGTGAGGAACCCCTTTTGTTTCACGCGAAAAGGTTTCTGGTAGCCCTAGCTGCATCATTTTTAAGATCTGGAGGTATACAGTGTTTATTTGCAGTTTACAGTTATTTTCTCTCTGTTTATTTCGGTTTCGGTTTATTTAGATTTTTTATTACCGGATCTATACCTTTCATTTCTGCGTATGCTCTTTGCCCTGCGACTCTATGCGATCTGGGCAAATCAGAAATAGAAAGGAAGCATTTTTCTCATGCGTATGCTCTTTTCCGTTGTGCCTTAGTGTGTGTTGGCATTACGAGATAAGTGTTGTCCTTGATGGCAAACCTCACTGATGACAACTCATAGTACAGAAGGTCAGCAGCAAGGAATTGATGATCAGACAGAAGGTCAGCAACAAGGAATTGATGATCAGACTATAAGAAGAAGAGAAAGTTCATACACGCAGGTTCTTTAAGCCCAAGTCGCGTGTACACGCTGGTTGGCTTCAGCAAAAGCGCGTGTATGTGGAAAAGTACCTTTGGTCCATGGCGGTTATTCCTTGGAAGTTGTGCCTATGGTTTTGGACCTTGGCGTCTCGGCGGACGAGTTGATCCCTAGTTTTGAAGTTGATGGTATTGAATCTCTATGGTTTTGGCCCTTGGTATTGAACAAGGCCTAAGGCTATATAAGGAGAAGGAAACCATTAGGCAAGTGTATCTGAAATGTCTTGAATATCTGATGAAGCATTAGATCCAGTATGCAGGGTTATGGGTTGATGATGCATTGCTTGATCTGAGCTAAGGAGAGATCTCATCGGTTGATGGAGAACTAGATCTAAGGAGAGATCGGGATCAAATGGTTTGAAATGAACTATCTTTATGATGCTTATTCTAGATCTACATACTGACGCATGTATTGTTCTATAAATGTTATGAGTATGACTGATGTGTGGTACAGCTGCAAGTTATGAGAAATTATTTTTAGATCTGTACGCGGGTTGTCTTTGGCAAAAGCGCGTATACACACGGGTTTGATTCATCGAAGTAGCGTATACATTGTAAAGCTTGATATTTGAAGTTGCAGATGGATCTGATGGTTATTACAGAGTTCTGTGTCTGCTCTGTGTTCTGGTGACTGTTGTTAACAGGGTTTCAGTGATTCAGAGTTTGATGATAGTTTTGAGCTTCAATGATAGTTATGGGTCCAGTATGAAAATTGGATGAAAAGTGGCCTTTCAGATTATGTGTTGTGCTTCAGTGTATCCAGTCTGAAAATTGATGAAACGTGGTACCTGGAGGTGAGAAGATTGTAGGCAAGCACCTACGTACTAGTATCTAAGCTAGTTCAAAAGCTAAAGGAGATCTTTGGAGCATTGTAGCAGGTAGCAGCCTGCGTACTAGTAAATGGATCGGCTAGTACAAGAGCAAAGGGGGTTGTAGCTCCCGTACTGGTATAAGACTGCACCAGTACAAATATTGTAAAAGGATTTTCTTATTAAGAAGAAGATTGAGATGACTTGCAGCAGGTGGTTTTCACCCACATTGGGTTTCCACCTTATATCTTTGTGTTCATGTGTGTGGCTCTTGTGTGATGTTCTGTTCTGTTATTCTGCACCTGTTTACTGTTAATATGCTTAATAATGATCTGATGCATTTACTGAAGATTAAGCTAACTGAATTATAAGATCTCTTGATATACGTGAGTTTCATTAGACACAGTAGCGTGTACACGCGGGTTCACTTAATTGAAGTAGCGTATATGTTTCTGAGTATGAAATTGAAAAGACAGATTGATCTGATAATACTGATTCACCCCCCCTCTCAGTATTATTTCCAACAATTGGTATCAGAGCAGGTCCTTTGACAGAAGCTTGATCGCTTGAAGGAGATCCGTGGAACAATGGGAAAGAAGCTTAAAAAGAAAGCTCATAAGAAGAAGAAGACATCTCAGAAGGACTATGATAGTGGGAGAGTCGATTGGGGATTAGGTATAAGAAATTCTTCAGATTCAGAATCAGATTCAGATTCAGAATCATTATCAGGTATGAATGTGTTATCCTCTGATGTTCCTGCTATATTTCCTTGTGAAAGTGATGGAAGTGATTGTGAAACTACTGAACATGCTTTTATGGGTGAGCAAGAAAAGTGTCAAATAGAGGCAATGTTTAGAAGGCTTGCAGACAAAGTTAAAGATCAACAAGATCTATTGAACAAAAGGGAATGTGCTTTCAAAGAAGAAGTTACCAAACTAAAGGCCCAAATAGAAGAAGGAAACAAGGTAAGAAAGCTACTCAAGGACAAGGAAGACCAATGTCAAAAATTGCAGCATGAAGTGACATCATTAAGAAAAGAAGTCAACGAAAGAAGCACAACCATCAAGAAACTCAAAGATAGATCCAGCTACTATGAAAATCTTGAAGCTACAATCCCCTCACTAAAAGGAGATCTTGAAGAATCAAAGAAGCAGAATACAGATCTACTCCAAGCTATTGCAAAACAAGAAAACGAAGTCACCAGCTTAAAATCTCAACTAGAATGTGCCTTCCGAGTTCGTCAAATGCAGCAGGATCTGAATGAAGAACAAGAAAAGGAGATTCTCAAACTAAGGCATCAGTTGGAAGAAGGAAGGAAAGATGGAGAAGACATGAAGAAGCAATGTCTAGAAAAGGAGGAACAACTTCAAGTTGAGGTAAATATCTTGAAAGGTAAAATAGAAGAAAAGGATAAGCTTTTACGATTTCAAGATAGTTCTAAAGTCTTGGATGATATTCTTAGTAGTCAAAGGTCTCCTGCTATCAAGACTGGTCTTGGTTTTCAAGAATCTGTTGAAGGTGAATCTAGTTCACAAGGTGAGGCAAGGAACTCTAAAGAGAAATCTAAGATGATCAACAAGGAGATGAAAGGTCAACCCCATCAACAATCAAGGAAAGAAACTCCTCAAAGAAAATCTTTTACTCCTCCTATGAATAATGTTGAATGTTATGTATGTCATAATCTTGGACATGTTGCAGCTAGATGTAGAAGAAGAAGAGTTCAAGACCATTATGCGGACAGGTCATCTCAATCAAGGTACTTTAATGGATATTGCTTTGCGTGCAATATGTATGGTCACAAAGCTGCTGATTGCTACAGGAGGAATATGAAACATGTAAGATGTTATACATGTAACAAGCCTGGACATATAACAAAGGAATGCAGGAACAAAGGATGGACATCACACCAAAAGAAGAAAACCTCATCACACTTGAAGATATGGAGGAAGAAGGAAGTACAGTCAGCACAATGTACTGAGACACAGCACAGCACAGACATATCAGACTCAGGGGGAGCTGAAGGTGTAAAACTTCAGTGTTCTGAATCTCATACGCAAGTTCCTTAAATGGAAGTCGCGTGTATACGCGAGTTAGACACTGCAAAGTCGCGTATATGTCAGTCTGAGGAAAAGCAGTGGGGACAGGATCAGAAAAAGGATCTGATATGATTCAGTCTATTATTTTCTCTATTGGTTACAGTCTGCTGAGGATGTGTGGAAATGTTTTGTTACTTGTATGATGTCTAGAAGTGTTTTTGATCCTAACTTGAGGATGATGATGTTTTGATGCTTATTGCTGATATATACATAATCAGATCTAACAGATGGCACAGGTTGAGGGGGAGCATATGCCTTTAGCAATTCAATGTTGGCATTATGGTTAATAATCCTTGGTGATGATTCTTATATGGCTAAATGATATATCTTGCTATTGTGAGTTGTCTATGATAAACTCTCATATGATTCTTGGAGTTACATAGAAGATGTTCAGATCAGATTTATGGTTGATTCTTTGATGATGCATATATGGTGCTTACATGGTGATCTTCATAAGAACAAGGAGAAGTACAAAGCTTGAATACACATCTTCCTCACTTGATGATGAGTCACTTATATACTGCTGTTGTCATATGCATAAATATCATACAGTTATGATGCAGGCACTCATGCGGATAAGGATTGTTGCTGATGATGATATCAAGAATCTTTGTCAAAAGAACTTGAGCTCAAGATACATAGCGCTAATACATGGATGACTACTCAAAGTTGCTTTATTGAAGACATGGTGATGAGTTCTTATCTATATGATGATAGGTTGATCCTTACATATGTTAATTGATGCAGATGTTCCCAAGTAATGATACTTGGATCATGTAGAGCTTGATGAAATGGCTATGGTGGTTTCACACATGATACAATGTGAATGACTCTGAATTCTGTTCAAAGGGATGAAATGATGCAGACATACCTTGTTATAGGTTGATGACCTATTCTCTACAGGACATTTACAGGTTGCCGATATGGAAATTTGTGTACGCGTGTTGTTTAAAGGATATCCGCGTGCATACGCCGTTTTACAAGGGGATAGTCGCGTATATGGTGTACGCGAGTTACGTAAGGGATATCTGCGTATATACGCTTGTTTATGTGTATACAGACGCGTATATGGAAATTTGAAGGAAATCAGCAGGGACAGATGTTGGTTGCAGAAAGTCTGATATAGGTCTGACAGAGATCATCTGGCACAGGTCCAGGGGGAGCAGATAATCTTCCAATGATGCATTATTGGCATTATCTTAAAGCTTTTGGTTCTAGTTCACATTTGGTGTTGATTTCAGGAGGAACAAAGGCGAAAGGAGAACAGAAGGATCTCTTGGTTGCTGATCTGAATGGTGATTATCAGATGCTGCTAGTGACTTTCATAAGTCTTGGTCTAGTTATTTCGTCTCTATGTCATATATCTCTTTTGTGGTATCTCTTTCATGGTGTCAAGGTCATGTAACGACCTATTTTGGTTTCCCCACTATGCCTGGGATGATTGATGCAATATGATTGGTTGTCATATGTAAACTTTTGATGTATCCCCACTTGGTTGGGTGGATGAGTCAATTTTTGTATATCCTCACTTAGTTGAGAGATGGATGTATGTATGAGTCTTTGGTGATAGGAAGGTCTTTTATGATGTATAGAGTCATGTTCTTCTTGAAGAACATCTTATGCAGATCTTGCCTACAGTCAGGAAGAGCATGAACAACACACTTCAGCAGTACAGAGACTTGGCATGTACTCAGGGGGAGCATTGACAGATTGTTTCACCTTGGCATATACAAAGGGGGAGATTATTCAGAGATTTCAGCAGGTACTCAGGGGGAGTATGGACAGTGGAATGTTTCAACAAAGGAAGAGAATATCTTGGTCCACCCTTTGCCCTTGATGTCAAAGGGGGAGAGTGATTTGGTGTTGTTGCCATCAAGTCCAAAGGGGGAGATTGTTGGCATTATGATGCATGTGTTGTACTTGATGGCAACCCTCTCATAGAAGAATATCTCACTTATGTATAACTGGGTGAATCTTCAGAAGAGATATCAGATGTGACTGATGGAGGACAGCTCAAAGGAATCAGATGATGAATCTTCAGAAGAGATATCAGATGTGACTGATGGAGGACAGCTCAAAGGAATCAGATGATAGTTCTAAGTGTGACAAGTTAGCTTTTCCATCAAGTCCAAAGGGGGAGATTGTTGGCATTATGAGATAAGTGTTGTCCTTGATGGCAAACCTCACTGATGACAACTCATAGTACAGAAGGTCAGCAGCAAGGAATTGATGATCAGACAGAAGGTCAGCAGCAAGGAATTGATGATCAGACTATAAGAAGAAGAGAAAGTTCATACACGCAGGTTCTTTAAGGCCAAGTCGCGTGTACACGCTGGTTGGCTTCAGCAAAAGCGCGTGTATGTAGAAAAGTACCTTTGGTCCATGGCGGTTATTCCTTGGAAGTTGTGCCTATGGTTTTGGACCTTGGCGTCTCGGCGGACGAGTTGATCCCTAGTTTTGAAGTTGATGGTATTGAATCTCTATGGTTTTGGCCCTTGGTATTGAACAAGGCCTAAGGCTATATAAGGAGAAGGAAACCATTAGGCAAGTGTATCTGAAATGTCTTGAATATCTGATGAAGCATTAGATCCAGTATGCAGGGTTATGGGTTGATGATGCATTGCTTGATCTGAGCTAAGGAGAGATCTCATCGGTTGATGGAGAACTAGATCTAAGGAGAGATCGGGATCAAATGGTTTGAAATGAACTATCTTTATGATGCTTATTCTAGATCTACATACTGACGCATGTATTGTTCTATAAATGTTATGAGTATGACTGATGTCTGGTACAGCTGCAAGTTATGAGAAATTATTTTTAGATCTGTACGCGGGTTGTCTTTGGCAAAAGCGCGTATACACGCGGGTTTGATTCATCGAAGTAGCGTATACATTGTAAAGCTTGATATTTGAAGTTGCAGATGGATCTGATGGTTATTACAGAGTTCTGTGTCTGCTCTGTGTTCTGGTGACTGTTGTTAACAGGGTTTCAGTGATTCAGAGTTTGATGATAGTTTTGAGCTTCAATGATAGTTATGGGTCCAGTATGAAAATTGGATGAAAAGTGGCCTTTCAGATTATGTGTTGTGCTTCAGTGTATCCAGTCTGAAAATTGATGAAACGTGGTACCTGGAGGTGAGAAGATTGTAGGCAAGCACCTACGTACTAGTATCTAAGCTAGTTCAAAAGCTAAAGGAGATCTTTGGAGCATTGTAGCAGGTAGCAGCCTGCGTACTAGTAAATGGATCGGCTAGTACAAGAGCAAAGGGGGTTGTAGCTCCCGTACTGGTATAAGACTGCACCAGTACAAATATTGTAAAAGGATTTTCTTATTAAGAAGAAGATTGAGATGACTTGCAGCAGGTGGTTTTCACCCACATTGGGTTTCCACCTTATATCTTTGTGTTCATGTGTGTGGCTCTTGTGTGATGTTCTGTTCTGTTATTCTGCACCTGTTTACTGTTAATATGCTTAATAATGATCTGATGCATTTACTGAAGATTAAGCTAACTGAATTATAAGATCTCTTGATATACGCGAGTTTCATTAGACACAGTAGCGTGTACACGCGGGTTCACTTAATTGAAGTAGCGTATATGTTTCTGAGTATGAAATTGAAAAGACAGATTGATCTGATAATACTGATTCACCCCCCCTTTCAGTATTATTTCCAACAGTGTGATCTCGGAAAATCAGAAACATTGAGGAAAATATTTAGTTTCCGGCTAAAGCTAACTTTGAGCCGCAAGGTTCGTTTTTAAAAATATCTAGTTTTCGGCTAAAGCTAACTTCCAGTCGCAAGGTTCGTTTTTTTTGTATGTCTGTGTTGGGTTTTGCGTTTTTTGTTTTGTAGGGAAAAAGAGCTTTCTCAAAGCAAGCACGCAACCCAAAGCATCAACCTCTCTCTCTCTCTCTCTCTCTCTCTCTCTCAAACTTTTTGTATAGCTCACTTGGTGCAAAGCTAATTTATGAGAGTAGAGGTATTGGGTTCAAGTCTCTATTTTTTGGGGCGGATTTTTCATTTCCGCACGTTCCCACACTTCATTGGCGACTTCATCAAATTTTCTTCAAAAAGCCATAACCTCTTCATCCGGAAGCCATTTTGAGAACCGTCTTTTTTTAAACAGCCTAATTTTTCGAGATCTTTCCATTGAAACACTTAGTTTCAGCATCTATAGCTTCAGTTTTTTTAAAATGGATGGTCCATGCCAAGTTATTCTTGACAGCACCAACTATTTCCAATGGTGGTCCTACATTGTGGATTTACTTAGAAGTAAAGGTCTTTACAGAATAGCCACAGGCCAGGAGACCAAACCGAAAGATGAAGACAAGGCAGCTAAATGGGAAAATAGGCAAGACCAAGCACGTGGGTTGATAGGGATGTCTATTTCTCCAGATCTTAGATTCCATATTGCAGAACTTGATACTCTTGATGAAGCAATGAAACAGATTACTAAAGTCTTTGGAATTAAAAATGAACTTAAAGCCCATCAACTTGAAAATGAATTGCTTACATTGGACCCCAATAATTTTTCTTGCATTGAAGATTTTTTGTCCAAATTCAAGACCCTTAGACTTCTCTTGGAAGGTGTTAAGGTTAAGAGAGAAGATAGTAGCCAAGTATCTACTCCATTCTTACTAAGTTGGGACCAACCTATTCTGTGTTTGTTTCCACCTTCCATTCTACAAGAGAAGCCTTCATTTCTCAAGGACAAACCTACAAGTCCCCTTCCTTTGATTCCTTTTGTGATTCTTTAATAAGAGAACAAGAAAAACTCTTACACCTTGGTCTTCTTCATCTTGGAAACTCTTCTAAGAAAGCGTTAGCCGCCCAGCAGCAACCAAATCCAAAGAATCCTAAGAAGTTGTATCCTAAAAAGAATGGTCCTAAACCAAACAAGGGTCCTAAGCAATTTCAGCCTCAAAATGAAAAATCATTTCAACAAAATGATAAGGGAAATAAAAACAAAGGGAAGAAGACTGATAGACATTGCAACTTTTGTAATCGAGATGGCCACTTAGAATCCAAATGCTTTAAGAAGATGGAAGCCTTGGAAGCAGCAATGAAGAAGCATAACATCCATTTGGAGCAATCTTCAACTTCAACTTCATCTTCAGGAATGGCACTTTTTGCATGTGGTTGTCAAGCATCTCGGTCTGGCTATGCACTAAATGTATCTTCTTCTTCTCATTCTCATGAGTGGCTCATTGATTCTGGAGCTTCTTATCACATGGCCAAAAACAAAGGCATGTTTTCTTCTTTAAATGATTGTAACACCAAAAATATATATGTTGGTGATGATAGATCTCTTAGTGTTGTAGGGACTGGAACTGTTCATCTAGACAATGGTCAGTTTAATGATGTATTATGTGTTCCAACCTTATCCTGCAACCTTCTATCTGTATATCAGATAACCCATTCAGGTGAAGGTAAAATCGTTGAATTTTCACCTCATGATGTTGTGATTAAGGACCTAAGAGATCCTAGACAGATTTTAGCTACTGGCATTGCTGATGATTCTACAAGGTTGTATAAGTTTCACAACTTTGGGTCATCAAATCTTCCCTCAGTATTTATTGCTCATAATGTTGAAGTGAGCAAACTTTGGCATGAGCGATTTGGTCACTTAAACTATCGCTCTCTTCAGAATCTATGTAAACAAAATATGGTGACAGGTCTTCCAATGGTATCTTGCAGAGATGGTGTTTGTTCCGGATGTGTACTCGAAAAAAATCATCAGGATAGTTTTGAAAAACATGCCTCTTGGCACGCCTCAACCCCCTTACAGCTCGTGCATAGTGATTTATGTGGTCCACTTCGAGTTGCTTCATTCTCTGGCTACAAGTATTTCTTAACTTTCATTGATGATTTCTCCAAACGCACTTGGGTATACTTCTTAAAACTCAAGAGTGAAGTATTTAACATGTTCTTGGCCTTTAAGGCCTTTGTTGAAAAACAATCTGGACATCAAATTCTTAAGCTAAGATCTGATAATGGCAGAGAATATGTTAAAAACACATTCATCAACTTTTGAACTGAGAATTGAATTCAAATGCAACATACTGTTCCATATACTCCACAACAAAATGGTGTAGTTGAGAGGAAGAATTGCACCTTAAAGGAAATGGCTAATTGTATGCTTCAATCTAAAGGACTTAGTCTTAATTATTGGGCAGAAGCAATTAACTGTGCAAATTACATAATAAATCACACTCCTACTAAGGTTTTAAAGAATATCACTCCAGAAGAAGCATGGAGCTCAATCAAAGCAAATGTAAGTCACCTTCGTGTTTTTGGAAGTGAAGCATGGGCCCATATTCTATATGAGAAACATAAAGCTTTAGAACCTAAGAGTGAAAAATGTATTTTTGTTGGATATTCTGAAGATGTCAAAGGATATATACTTATTCCACTTAATTCCAAAAATGTTATCATTAGAAGAGATGTAAAGTTTGCTGAAAATATATCGGCCTGTGAGCCTAGTTCGGCGGATGTGCCACCTCTTCCTATCTCTTCTACTTTTGAAAATATTTCTTCTTCAGATGATGAAAGCGAGGATGAAAATCCTCCCCCACCTTCTCAGGATCCTCTTTCAGCTCCTCAGCTTCCAAAATGGGTCTGTTCTACTCGGGATGTAGCAGGTGATCTTGTCGGTGATCCTACAGATCAACGACATACACGTTCTTAGTTCGAGAGAGCCTCTTCTTTACTGGATCAAGCTTCAGTGAATTATGATCCTGACACCTTTGCAGAAGCTTCAGGCCATACAGATTGGGAAGCAGCTATGAATGAAGAATATCATTCATTATTGGCAAATGATACATGGGATCTTGTTCCTCTACCAAAGGGACGAAAACTTGTTAGATGCAAATGGGTTTACAGAACCAAGTATGGACCAGATGGGAAAGTTGATAAACATAAAGCTCGTCTTGTTGCTAAGGTTTTTTCACAAGTTGAAGGCATTGACTATACTGAAACCTTATCCCTTGTTGCCAAAATGAACTCTATCCACCTTGTTCTTTCCCTTGCTGCCTCTTTCAAATGGGAAGTCCATCAGATGGATGTTAAATCCGCCTTCTTGCATGGGGACTTGCAAGAAGAAATCTATATGGAACAACCTATTGGCTTTATACAAACAGACTCTAGCCTTGTATGTCGGCTTAAGAAATACCTTTATGGTCTCAAGCAAGCTCCTCGAGCTTGGTATGCCAAAATGGATAACTTTATTTTAGAAAATGGCTTTTCTAGGTGTCATTCTGACAATACTATCTACATCAAGAAAGTGGGCAAGTCTCTTATCATTCTTGTTCTTTATGTTGATGATCTTATCCTGACCGGTAGTGATCCCAACCTTATAAACCTTGTGAAGTCTAGCCTTAAAAGGAAGTTTGAAATGACAGACTTAGGACACTTACATTATTTTCTTGGTCTTCAAGTCTTGCAATCCAAGGAAGGAATTTCCCTTTCCCAATCCAAGTATGCCTGTGATATTCTACGCCATTTTCACATGGAAGACTGTAAGCCATCCCCTTCTCCCTTTCATTCTGGAGTCAAACTTTCAGCCACTTGTACTTCTCTTGAAGTTGATGCTACCTTATACCGTCAACTTGTAGGCAAACTTTTGTATCTAACCCATACTTGTCATAACCTTTCCTTTGTTGCTGGCCTTGTTGCTCGGTATATGCAAAACCCACGTGAAAGTCATTGGAAAGCAGCTAAAAGAATACTTCGTTATGTTCAAGGTACAGTTCAGTTTGGGATTCATTACAGTGCAAAAGCGTCTCCTCTATTGGTTGGTTTCACTAATTCCGATTGGGTTGGTGACCCTGATGATCGGAAGTCTATTGCAGGTTATGTGTTTAATCTTGGTTCAGGACCTATTACATGGGCTTGCAAGAAACAAGGTGCCATTTCTCTTTCTTCAGCAGAAGCAGAGTATCGTGGTGTTGTAGAAGCTAGTAAGGAAGCCTTGTGGCTTCGTCAAATCCTGTCAGAGTTTGGCTTTCAACAGCAGCATCCGACTACACTTTGGTGTGATAATCAAAGTGCCATTCAGCTATGCAAAGATCCAGTCCAACATCAGCGCAGCAAACACATTGAACTGCACATGCACTTCATCAAAAAGCTCATTCATGACCATGTTCTTGAAGTGCAATATTGTTCAATAGATAACCAAGTTCCAGACATCTTTACAAAGGCTCTCACAGAGGCGAAGTTCACTAAACTTCAATTTATGGTTGGATTTCAGGAAGTTGTCACTAAGGGGGGATAGGCTCTAGTGCCTCCTTCCTTCTCCTATTGTGTCATATTTGTAAATCCTTCAATCCTATCCCAAGTTGTTCTTAAGGGGGGATGTTAGGATATTCCGACACATAGGAAATAGTTAAGTATAACTTGGTCTAGTATAGAGTTAGGTAAAGTGTGTTTCTTTACTATGTACATTTTGTAACTTACAATCCGACGGTCACGATAAGTAGTGATCCAATGGTTCATTCTCTCCTCGGTGTTATCGACACTTGATCCGTGGCTTGACACCCGATTGGTCCATGATCTCTATTTAAAGAGCATGGAGGGTCATTTGTAGGGTAATCCGTCTATGAGAGAAGCATATGTAAATTTTCATTCTTTTACTAATAAATTGCCTGAAGTGGCTGTGTTGGCTCAGGCCATGGACTGTTTCCCTCTTTGAGGGTTTTAACCACATCAAAATACTAGTGTATTGATCTGTGATCTGTTTGTGAGTTGTGTCCCTTGGTGTTCTGTCTGAGGAGCTTACCCTGTAAATTCCTACAAATAAGGCCAACACATGGGAAAAAAATAAATCCTTTGGCTAAATAACATCACTTCATGGCAATGATTTCCATCTTTGACTTTCCATTTCTCGAGATAAATAGGGAATATGGTTAGCTGTATCAATTTTTATAAATACCCCTATATTCAATCTTATAAAGGAGGTCACAATCCACACACAGGGGGATTCTTCATAATAATTTGTTTTGTGCTTTCTCACTATTGTAGAGCGCATAGATTTTTAATGTAGAGACTGTAAAGAAGTTATGGCTCTGTTATAAACATAATTCTCACTATTGCAAGAACTTCATTAAGGGTTAGAGATACTCTTAGAGCTATGGTAATAAAATTTTGATATGGTTTTCATTCATTCGTATTCTTGTGTACTTTTAACGGAAGGCCAGATTATTGTCTCATTGTTAAAGTTTCATTTTTGTTTCTAATCTCTATTCCAAACAATATTATGTTTATTTGATATTATGCACTATTGTTGTGTCATTTACATTTTGTTGTTGAAACATTGTTAAAGATATCTTTATGGGGTATAATGAGATCAAAATCAATCTTAATTCATTGAAATATTCCTGTGGTGACTAATAACTATTTATTATTCAATTGCATGCTTATTTTACTTTCACTTATATTAGTTAATTTGAGCTACTTTCTTTAATTAATACAAAATCACATGATTAGTTATGTCAATTCATTCCCCCTGTTTTAGTTAACTTTCTCTCGAATTAGCAGGGGGATATCCCATTCTAGTTCAAGATAGGTTTTTCATGATCTATATTAGTTGTGCATCTACATCATAGTTTGCATCAAGTCCTCTCTCAAAGAGGCAAACTTTAGTTGTAGCTTGGCTGAGCCCCAAATCAGCTTAAGGATCACTTTCTTTCCTTGTCAACAAGAGGGTTGATCTGATGCGTATTCTCTATTGGTAGGTTAATGTCATATTTTAAGCTAGTGGAGATAGAGAGAAGGTAACTGGACCTAGTTTAACCACTGAGAATCACCATTTCTATGGAAAAGTAGATGCTCTATGTTCCCGATGAGGTGATCTCCCCTATAATGTTGCAAGCAGAGATGTTCGAGGCTTCAACAAATCCACATAATTAGGGCTTTAATTCAACACCAAGGAACTACTATAGTCCAAACATAAATATAAGGATGTTTAAGAGTAATGATATTATGACACAAATATTTCATATGGAGTGGTACTTGATCTACACCAAGTAGTAGACTTACGAAAGGTAAGCATTGCATTGATGTTCTTATAATAAGACCAACATGTATGATATCAATGGATTTTGGAAAGGAAAAAGGATTTATTTATACATGCATCTATTTTTGAATAGGAATTGATAGAACTTTATGGGGATATTAAGATTAATACATTATGTAGTCAATTAGTAAAGATTCATAAAAAAAAATCAGGTTATAGAGCACATTCAACAATTCCAAAAGTTGAGTCTCTGGGTAAGGAATATTTTAGAGCATAATTTTTTAGACATATTTAGGGAACTCTAAAGGAAATCACATAATGTGAGGTGCAACCCTTTGAACCTAAATGTGTAGAGATTTTTTCTAGGCTAGCAAGGAAACTTGTAAGTGAAAATATGGTGACTAGGATATGAGTCACTAATAACTGTAGAGAAAATGATGTTTCCTATCCTAATCTAACAAGGTTGATGATCTATAAACTAATGTGCATATTCAATTTGACAGTTCATAACAACATATTTGATAATATTATATAAAAAATATGGAATTCGACATTGTTATAGTTTTATTGGATATATAGATTTTTAGATAATAGTGCATACATGCCAATTAAAATTATCCAGAAAATAGAGAACGGAAAAATAAAATCTGACAGACATATTTGACACAAGATATTCTATGAGAAATCGTTTCGAGATTAAAACCTAGCTAGAAGGTGAGGTCACTCCACTCTCTTTCTCTAGATAGAAATATGGTTGCCAGTACAAAGACATATGGCATGTGGCCCATGGGTTGCTATAGTGGACAAATGCTCTCTGTGTGCTCTACCTCATATCCCTCTTCGTTATGTTTTCCGAACTAGGGATCAACTACCCTCTAATGAATGGAATCACTTTTCCTATGATCCAAAATGGATTCAGTTTTGTCTCCAGATCAAAAACCTTCAAATGCAAGTGAAAGTGGGCTCAAGTCAAAGTGCTCATTAATACAAATCCAACAGTGCAAAAAACATGTAAATCCAAGTCCAGATGAAGAAATTAAAGCCAATTAAATATTTAGGTCAAAAGTCAATGCCTACATCAGCAGGACACGTGGCAACCCACGAATGAGTCACAGGTTCTGGATGATGTCAGCAAAGAAGGAATTGCATATGTGTGTTTGGTTCACACCCCAATCATTGGATCATTCGATCAAAGGAGATCAACGCATATCGCGTCGAGACATGCAAGCAAGTTATCCTTGAAAACGGACGCGATGAGGTTATTCAAATGAAGTTAAAATTCTTTGAGTTCCTGCTGGGAAGTAGTAAACAGTTTCTCACACACCTCAAAGGCTAGAAATGGTTTTTCAGAATTCTACGCAATTCCAGTCAATGGTCGACATGTAGCATCCCGAAACAGCGTTTATCGTGTGCTTTCAAAGAATTAACTAACGTGCTAGTTGGAGCGCGAGATTGTGCGATAGCCGTTGGATCGAGAAGGATAGATCAACAGTGGATATCGTTCGAGAGAGGGCGATGCAATAACCATCGAATCATATGGTTTTAGGATCTATGCTGGGGAAAGGCCGGATGGTCGGTGTCAACTCCACACCCATAGGTCCTTTTGTCTATCCTCTATTTTTAATGTAATCATATTGTTCCGCGTTTATTATTGTTTGTAATTAAACATGGTATATTGATACCATATCACCAAAAAAGTTGACAGAGTGTGGTTTTGAACTGTTCCAGTGGGTCTGGAGGTCATAGTGGCCAGGTACGGTCGATTTTATACCCATTTTAACTCGAAAAATCGAGCTGAACACAGTGGTGAGATCCGTTTTCATGTTTGAGACTATGTTTCTGAGCTTACACTTGTAGCAACAATTTGAAGACATAATAGAGAGGTCAGCATTAGAAGCGAAAGGACCAGGAGACATAGGCAGGAAGTCTGGTGAACTTCTTTATTAAATTTGGTTGTGTTGATGCGTTTGAATGTGTTTTTTAATTTCTTACATGTTTATGTTATTCACAATATTTTCAATCCGTTGCACTATGTAACATAGGAAACTTCACACATATTCTATAATACCTTTTTCATTAATGGATCAAGTGGTATCAGAGCTCAAGGTTTTTAAGGTTGATAAGTTTGTGTGGATCTTGATGACACCGTCCGACTAGCACGGAATTTAACCTTTGATCCAGACCTGAAGCTGGATTAATCTCCCGCCTATATAATTTCGGGTCCGGTTTTCTTGTTATCCTTCTTGTTGTTCTCCACACGAAATGCATTGGATTGATGCGATTTCGTCGACCTACTTCCCTTTTATCTACATCCGTATCCCAGTGAAATAGGGTCTGTATTCTAATCTTGATGTAATGAGGGTCCACAAGTATATCTCTGGCCCACCTAATATTTTTTGTATTCTCCGACCTGAGAACCATTAATATATATATTTCCCACCCGAAGGCCCAATGGATACTTAGGCTTCTTCACACGCTTTCCCATAAACTAATTTTCCCTGTGGACCAAATTTCTTTGTCTCCCATAGCCTTCATCCTGCTTATTCTCCTTCCTCTGATAGAGCTCTCTGTCTAAGGTCACCTGTCTGGAACATTCTTCCCTCAAATTCCCTTGGAGAGCCCTTGTCGAGTCATATCTTACATTCGTTTTTGAACAGAGCGCGCTTCATTTTCCAAGATATCCTTTAATTTATTGGTTGTTATCTACACATGGATAAAACTAATGGTTCTCATGTTTTACAGGTGGGATTGAATGCGTTGATAAACTTGTAGCAACCTCCAGTGTCTTGACACTTTGTCTGGTGCTGATCCATTACCAATTTTCCTGACCAAATTAATTATCAATTCGGAATCAGCTTCAATTATGATGTTATGAAGATTTGATTCCCTTAGGATTCTAGGCAATGTTCCATGGCCATGAGCTCTGCAATATTGTTGGTGGCCTTCCCCAAATGACAGTGAAAGATTGTTTTTATGAAACCTCTTTCATCTCTTATGACTCCTCCATATCTAGCCAATCTCAGGTTTCCTTTTGAGGCTCCATCTATATTGTATTTCATAAAACTCTGAGGTGGAGGTTGCCAGAATTCCTTATTGTTGTTTCCCTTGGTGGTAAGCCCCTGCAATCCCAAATTTAGAAGTATCTGCTCATCCTAATCTTGAGGTTGGTTATCAGGGCGATTTTTTAAAAGGGTTCCTATAGTCCCTTTGAGTTGTCTTATGATCTGAGTCATGATGCTCTGTGGCGACCCAATCTTGTTCTTAAGGATTCTATTGTTGCACTCTTTCCAAACATCCCAGATTATGAATCCTGGAACCAAAGCCCATGCTTTGTTGATTAGTTCATTTGCCGAGAAATTTTTCCTCCAATTCTTCATAGTCCTATTAATGCTACTAATGTCCCTGTCTGTTTGTTTAAAGATTGAAGCCACCCAATTCCATAATGTGGAGGTGAAAGGGCATATGTTGAGAAGGTGATCCATAGTTTCTCCCTGTAATTCACATAGCTGGCACCTGGATGGTCCAGCTACCCCTGTTCCTAAGATTTTCCCAAGTCAGAATTCTTTTATGTTGCACTATCCACATGAACAATTTAATTTTCATCCAGTTTTGGTTCTACTATAGGTCCTTCCATACCTTATCAGAGTTTGGGAAGTCTAGCCCCAGGGCTATTCGCTTGGCCTCTTTGAGGTTAAAGTTACCTTCATTGCTTTTACCCCATCTTAGTGATTTGGAGATGTTGATATTAGTATCTTTCTCTGTTCCAAGATGACTATAAGAGCTTCTTCCTGGGCTTTTAATGGGGAGTCATCTCTGTAGACTAGGTTCTTCCATTATCTCCATTTTCCATCACTTCTTTCCTGATCCCAAAAGTCATTTACATTGAGTAACCCTTTATTGTCAGTTTCATTCTTGAGATTGACAAATTCTTCTTTTAATATTCTAGGTTCATGTTTCCAGTTACCCTCCCAAAACTAAGTGAGGTTTGCATCTCTAATTTCCTAGGAACTATGTTTCTAAAATATAGCTCTATTTTCCCAAGCTTTGTTCCAAATGTGGGAGCCTTTGATGAGTCCCGCCATCCTAATGTAATCCCTTTCTTGCCAATTGCTTGCATATTTTTGTTTCCATACTTTGGCCCAAGGGGAAACTAATTCTTTTAGCCATCTCCACCAATGTTCCACCCCTAGGACCTTTTTTAGTGTTTCAGGGTCATCAAGTCCCAAACGTCCATGTGTCTCAGGCTTACATATTTTATCCCAGGCTACCAAAGCCCATTTCGTTTTATCTTCACCTTTGCCCCAAAGAAAATCCCTTTGGATACTTCTGATGTGTTGCATTACTCCTTTAGGAGTTGGAAGGACTGAGAGCATGAAGATGGGGACAGTTTGTAGGATAGCTTTTGTAAGCACTAGCCGTCCTGCTATATTCAAAGATCTGATAGTCCATTTCCTGATTTTGTCCTGAAGTTTATTAGTAATTGGCTCCCAAACTTCCTTGCTGAGAGGTTTGTCTATTAGAGGTACTCCCAAATATTTGGATGGTAGCATATCTCTTTGGAAGCCTAGAATTCTGGTGAGGTTTCTTTGAATAGCAATGTTAGTATTAAAAAAAACGTCTTTGATTTGCTTAGGCTTACCTTTGTCCCCATAGCCATAGCAAAGTCATTCAGGATTTGTTTTAAGGCTTGAGCTTCCTTGACTATGGGTATACCTTGCAGCATGGTGTTGTCCACAAATTGTTGATGGTTCAAGGCATCCCCATTTAAATTGAGTTTCAGACCCTGGATTCTGCCTTCTCCTTTGTCATATTTAATCACATTGCTTAGCCCTTCCATCATGAGAATAAACAGGAAGGGTGAGAGTGGATCACCTTGTCTGAGTCCTCTCGAGGGCTTAAAGGTCTTTGATGGTGAGCCATTTAGCAGGATTGAAAAACTTGGGGTGGTTACAAGTGCCATTACCTATCTTATCCAGTTATGGTCAAAGCCATATGCTTTCAGTACTTCCTTGATGTAAGCCTAGCTCAGCTTATTATAAGCCTTTTCTAGGTCAATATGAATGATCATACCTACCTACTTATTACTATTAAGTGAGTGAACCACCTCATGAGCTTGAATGATGTTATTAAGAATTTGCCTGCCTTCCACATATCTAGTTTGCTCCTTAGACACAAGAGTTGGGAGTAGGGACTTAAGTATATTCGTAATTACTTTTGAAATAATTTTATACACCACATTGCATAATGCTATGGGTCTAAATTTGTGAGGTGTGATAGCATTATCCTACTTTGGAATCAGGGCTATGAAAGAGGAGTTCAGTGCCTTAAAAACAATTTTGTTTTTCCTTGAGTCCACCACCACATCGAGGATATCTTGCTTGACTATTTCCTAGCATGCTTTGAAGAAGTCAACGTTGAAGCCATTCGGACCTGTTGCTTTCCCATTTTGCATTTCATTGATGACTGCACTGATTTCCTCTTCATTCACTAGCCTGTTAAGATTATAATTGTCTTCTCTTGTCACTAGCTTAGGAATGTGCTTTGTGAAGTCCTTGGTAAATTGAGATCTATCTATGAGGGGCTCCTTGGCTATGCCTTAGAAGTGCGGAACCAAAACAGTTTCTATTTCTTGGTGTGTAGTGAGTTGTTTTCTATGATTATTTTTTATCTTTGAAATCATATTTTTCGACCTATGATCCATGGTAGATTTGTAAAAAAACCTTGTATTTCTTTCTCCTTCTTTTAACCATTGAACCCTCGATTTATGTATCCAGAAAATCTCCTCTTGCTTGCATAAGCCTTCCCATTCTTGATGAACATAATCCTTTCTCTCCTTGGTGAAGCCCTCTGTAATGAGGGTTTGGTTAATTTCCTATAGTTTCCATTCTGTTGCTTTTTTGGCTTCGAATATATTGCCAAATTCATTCTTATTCCAATATTTTACCCTTTGATTGAAATGTTTCAATCTCTGATGCAGAAGGAACATTTTAGTACCCTGAATTTGCATATCTTATGTCCACCATCTCACAATATTGTTGATGAAGTCAGGATGGGTAAGCCAAATGTTTTCCAACCGGAAAGGTCTGTTTCTTGGAGTTCCTATAAAGGATGCTTCAGTTGAATAGGCCAGTGGCCTGAGCCTCCAAAAGGAAGTATCATTGCTGCTAAGTTATGGCCTGTGAGGATTAGGTCCTCTGAGATAATGAATATATCAAGCTTAGAGGCCACTTGAGATGCTCCTCCCCTCTTATTAATCTAGGTAAAGATGCCATTACTTGTTTCTGTATCTACAAGCTTCATGTTATTTATGAAATTTTGAAATGCTATAGAATCTCTGCCTAGTGATCTCGTTCCCCCCTTTTTTTCCATTAGAGATCTGATCATATTGAAGTCCCCTCCCAGAATCCAGGGGATACCTAGATATCTTCCTCTTAACTCCTCCAATCAGGTTAGAATTCTGAGTTTACCTTCTAGCTTTTGTTGACCATAAACATTAGTGAGCAAATAAACTTCCTTGTCCCCCAAAGGTTGGATGACCACTGATAAATAGTTCCTGGATTCTTTAGAATCTAAGATACCAAGTTTCCGAGGGTTCCAGAGTGTGAGAATCCCTCCTACTGCTTTGTCTACTTTAACTTATAGATATTCATATTTGATAAGCCATTTTCTATGTGTCTCTCTTATTTTTTCTACTCAACATTTTGTTTCCTGGATGAAAATCATATCTGGTTTTTCTTCTTTCATTCTATTGCTAAGATTCCTTTGTTTCCTTTTACTTCCTAGACCCATAATATTCCATGTTGTGATCTTCATTAAGAAAGATTTGTAAATGAGTAACTAGTTAGGTCTTTCATCTTACCTAAATCGATCATGAGCTTTCCACACTCTATCAGCAGCTCATTCTATTTTTTCCTACCTCTTTTCCTGCCTAGGTTCCTTGGAGCTAGTCCTGATGTTGCCTTCATTATTTTCACCCCTTCGTTGTCCTAACTATCATGGTTTCTTTTGAATCCCGAACCCTTTTCTTGAGTTCTCCATAGGAATAGTTGTTTCACTCTATTAAACTCCTCTTGTGGTATCGAATCCATTCCTTTGGTGGTTCCCTGCTCTAGGAACTTTTCCAGATCTAAATGCTCCCTATCAAGAATATCTTGCAGTTCATGATCCTCTGTTCCCACCTCATGTGGGGTCATCTCTTGGTCCCTATAAAGTTCCATGGTCTTCAGCAGATCCTCCTTTTGTTGGTTGTTTTCATGTGTAACGTCCATGCTCTCTTCCTTTCCTTCTCTACGGGTCTATCCTCCAGTGTCTGGTTTGCTTTATCTTGCTCCTCTTCTTCTTCTAATACCTTGTAACTATTTGGACTTAGCTTCTTTTCCTCGTTGTTTTTTTTTGGTACTTTCTCCCTCCTTTACCTCTCTTCCCCACTTTGTTAAAACTTTTAGTGTCTTTCCCTGAGGTAGCTTTAGTTCTACTTTCCATTTTGTTTAAGGGGAAATCACTGAATAGATGCCCATGTTCATGGAATTTACAGCATCTGAAAGGAATATGCTCATAGTACACCGTCTACACCCATTCATCATCAAAAACATCCTAAATTACTTCATCTGGTAGAGCTCCAGAGAGGTCCATCTCTACACAAATATGGGCAAAGGAGGTATACTTTCCCCGCATAGTGGCCTTTGATATTTTTACAAAATGCCCTAGTTTATTTCCTATTGCTTTTAATGATTTTGGCTGTTAATAATCTAGAGGTAGGGAATAGAGGCTTACCCAAACTGGAACCAAAGTGAATGTCTCATGCTCTGGGATGAAATTCATCACCCAAGGCCGCATATAGAGGCCTGCAGCAACATAGAAGTAGGGCCCTCCTTCAAACACCTTGTCTTTATCCTCTATGTCTGTAAAAACTACAGGGAAGAAACCCTTGGATCCAAGGTGCAAATCTATATCCCCCTTAGGTTTCCAATGATTCTTTATCCATGACTGTAAAGCCTTCTCCGTTGGTTATAACCCCAGGAATTTACAAATGACTGCATAATTCTCCATGTGTTCCCTGTGCAACTGTAGCGCTGGATCACTTGACACCACTCCAGGTGTGATGGTTGCCCTAGGCTTACAAGGTCCAGTCCGATTTCTGTTGTTAGCATTATAATTTTCTCCTTCTATTCGCTTTTCTCTTTTGACTTCTTCCTGCATATTTTCCTGCCCCTGTGAGCTTCTGTTTTCCTGTTTCCCTCCTCCTAAAACTCCGGTTTTAGCCTCCAGAGGTTTCTTGAATTGATTAGAGACCGTCTGGCTATAGGAGGGAGTGGAACTACCCCCCTCTTGCCTCTCCATGGTGCCCAACACTAAACTTCTGCTGCAAACCCTAGCTTTGCTTCTTTTCTACCAGCGTCGTTGCCCCGCTGCAAAGACCCAATCTATTGTCTCACTATTAAAGTTTCTTTTTTGTTTCTAATATCTATTCCAAACAATATTATGTTTATTTTATATTATGCACTATTATTGTGTCATTTACATTTTGTTGTTAAAACATTGTTAAAGATATCTTTGTGGAGTAGAATGAGATCAAAATAAATCTTAATTCATTAAAATATTCCTGTGGTGACTAATAACTATTTTTTATTCAATTGCATGCTTATTTTACTTTCACTTATATTAGTTAATTTGAACTACTTTCTTTAATTAATACAAAATCACATGATTAGTTATGTCAGCTCATTCCCCCTGTTTTAGTTAACTTTCTCTCAAATTAGCAGAGGGACATCCCATTTTAGTTCAAGGTAGGTTTTTCTTTCTTTAGATTAGTTGTGCATCTACATCATAGTTTGCATCAAGTCCTCTCTCAAAGAGGAAAACTTTAGTTGTAGCTTGGCCAAGACCTGGATCAGCTTAAGGATCACTTTCTTGCCTTGTCAACAAGAGGGTTGATCTAATGCCTCTTCTCCATTGGTAGGTTAAAGTCATATTTTAAGCTAGTGTTGATAGAGACAAGGTAAATGGACCTAGTTTAACCACTGAGAATCACCATTTCTACGGAAACATAGTTGCTCTATGTTCCCGACGAGGTGGTGTCTCTTATAATGTTGCAGGCAGAGATGTTCAAGGCTTCAACAGATCCACATCATTAGGGCTTTAATTCAGCAACAAGGAACTACTATAGTCCAAACATCAATATAAGGATGTTTAATAGTAATGATATTATAACACAGATATTTCATATGGAGTGGTACTTTGATCTACACCAAATAGTAGGCTTACGAAAGGTAAGTATTGCATTGATGTTTTTATAATAAGACCAACATGTATGATATCAATGGATTTTGGAAAGGAAAAATATGTAGTTATACACACATCTATTTTTGAATAGGAATTGATAGCACTTTATGGGGATATTAAGATTAATACATTATGTAGTCAATTGCTAAAGATTCATAAAAAAAAATATGGTTATAGAGCACATTCAACAATTCCAAAAGTTGAATCTCGGGGTAAGGAATATTTTAGAGCATAATTTTTTAGACATATTTAGGGAACTCTAAAGGAAATCATATAATGTGAGGTGCAACTCTTTGAACCTAAATGTGTAGAGAGTTTTGCCAGGCTAGCAAGGAAACTTGTAAGTAAAAATATGGTGACTAGGATATTAGTCACTAATAACTGTAGAGAAAATGATGTTGTCTATCCTAATCTAACAAGGTTGATGATCTATAAAATAACGTGCATGTTCAATGGGACAGTTCATCACAACATATTTGATAATATTATATAAAAAATATGGAATTTGACACTATTATAGTTTTACTGGATATATACATTTATAGATAATAGTGCATGCATGCCAATTAAAATTATGCAGAAAGTAGAGAACAAAAAAATAAAATCTCACACACATATTTGAAACAAGATATTCTATGAGAAATAGTTTCAAGATTAAAACCTAGCTAGAAGGTGACGTCACTCCACTCTCTTTCTCTAGATAGAAATATGGTTGCCAGTACAAAGAAGTATGGCATGTGGCCCGTGGGTTGCTATAGTGAACAAATCCTCTCTGTGTGCACTACATGATATCCCTCTTGGTTAGTTTTTCCCAACTAGGGATCAACTACCCTCTAATGAATGGGATCACTTTTCCTCTAATCCAAAATGGATTCAGTTTTGTCTCCAGATCAAAAATCTTCAAGTGCAGCAGAAAGCAGGCTCAAGTCAAAGTGCTCCTTAATACAAATCTAACGGTGCAAACAACGTGTAAATCTGAGTCTGGATGAAGAAATTAGAGCCAATTATATATTTAGGTCAAAAGTCAATGCCTATGTTAGCAGGACATGTGGCAACCCATGAATGAGTCACAGGTTCTGGATGAGTCAGTAGAGAAGGAATTGTGTATGTGTGATTGGTTCACACCCCAGTCGTTGGATCATCCGATCAAAGGAGATCGACGCAGATCGCGTCGAGACATGCAAGTAAGTTATCCTTGAAAACGGACACGATGAGGTTATTCAAAAGAATTTAAACTTCTTTGGGTTCCGATAAGGAAGCTGTAAATAGTTTCTCGCACCCCTCAAAGGCTAGAAATGGTTTTTCAGAAATCTACACAATTCCACTCAATGGTAGACACGTAGCATCCTGAAACAACCTTTATCGCATGATTTTGAAGAATTAACCGACGTGCTTGTTGGAGCATGAGATTGCGCGATAGACATTGGATCGAGCAGGACAGAACAACAGTGGAGATTGTTCAAGAGAAGATGACGCGATAATCGTCAGATCATATGGTATCGAGATCTATGCTGGGAAAAGGCTAGATGGTCGGGGTCAACTCCACACCCATCAGTCCTTTGGTCTATCCTCTATTTTTAGTGTAATCGTATTGTTTTGCATTTATTGTAGTTTGTAACTAAACATGGTATATTAATACCATATCACCAAAAAAGTTGACAGAGTGTGGTTTTGAACCGTTCCAGGGGGTCTGGAGGTCATATTGGCTAGGTACGGTCAAGTTTATAACCATTTTGACTCAAAAAATTGAGTTGAACACAATCCTGAGATCCATTTTCTTGTTTGAGGCTATGTTTTCGAGCTCACACCTGTAACAACAATTTGAAGACATAATAGAGAGGTCAGCACTGGAAGCGAATGGACCAGGAAACATAGCTAGGAAGTCTGGTGAACTCCTTTATTAAATTTGGTTGTGTTGATGTGTTTGAATGTGTTTTCTAATTGTTTACGTGTTTATGTTATTCACAATATTTTTGATCCATTGCACTAAGTAACATAGGAAACTTCACACATATTCTATAATACCTTTTTCATTAACGGATCAAGTGGTATCAGAGCTCAAGTTTTTTAAGGTTGACAAGTTTGTGTGGAGATTTGAATGCCTACTAGGTTGAGGTTCAGACGAGGTGAAGGTGAACTTCTTGAGGCAAATCTAGTTATTGGAAGGGTCTTTTCACAAAGAAGGATGGCAGATGAAACTTCACTTAGGTCAGAATCCCAATTCTTGGATAGTTTCATGACAATATGTGGAATGGTGGAAGATATGTATGATTAGTTTAAAAAGGGTAAAGGTGAAGAAGGCACTTTGTCACATAAACTAGACAAAGGAGAAGAGGAACCTTTTCTTTTTGTTCCTCCAGATAAAGAAGATAGAGGGAAAGGAGGAATGCTTCATCCACCATCCCCTCCATCATCACCATTATCGTCTTCATCATCATCTTCTTCTCATAGAACTAGTTCTTCTAGGAAGAAGAAAAAGAAATCCTGTTTGATCAAATTAGATGTAAAATTTGATTTTCCAATTTATGATGGAGAACTTAATGCTGAAAAGCTTGATAATTGGATAAGGAAAATTGATGTATATTGTAGGGTGCATAAATTTGATTTAGAAAGGAATAAGATCCATCTTGCTAGCCTTCGACTTGGAGGAACCGCACTTGTGTGCTGGGAAGGCAAGACACAAGCAGATCTCCAAAAAGATGGTAAAATAATTTCAACTTGGAATGAAATTGTTTCTTCTATTAAAAAGCAATTTTATCCTTTGGCCTATATGCAACAAGCAATGATGAGTTGGAAAACACTACGTCAATTAAAAGGTCAAAGTGTTCAAATTTATACTCATGAATTTTGTAAGCGAGGTTTAACATTAGGCATATCATTGGACTCACTAGAGACATTGTTAAAATACATAGGTGGTCTTCATAGTTATTTGAGGCATACTATACTTATGTTTAATCCAATTAGGTTAGATGATGTATCAGTTCAAGAAACTCATCTAGAAGCTAGAGGTAAAAATGTAACCCCAAATATTGGGAAATCATCCAAACCTATTGTAAGCAAGAATAAAGGAAAGAAGAAACTGAAATGGAAGGAGAGAAAAAAAAACACCGTGAAGGAGGATAAACCTTCATGCACTAATTGTAATAAGGAAGGAAACAATGAGGCACAACATTGGTCTTTGTATCCAAAATTGAAGCCTAAGAAGTTTGGGAGTAAAGAGCGAAAGAATGTTGCTACTATTAAAAAGGACTTGGGATCAGACTCCTGTGACAAGACAATGGTTATAACTACAGGTATAAAAGGTAAAGATTCTAAAGCATCTACAAGTACTTCTTCACATTCCGTTGATAATGACAATGATGAGAGGAAAAGAAATGAGTTATTTCATATTAGAGTCATTTCCAAACATACTAAAATTGATACTCTATTTGATAGTGGGTCACAGGTTAATTTGATTTTTGAAGCAATTGTAAAGAAGTTGGGTCTAGAAAAAAAACCTCATAAAAATCCATATCCATTAGGTTGGGTGTGTGATAAAACAAAGCTAAAAGTTACGAAACAATGTAAGCTTCATTTTGCTATTGGGTCAAAGTTTGTAGATGAGGTTGAGTTAAACATAGTCGCATTGGACATATGTGGAATTGTATTAGGAAGTCCATACTTGTACAATAGAAATGATATCTTACAAGAATTGCTCGATGAAGGGTTTATTTGACCAAGCACATCACCGTGTGGATCACCTATTGTGTTAGTGTGAAAGAAAGATGGTTCATGGAGAATGTGCATTGATTTTAGAGCATTAAATAAAATCACAATAAAGAATCATTATCATCTTCCTCTTATTCATGATTTGTTAGATCAGTTAAAAGATGTAGTTTACTTCTCTAAATTGGATTTTGGAAGAGGCTACCATTAGGTCAGAGTTGCAAAACATGATGTATGGAAGACTACTTTCAAAATGAAGCAAGGACTCTATGAATGGTTGGTTATGCCTTTTTGCTTAACTAATGCTCTAGCTACATTCATGCAAGTCATGAGTGATGAATTTAGACCATTTATTGATGATTTTTTAATAGTATATATAGATGATATTCTTATTTGTAGTAGAACATGGGATGAACATGTAAAGCATGTAAACCAGATTTTAGATGTTTTGAAAACAGAAAATCTCTATGTAAAACTATTAAGATGTGAATTTGGCATAACATCTTTGAATTATTTGGGTTATATTGTAGGGGGTGGTAAATGGAAGATAGATCCCTCTAAGGTCAAAGTCATTGTAAATTGGCCTAAGTCCAATTATGCTACAGAAGTTAGAAGTTTCTTAGGGGCAGTGCAATATTGGAGAAAGTTTATTGCTAACTTTTCTTTGATTGCAGCTCCTTTACATGCTTTGACGAGTGTGAAACAGGTGTTTCAGTGGGGAAGCAAACAACAGAAAGCCTTCGACACATTGAAAGAAAGGATCAGTACGGCACCAGTACTATCACTACTAGACCTTCAACATCCATTTGAGATCGAGACAGATGCAAGTGAATATGCCATGGGGGCAGTGTTGATGCAGCACAGAAGGCCTATATGCTTTCATTCTTAGACATTTACATTAGTAGTAGTTAACTATCCTACATATGATAAAGAATTATATGCATTAGTTCAGAGTGTTGAAAGGTGGAAACATTGCATATTGGGTAAAGAGACAATCATACATACAGATCATCAACCACTTCAATATTTACACTCACAAACAAAACTGCAACAATCAAGACATTATAGGCGGATGGGTTTTCTACAGTAGTTTCATCTTGTTATCAGATATAAGAAGGGAATACATAATAAGGTTGCAGACATGTTATCAAGACCAATTATAAATGCATCCACAATACTTAAGCATAATTTGGTAATTCATGAAAGTTACATTGAACAATATGCTCAAGGCACAAATTTTAAGGATGTATATGCAACTTTAAGTCATGGTAGGCAGGTAGAAGAATTGGATTATTTCATAGAGGGAAAAATCTTATATCATTTGGGAAATATATGCATTTCACAAACTAAAAGAGTTAATATAATTCGAGAATCACATACTTCTCTCATATTAGGTCATTTTGGTGTAAGTAAAACAATTGCACAATTACAAAGATTCTGCTATTGGCCACGAATGAACGAGACAATTTCTAGATATATTAAAGGATGTACTATGTGTGCTACAAGCAAGCCAAGTAATAGAAAATTAGGCTTGTATACTCCACTTCCAATTCCTTCCTGTCCTTGGGAAAGTGTTTCCATGGATTTTGTTGGTAGATGGCCAAAGTCTAGAAAGGGTCATGATTATTTATATGTAGTTGTGGATAGGTTCAGTAAGATGTGCATTTTGACACCATGTAATAAACAGGTCACAACTAAACAAATTTCAAATTTGTTCTTTCAAAATGTATGGGTCCATTTTGGGTTACTCACTTCTATTGTATATGATCGAGATTCTCAATTTGTTGGGAAATTTTGGTCAAGTCTATGGGAGTTATTGGACACAAAGTTAAAGAATCGCATGACATTCCATCCACAAACAGATGGTTAGACAAAAGTGGTCAACAGGATGGTGATACAATTGCTTCGGGGATATTGCAACAAGCATCCCAAACTTTGGGATGAGCATTTGTGTTATGTGCAGCATGCTTACAACGATGCAAAACATTCTTCTACTTAGAGATCTCCTTTTGAGACTTGTTTTGGTTTTATATCAAAGTATCAATTGGATTTTTTCTTTGGTAAAGACATATCAGTTGATGGACACAGTGATGTGGACAAAGAAACCAACTTCATTGAACAAATCCAGGAAATTCACCAGGCAGTAAAAGAACAACTTGAAAGAAGAAAAGAAAATTATAAGGCGTGACATGACAAGCATCGAGTTGAGCATAGTTTTCAAGTTGCTAATCGAGTCTGGTTGTATATCAGCAAAGAAAGACTGCAAGGGGAAGGTAAAAAGTTGTAACCAGTTATATATGGTCCTTTCAAAATACTTGATAAAATTGTTGAAAATTCCTTCCCCCTAGATCTGCCAGCCTACATGAAAATCTACTCTATCATAAATGTTGAAAACTTGTGATTATATGAACTTCATTGATTCAGGATCATGAAGAGTAAGGTCAGCTACCTTCCATTGAAGATCTATTCCCTGAGTATCTCAATGAGTTACAGGAGGACATAGTTCTCGACAAGAGGATAAGAACTTTGTGAAGGGGAAATGTTAAGTATCTTCGAGTTGGCCTCAAAGGTAAAAATCAAAATAAAGCATGATGGATAGAGATTGGAAAAGTGAGTGAACTTTATCCTCACTTACTCGATAGATAAAAGAAACTTTTGGTGGACCAAAATCTTTGAGTGGGGAGGAGTGATCCAAAATGGATTTAGTTTTGTCTCTAGATAAAAATATTCAAAAATAGGTGAAAGTAGCATCAAGTCAAACTGCTCGTTAATACAAATCCAACAGTGCAAACATTGTGTAAATCCGAGTCTGGATGAAGAAATTAGAGCCAATTAAAGATTTAGGTCAAAAGTCAATGCCTATGTCATTATGACACGTGGCAACCTGAGAATGAGTCACAGGTTCTGGATGATGTCTGGAGAGAAGGAATGGCATATGTGTGATTGGTTCACACCACAGTCATTGGATCATCTGATCAAAGGAGATCGACGCATATCGCATCTAGACATGCAAGCAGGTTATCCTTGAAAATAGAGGCGATGAGGTTATTCAAAAGAGGTTAAACTTCTTTTAGTTATGGTAGGGAAGCAGTAAACAATTTTGCTGTGCATCTCAAAGACTATAAATGATTTTTCAGAAATCTATGCAATTCCACTTAGCGGTCGACATGTAGCATCCTGAAACAACTTTTCTCGCATGCTTTAGGAGAATTAACCGACGTGCTAATTGGAGCATGAGATTGCGTGACAGCCATCGAATCGAGCATGATAGATCAATGGTGGAGATCGTTTGAGAGCAGACGACACAATAGTCGTCAGATCGTATGGTATCGGGATCTGCGCCAGGAAAAGGCTGGATGGTCACAATCAACTACATGCATGCCGGTCCTTTGGTATATCCTATGTTTTTAATGTAATCATATTGTTTTGTTTTTATTGTAGTTTGTAACTAAAAATCGTATATTAACTCCATATTACCAAAAAATTTGATAGAGTGTGTTTTTGAACCGTTCCAGGGGGTCTGGAGGTCATAATGGCCAAGTACAGTTGAGTGTATACTCGTTTTGACTTTAAAACTTGAGCTGAACATAGTGGAGAGATCCATTTTCTTGTTTGAGACTCTGTTTCTCAGCTCACATCTGTAACATAAATTTGACGACATAATAGAGAGGTCAGCACTAGAAGTGAAAGGACCAAGAGATGTAGCCAGGAAGTCTAGTGAACTCCTTTATTAAAATTCATTGTGTTGATTTGTTTGAATGTGTTTTCTAATTGTTTAAGTGTTTATGTTATTCTTAATCTTTTCAATCCATTGCACTAAGTAACATAGGCAACTTCACACATATTCTATACTACCTTTTCTATTAACAGATGATCCTCCTAGTGGCATGGTTATAACACAACCTGATAACCTACTAGTGGGTAGGTTTGACTACCTCAACTCTTAACCAGAGTTACACTATAGATTATTCTAGAGTCTTATTCATAATAATCATATGGATATCCCCATTTTCATGAATAATAGGGGCTAACGTGGTATCGTCCTGAATTATGGAGGTGAAAACAAGAAGGTCAACTTCTGAGTGGCATAACCTTTACATCCAGACTCTTATTGAGGTGATTCTTGAGCCATTGGAAATGTCTCTCTGTGTAGATTGACATGAAAAGGTGCAGCACTAAAGAGACAATTTTCACCCCTGAAAAATGTTGTTTGATGCCTCAAAAATATCTTGGAAGGTTTCAGACCCTATATTGTGAAACTGGGTCCCACAAGTTACACAATCTCATGAGTTGATTCCTCCCCTTTTTCTACTCTTAAAACATCGAGATGGATGGAAAAAATATAATGATCAACTTTAGATCAATTGAATCGTCAAAAAATGGATGAAATAAGAGAAAAGGGACTATGTTTGGAAAGTGACATCATGTACAATAAGGGGCATAAATGTTGTAAGAAGAAATTATTTTACATATATTGTGAATATAAATAATATCAAGAACTTGAATCGTCACAAGGTCTAAAGCTACAAGAGACTACCCAACTAATATATTTCCATGCATTGGCTAGCATTAATACTTGACAAATGACCAAGATAGAAGGATATATCAAAATCAAAAGGTAATAATTGACTGATTCTTGCAGTACCCATATCTTCATCAAAAACAAATTAGAAAAACTTCTCAATTCTTTTATTTATCTACCACTAGAGTTTCAAGTAATGATTATAGATAGAGGAACCATAAATTATTCAGGGACAATCCATAGTATTAAGATTAATATGAGCAAGTATTTATTGGATAGTCCACTAATTGCAATAAAAATTAGTGGTGTTTATGATGTATTAAGCGTCTAATGGTTACAAGCATTGGGAACAATGACTTTTAAATTTTAATATATCTTCATAATATTTTCCTCAGATGGAAATGGAATTGAGCTTAGAGTTATCCAAGGGTGTTATTCAGAATTTACAATTACAGACATAAGTATCTTCCTAGACCCAGTGGCCTAGTCTAGAACAACAAAAAGAAAATAATATAAATCCCCCCTTAAAGAAATTGGAGAATGGAAAGATGCTTGTGATCTATCACAATCTCTCCTCTCCTCTTGGCTTGTAAGCTCCAATCGTAGCTCTGATTTTTATAACTATAACCTTCACATACAATCAACACAAGCCAAATATGTACGACGTTATATAGCATTATTCAATCATTCTAATCAATGGTTCAACATAGCATTCAAATATATTAATGTAAACATAACGTAATAGATATAGGAAAATGATATACTCTTTGTATTAATATGAAAAGGAGAGAGATTTTACAACAAAAAGATGAAGCTAATCTTGTAGATATCTCCCCAAGTTGAAGTAGATATCTCACCCTAATGCATGGAAATGACAACTCTCTAAGGTTCAAAGAAGCATCATGAGGGTATTATTGGTCTCCAAAAGAAAACCTCAATGTTGTAGATGGTTGTAAATTTATAAGAGAGTGTGGTAGTTTACAAATTCTTATCATTTTACCAATCTAGGCTTGCGATCAACTCTTGATGGGAAAATGATATCAAGGGATAGGAGGTGAAATATCCAAGGTAGGATCAGATAGGGATTGACTTTCTTATCCAAGGTAAATGGTTATAACAAATCCTAGAAGCTCATGGAAGAGGAATCTTGGAGATTCTTTTTAGTTTTACTGAATTTCTAGAATCCGCACACCCCCAACAAGGGATGACCTACTGCTGATTAGCACTAGTGCAGAAATAGGCAACCTACTACTGAACACAGGTCCCTAAAGGGTTAGGGTGCACTGGACCTTAAAATCAAAGAAATGAAGCAGTCAGGGATTTGTAAGAGTCATGATTAGGGATTTGTGTAGGGATGACGATATTGTGTTCATGGATGTTCATTAATCTAGTTTGTAGGCCTATTGAGCAGATGTCAAAAAACAACCTATAAAAAAGGGAAACCCTCTAAAGCAATAAGATATAATGGAACGAAAAACTATTAAAAATGCATCACCTAGATGTAATTTCACAATTATGTTCACTAATTGTTTAAACCTTAATTCATCTACGTTAGGGGATCTCCATAATTTTTTCAACAATAATTCCATGGTATTTGGATTAATGGCTAAGGTTATTCTTCCTACTATAGATCATCACTATATTATTCATTTGCAGCCGAGAAGTGTACAATAGATAAATTAAGAAGGAAAATCATACTAGAATTAGAAGAAATCCTTGAAATAAGCATTAAGAAGTTAGGTAAACCAACAATTCTAGAGTGCCTTATCAAACAAAAAAACCTACTAATGAAAGAGCTGACATGAGAAGATGAAAGATTCATACAGAATCACTAGTAGTTAGTTAAGTGTTAATATCAACTCTTTTTGGAAGAAAGGGGGAATGGCAAGCCCTCTATAAGCCACTTGTTAACCATAAAACTACCTATTAAGACTTATATATTAAGTGATTACATTTCTATTGTTATATTGTTATGTAGGCTAAAACCTCTCATGGTTCTATTTTATTATAATTTTACCTCTTGTCTCCTATATATATATATATACTAAGGAGGCTTAGTCTTAACATCACCTAATATTTTCTTGTACTTTTTATTCATTGTAAAAGGAGTTTTTTTTCCTTTCAATAGGAGTGTAATTATTGGTTTAATATCATTTTAAGGCACAACGTTAATAACAAACAAAGTGTTTGAAGAGTTCCCTTACGCAACTTAATCGGATTTAATTACATATTTTCGATGGAAATAGCTATCTCAAAAAATAATATTTTACTAAAGAGCCTAAATGTATTAGGATGTAATAATTTCTTAAAATTATGGGAAGAAGAATCCCTCATGGGTACAAATAATAATCTTAGTACTTTTGTCAAAATCTTAGAGGTAACCTTCTCCAATCAATACACCTCACATTCTAAGTTTTGCATCTACATGTATATATGATGCGCGCTTTTAGAATCAATTAAGAAAACTTTCAATGATAATGAATGGATCCAAACCCTATATTATAAGAATATACTCCTTAGGTGTTGAAAAAATAATGGAATGACAAACTATTCAAGGGTTTTTCATGTAACATAGAAACAATGAAGAATAAATGTAACTTAGAGATTGATGAAGATGGTTTCACAAAATTACCAAGTTCTTGACATCGTGATCAACATCCTCAAGAATTTTGCTTACACTTAAAATTTTGAGCCTACACTTGATCCTATGATCTTTTTTTCCTTGATTACTCGTATTCACTTCATGGTCAATCAATGTCTTTAAGTTTCTTTCTCGGCTTCTAAGTGTCAAAGTCACTTGCTCACATACTCAGTCTGTAACAAGTTCATGAGCACATTTCTTTAACATGCATAACAAAGTCCATCAAGATATCGCATGTCTCAGGTTCAACATATGTCAACAGTTAGTGTCCACTTTCATTGACAGTATCTCACTTTTAGTTGTGATCATATTTATTTTTTGGTGAATTTTTCCAACTATCGCTTCTGCGCACATTCACTTTCGCAAGTGTCGCTTTCATGTTTATGACTATCAATTTTTCTTGTTTCAGTTTAATAAGTGTCTTTCTTGTGTTATATTCACTTTGGCATGTGTCACTTTCAATTTTGTTTGTATTTGAAAGTGTCATTTTCACTTTTCTCTTACTATCGCAAGTGTCATATTTTGGCATGGGAAGTATCACACACTGTAAAAGCAAAGTTTTGGTTCATTGTGAGAGGAAAATTTAGTACCGATGGATCCCATTTATCATGTAGACATGTACTAGACTCATTTCTAAGGTTTTACGCATTATCGTACTAGTGTCTTCACTATCATCGCAAGGTCTCTCTTAAGTGTCAAACCTAATCGAATGGAGTAAATTGTACATTCTTAAAGGGAAGTTCTAATGCATTCTGCTACACTACTATGTATGTAATTCCACCTCCCACATTTACCCACTTTCAATAGAATGTTCGGGTAAAGGTGAGCACAGTGAAACTATAATATGACTTAACCTCCAAAGTACAGTTAAGGAAGTGGAATTGACAACTTGAAATTTTACTGCTTTCCCTCAGGTGCTACAGGACCTCTCAGAGCTAAACAACCACTCAAGGTGCCTAGACTGTAAGATAAACTTATTTTTTAGTGATATGAATCCCCAATCACTTGCACAACAAGGAAAGGCATTGAATATGATATGCTAGTTGCATGGATAACCCATCCTCCCAGCAATTGTAGACTAAATTACTCATTTTTGTGCATGCGACCCCATGATCTGAGCCACTTTTGTAGGGATATGATCTAGACCTCTTCGCAGAAGATGATATAGCTTTCATAAATAACAAATGGCACAAGGAAAAATCCTTTAACACAAAACTTGGACAAGAATGTGACCTAGCAAGGTCTAACCATGACAGTCATTCCGTCAAACACATGGTGAACATGAAATCTTCAGGTCGTGAACGCAAATATGAAGATTGAAATATGAAAATTACATGATAATAATTCATAAGGTCTAATTCCCCCTCACAATATCCATAATAACATCTATTAGGCCATGCATTCCATAACCATTCATTTTCCAAAAAACATGATAAGAGCCATGACTAGTATGTTTATAAAACCATGCCTATAACTAGCATATAACTAGAATAATAACAATGATAGAACAACCATTAAGGACACATAATAACAAGTATAATTACTCATGAAATAAAAGACAAACTCAACTCTTATTAACATATGAAAAATCCAACCAAGTAAGGGACCTCCATGTTCCACCCAACCATAGATTGTGCTAAACCAAATATTTCTTTCAACCAATCACCACCATGCCATATTGCAAACATGAATGTGGGCTATTATGGGACATCTCATCTAAACCACCTCCACCATCACCCTATGGTCATCTCATCTAAACTGATCCTAAGATCACAAAACCAAACCAATCTTGGATGACTCAGAATTCCTTTACCATCCCTTGAGGAATTTTCCTGTCTCCAACTTGTTGAGTACTTCCTAGAGAAAACCATATCCACCCCCAACCCTTTGGATTTTTGTGAGAGAACCTCACGTAGATCCAAAACCTTTTGACAATCCAAAGCTCAACCAAGAATGCATCCCATCACACCAATGGCTATCCAGAAATGGAAAGGCAAGGCTAAAACCACTGTAAATCCCAAAAAAACACATGCTAATGACAACAAGTGAACCAAATACGCATAGGCATGTACCATGCATGCCAAAACTAGCTAGGAAATCACACATGCAAATTTTTACCTACAAGTATTCCCACTAAAGCTACTCAATCCAACTCTTCCTTGCTTGTCCTTGTCTTTCCTTTGATTTATTTTTCTTTCTTTTGCTTTCCTTGTCCTTACTTTTCTTCCTTGCTTTCCTTCTTCTATGTAAAACCAATTCCAAAACAAAATAGACAAAAGGCTGAAAAAAAATGTGAACTAATCCTCATAGCCATTTTAACATTGATATCTCTAATTTCTTCGTTTTTCCTCTATTTTCCTTCAATTTCCTCCTCACATGCAACATGTGACCTTTCACTGTCCTTTTCTCCAATTTTCCATTATTTTCATAAATAAAATACCAATAATGTCTATTTTCCTTTTCAAATCCTTTGAAAATAGCTTTGCCAATTATCATTGGCCATAATAAACAACAATTGGTGCCCACTAGGATTCTTTTCCCAACATTCAACTTGGAATACATGTCCCATGACCTTGGTCTTATTTTTCCTTTATTAACTATATTACATGAAATTTTAACTTGGGGCTATTACGGAGCCCTCCCCCTTAGGGGAACACCATTATTGATGTTATATCACACCTAAAACCAACAATAATACTGAAACCAAAACATATTGGCCATGGAGATTTATAACTTAGCTCGATGCAGTATTTACAATTAACAATCTGCTCAAAAGAAAAACCATCATGACAAACATGACAACATAACCATCATACATCTTATTAGAGCTTTATAACACAACTCATTGTGGTATTTACAATAGAAACCACACATAAATATGTACATAAGTCAAAACTCATTTTCCTCCACTAGAAAATAATAAAGGATACATAGCTTGAATGTGATTTCACATCTCTTGTGTAACTTCATCAGGCCTAGAGCGCTTCCATTGCACTTTAACTTACTCAAATGCTCAGTTCTGGAGCATGAGCTATTTCCGCTACAATATGTGCTAAGGTTCTAGCTTGTATTCTCTTTTTGGCTCCACTTGCAATACAAACCAATCAATAACATGATGCACATCTTTCACATATCTCTTAAGAAATGAAACATGGAAAAAATTGTGCACATTCATTGTTGGAGGCAGTGCAAGTATGTAGGCCATTGGTCCAATCCTCTTAAGGATCTCAAAACACCTGCAATACTGAGGTGCAAACTTGGCACATCACCCTATACTCAAGGAGCTCATCTTGGGCTTGATGCGAAATTACACATGCTCCCCATCTTGAAACTCCTTAAATGCCTTGTGCTGAACTACATAACTCTCATGCATATCTTGTGTTGCCTTTAGATTCTTTTTTATAACCTACATTTCCTGTTCCATCTCTTGCAACATGTTTAGTCTTATAAGTACCATATTCACTAGATCACTCTAGCTAATGGGAGTATTATAACTCCACCCATAGAGTGCCTCAAACAGACTCATCCTAAGTGACTCCTGATAACCATTATTTTAAGAAAACTCAACCAATTGAAGATAATCCTCTCACATCCTCTGCTAATGCATAATGTACACCCTTACAATTTCCTCCATAATCCTGTTGACCCTCTTTGTTTGTCCATCTGTCTGTGGATGATAATTTTTCCTAAAGGCCAACTCTGCACCCAAACCTAAAAATAACTCCTTCGGAAACCTCGAAGTGAACTTGGAATATCTATTTTATATTATCTTCTTAGGAATACCATGTAGTCTCATTATCTCTGTGATGAAGATCTGAGCTACCTCACTTGTTGAATTAGTAGTCTTCAATGGAATGAAGTGAGTACCTTGTTGAACCTATTAACCACAACCATGATATGTCCTCGAAAAACCTGTGATGAAATCCATGGAAATGACCACCCATTTTCACTTCGGAATTGGAATAGGATGTATCAAACCAGTTGGGCTCTTACACTTAGCTTTCACCTACTGATAGTCAAAGCATCTAGTAACAAACTCTTCCACTTCCTTCTTCAAATTTAGGAAATAGTAGGATTTCTTCATAGCTTTCAATATATATTGTTACCCTGGGTGACCTAGATTTTGCTTGACATGAAACTCCCTCAAGATAAGCTTCTTGAGCTTGTTGTCATCGAATATATAGATATTTTCCATAAATCTGAAGAATCCATTTGTCATGAGATGAGAATTCACATCTTGCTCACTTGTACCCTTATGTAACATGTGCTTAAGTTGTGAATATGTGTCATCTCATCGTCCTGCCTATAAGATTTGATCCTACAAATCTTTCCCATATGAACTCATAGTTGCTATGTGATTTACTTGTACCTTTCTACTAAGAGAATTTGAAACCTTGCTTTCCTTTCCCTGAATGTACATGATTGTTGGGTGTCGGAGTCAGAGTTCAGTAAACTCCTTCAAGACTTAATTTGTCAACCCAGGGCTACATAAGCTTAGAGGTGTAGCATAAGAAATGCCAAAGACTTATGGTTTAACTTTTGTAAATCCTACGTCTAACCTTTTAACTAAATTTTGTAGAATCAACAAGAAATGAAATTTCAAAGAAAACCTTCAGCATAACAACACCAAGCCACTCTAGGTACTGGATTCAATTCAAGAAAAATACTTGAAAAGAAACCTTGACAGAAGAAATTAAAGAATGCCTTGCAATCAATATGAAAAGTGTTGGAAAATGAAATATGTTCCTATAATAAAAACTCCAATGCTTAAAGAAAAGCAAAAGGAATGATATTCTATTGTACTTATAAATAT
This sequence comes from Pinus tabuliformis, assembly GCA_031772625.1. Classification (NCBI taxonomy): domain Eukaryota; kingdom Viridiplantae; phylum Streptophyta; class Pinopsida; order Pinales; family Pinaceae; genus Pinus; species Pinus tabuliformis. Next base: position 585,055,440 of record CM062810.1, read on the forward strand.
ATGTGTCCTCTACTAAAGCTATATCATTCTTGTACTAGATAAACCATGTGCATGTACCGAAATGAGTCTCGTTCTTGCACTGGGATACTCTATTCTGCTACATGAATGCTCTGTTCCTGTACTGGAATGTTTTGTTCCTATACTAGAATGTTTTGTTCTTGTACGAGAATGGTCTATTCTTGTATTAAGAAGTCGTTGTTCCTAAACTAGAAATTCATTGTTCCTACACTAGAACGCATTGTTCATGCACTAGGATAGTCTTGTTCCAATTAATCTTAACTCGAATATGAATGTGTTATAGCTGGACATAAATGGAAAAAGAGAGTGAAAACTTAAGCTTGAACTTTAATAGAAAGACTCTAAATCCGAAACAAACACTCAATGAAACTGACCGTAAAAGATGGAAAGGAAATCTCACAACGACAGAAAAGGAAACACACTTGCGCTATAAATAAGAGTGCCTATACAAAAGTTATAACTTAACCTTTTTAGATATTGGTCACAATAATAGATGAACTCTACATTGAAAGATAAATTCCATAAAATTGTTAATCTCGAAAAGGCACCATAAACGATCCCTATAATCAATAATGTTCAAGTTGCATTCATATACGAAATTGTTACAGTTTAATATTTACATATAGAGTTGTTATTATATTGCCGAAGTTTGTATTCATATAAGGCACACATATACTGGAAGGAAAATGATTTAAAATTCAAAGTCACAACCTTAATAAATCTTTCTGAAAGAACTCAGAAATCATTTCTCAAAAAAGGAACAAAATAGTGTGATACTTTCAAGAACGTAAAGAAATACTAAAACTAGAAATAGAAATTAATTCATCACATGGAGAATCCTCAGATTTGACATCACACACAAAACATTCACAAGGGCTTCATAAAATCTGCAAGATCAAGCATGTAAAAGAAATCAGTATGTTCACATGGACATAAACAGATCTAAACAACTTACGAAATATAGGGAGAACAAGCTGGGTTGGTTGGGTCCTAGGCAAATAGCTCGTTTCCCTCTACGAAAACACTCAAACCAACTATGCGAAGGAAACATTAAAGATAATGACAGGAACTAAAATATGAAACTTGCATCAGACCCTTCTCTTATTCAAAGTCTTCTGCAAATACACATTTTAAAACCGTGGATCCAGCCTAGAGAGACAGGGTGGTACAAGATTACAAAATTACAATGGTAGTGTATAAACAGGCATTCACAGTATCACTAGCTAAGCCTATCCTAGAATCCCTATTTTTTTCATAAAATCTTGGCTCTCAGTTGTGATGGAAGCTTAAAAAGAAAAAAAATTTAAACAGTGACCAACCTCCATCTTTAGTCCATCCATAATGCTCCATGCATGTTTTTAGATCATTCATAATGATCCATACCTAATGAAGAAAATGGAAGAAACCCTCGGTGAGAGGTGGACGCCATTCCTTAAAAAGTGTAGTATTTTTGGACTTAATCCAAAATGAATGGGCTGACTAGCCACCTGGCACAGGAATGACTGGTGGTACAAGAACTATGAATCCTACACCAACAAGACTCCAACTTTGATTAATGGAATTTACTCACCATGCCTTAAGGAAATATGAAAAGATAAGTTACAAAGGAAATTAAGCCTATTCAACCTTTTTAGTAACAAATAATCCCTTATAATCCATATCCAATAAAATCACAAAAAGAGACCAAGAACCATGTGAAGGTTTAATTTAGGGTAAGGATAAGGTTAAAAGAAGGACAATTGTGATGACCAACATCCCACCAACCTCATCTTGTTGTGTGTCCTCACATAATGATTGACCTCTACAGAAAACAAAATTGAAAGCCTTCCTTTACTTCTGGAGCCCTCTGCCTTTAACATCTTAATATGTGCTTTCCTTAGGTGCTTAATCTCTCTTCCCAAATGAGTTTTATAGCGAGATGCATGAAATCTCCATTTCTTTTCCTTTTGCTTCCATTCCTGAATTGTTGTTAACAATTCTTCATTCCTGCTCTTCAATGTAGTATTCTGATCGATTACACAGTGATTTAAAACTTCCAATTTGTATACCTGCTACTTCAACTCATTATCAAAGGAAAAAAAAAAATTCTTCATCTTCTTATTGTATTATCACCCTTTCAGTCACTAGCTCATGAAAAGTGTCATTATTTCCTATTTCTTTCTCAAACTCCTGAGTTTCAAGATCCAGAGGAATAGTATCCTCATGAATTTCTAATGTAGGGTCTTCTACTATTCCAAGCACCATGTCATTCTTGTGAGCTACCTTTTTCTTCTTGGATTCCTTCACTGGAGATGACAAAGGAATGTCATCCTCCTCCTCAACATAAACCAGACTGAAGATCGAAGTACCCAAGGTTACAACTTGTGCTAATATAGAAAGGTTATTTTGCAGTATCAAATTTTCTATAGGAATCTCCATAGAAGGGTTTCCTTGGGGAATACACTCCTCATATAGTCCTCGATGATCTCCAATGTAGTAGTTGTTGTAACCAGCTCTATTCCCACATAAGCATGGAATCTTTTCAATGAACTTCATGTAACCCTTCGTGAAGGTTGAGACTTCTCGATTTCACTTTGTCCTATACTTTGTTCCTTATTCTTAGGTTTCATCTCCTTAGATTGGGGTTTTTCAGTGTTCAGTCTTCCTCCTTTTCCACCTTTTAAAGGTGGTGGCTTCTTCCCATATTATTGACTGACTATTAACTTAACAACCTTTTTTCTTCCTTTTTTTAGATGACTCCTACCATGAGGTCGTGTTACTGTGCTTTCACCCTGAAATGTTTTCAAAAATGTCTCCCATGTGGTGCCTCTATTTTCCAACTCTTTTCTAACTAGAATTTTGATTAGGCCATAGTGGCATAATTTAAAACCTATCTGGTCTCTCCTACTCTTTTTCACACTTTTGGACATCTTATATAAAATTTTCAATAGGAAATGAGGGAAATTGATCAATTTACATGACTCAAAATGTAGCAGAAGTTGAATGTGGTAGAGATAAGTTAATGAGTACCTCCCTTCACAAGTGATGAACTTCTGAAGAATGTACAACAAGTATTTTCATTTCTCAACCATAGCGTTCCTTTGCAACCCAATTTTCTAGTTCACAACGTGATCTTCTTCAAGTAGAAAATGATGCCTCACACCCTTCTCCAATTCACCTTTCTTAAACCATTTCTCACCCATGGCTGGTAGCTCTGTGGCCTAAGATATAAAAATCTTTGTCACTTGAAATTGTATAGATCCAACTATGGATGCCCTTCGATCAAAGGTGTGTGCAAACTCCAGAGCTACAATGGAGTCATAACCATTGAATTTGAGCAGGAAGAGAAGAAACCTTGTTTCTTGCAATATGGGCAGACTTCCCTCATACTCAATGTCCCCTCCAGTTCCTTTGTAGAAAGTTTAATTCATATCAATGTCATATGATTCTAAAGTTACACTACTCCCACTCTCCTGCAAAATCCTACAAGGAAGACGCTTATGGACATAATTTTTTTTAAAACACTGAGGGTGTGTTGATGATCTCTGTATTTGTAAAATTTAAATTGCATGCATCAGTGCCTTAATTCGCATTCCTCAATGTCCTATCCACTTATACCAATGATTAGAATGACTGTCACCCTGTCAATGTAAAAAATTGATTGGAAAGGCCAGAGATTTGGTATGATTTCGAGGCAAGCAGGGTAATGATGATTAACGGTGGCAATGGTGGTTTAGAATTTCAAGAAGGAAATGCATGGTTTATAGATGATAATACCAAAATCATTAAAGAGGTAACAAGGTTTAGTTAATCAATCAGTTAAGGAAGGAATCTTTCACACACGTCCCCAATCCCCATCATGATTTTAACTGGAACATGGTAGTGCTTTAAAAATAAAGTTAACTAAACCATAATATTCCTGCACTTAAAATATTTATTCCTATTGGCAATGAAAAATAATGTCAATCATATAGAAAGTTTAACAATCATGGCTTTTAAGAAACAACCATCATAAATCTAAACAATGATTCAAACAATCCATTAAAACTCATGATTGCATCAAAATTCTTGTACCCTCACAAGGTTCCTACACCCGAACCCAACTCCCTTGTACTAAAACATATTCCTGCACCATAAGCTACAGTTCCTATACTGTATAAGGGATTCTCACGAAAATAAATTTCCTTTGTTATACACAGGCTAAATTCATCAATAAATTGCAAGATTTTCTTCTATCACTAGCTTCCAATTGTCAATATGCTTCCTTGATCTGATCATGTGAGGTCTTCAAAGATTCATCACATCTTGTAAAACTTTATTAGGGAGAAAAATAAGTTAGACAACAATAAATTTTTAGAAAGGGAAGGAAATTATTGAGGGCACATAGAATGAGATAAACCATAAGAGTGATATAAGAAAAGGGAGTGGGGAAAAATTTCGGGAATCAGTGGGAAAATAGAAGTTGGGACAGGAAACTTTGTGAAGAATAGGAGGGAAATTTTAACGAGGAAAAAAGTGTAAATAGAGGGAAAATCATGAAAAGGGAACAAGAAGGAAGGCAGATCTTTTACCTCAATTCACAGGTGACTCTACCACATAGTGTCGTACCATGAATGAATTAACTACAACATGAGTTTTATGTTACTCGTTTGAAATATGCCATGTCAACTTCCTTGAACTTGGATAAGGGCTCAACTCTGGCAGTCATTTTGTTGTCACCAGAAACCTTTGACAAAGGCCTCCTTCTTATCAATAAAAATCATCATTTATAATAATCAAGTAACATCCCATTTAATTATAAAAATTTGATCCACCTGCCAACATGCTAGTTTTCAGGCGGATCCTTCCATAACCATGTCAACAAGTTGGTTTTCACAGTCGTAGGTAGATTATTTTTTCAAGTTGTTAATTTTCTATTTTTTTTTCAATTTTTTTTATTGGAAAAGAGAAATCAAATTCACAGTAGGTTTGTATCACCACCTACCATTCTTAAATCTTGTTTCTGCTACACTTTCTGTATAAATTTTTCCTTCGTAGTGGGCTGAAAATATACTTCAAGTCTATGCCAATTTACAAGGAAAACTGATTCCTGTCCATCAATTGTTATGAAACCAGTTCACAAAAAGATAGAAAAGATAGATGAACGCCTTAGAAATAAGCCTCTTTGAGGGGGCAACCTCCTTTACATTACACAAATGAATAATTCTTGTATGATTCAAATGACAAAACCTCCTTTCTATATATAGGAGTCTTAGGGGTCACAATATAACCCAAGCCGACCTAACCATAATAATATAAGGCCACATAAATAACAATAGTTGGCTTTTGGGGTGCACAATAATAACAATATGGGGACAATAGGGTCGCAGCAATGACAATAAGGGATACAGTGACAAAAGTAATGGGGTAATCACTAGTATTATAGGGACCTAACATGCCCCTCTCCTTCAAAAAAGTGTTGTCCTCAACGCTTGAGTACTTCTGGATGCTTTTGTAAAAAATTCTCATCCTCCCATGTAGAATGCTCAATGGGTAAGTTCTTCCACTTGATGAGATACTCCGAAATTGATTGATTTTGTAGCTGTCGAGTTCTTGTTTCTTTAACTGCTTTAGGTTCCAATATGGTCTTTTCTTCTTCGTCAAGTTCTGGCAATATTGTTTCAACTGGGAGCTTGTCACCTATAACCTTCTTTAAGCATGAAACATGGAAAATTGGGTGCACTCGGGAAGTTACAGGAAGCTCCAATTTGTATGCCATTGTACCTATCTTTTGCAACACCTTGTATGGACCATAATACTTTGGTGATAATTTATTATCCTTCTTAGCTTGCTTGAGGGAAATTTGTTTATATGGATGTAGCCATAGGAATACCAAATCCCCTACATCAAATCTTCTTTTGTTGCGATGTTGATCTGTTTGCTATTTCATTCTATTCTGCACCAAGGTGAGGTTATCCTTTAAGAGTTGGAGAAATTTTTGTTGATTCTCGATGCGACCTTCCACTGCTTGAACCTTAGAATTTTATTTTAAATATGATGTGATGGATGGTGGGTGATATCCATAAAGTGCCATAAATGGGGTCATTTTTGTTGAAGTATGGAAGGAAGTGTTATACAACCATTCAGCGAGAGGCAACCATTTGACCCAATGTGTCTTTTTATCAGATACAAAGCAATGAAGATATCCTTCCAAACATTTGTTTACTATCTCAGTTTTCCCATCAGATTGAGGATGATAAGATGAACTATGAGCTAACTGAGTACCAAGATAAGAAAATAATTCTGTCCAAAAATTTCCAATGAATATGGGATATCTGTCGCTTACAATAATCTTTGGTTTCCATGTAGCTTTTGAATTGTTTTCATAAATGTAGTAGAAACTGTACTGGCTTTAAATGGATGAGATAATACACAAAAGTGTGCATACTTGGTAAGTTTGTCAACTACCACCATGATGACACTCTTCCCTTCAGATTTGGGTAAATCTGTGATAAAATCCATTGAAACCTCCTCCCAACATTGACTTGGAATGGATAAAGGTTGTAGTAGACCCGCAGTCTTAATTGTTTCAACTTTATTTTGTTGGAAAACCAAACATTCCACCACAAACTTTTGAATGTCAGATTTAAGGCCATCCCAAAAAAATTCCTTCTTAACTCTATGGTAAATCTTTAAAAATCATGAATGCCCTCCTAAGGGAGAGGCGTGCAATTCCATAAGAATCTTTTGTTTGAGTTGGGAATTCTTACATAGGTATAAGAGATCTTTGCACCATAATGAATCATTTTTCCAGCTAAATGTATCAAATGCACTGGGATCTTGTTGTAGCTTTTGAATGAGTGCCCTCACTTCTTCGTCATTCTTCCATTGATCCTTTTCCTGGTTTATCTATTGTGATTAGATAATATATATGGCACAAAGCAATGTTTCCACATCCTCATCCTTTATTGAGAGTGCATCTGCCACAACATTTTGCTTCCCTTTTTTGTAGATGATTTCAAAGTCATAACCCAACATCTTTGTGACCCATTTTTGCCCCTCTTCTAAAGATAATATTTTTTCTAAAAAGTGTTTAAGGCTATCATGATCCGTTTTTACCTTGAAGTGTCTTCCCATTAGGTATGGTCACCATTTCTTAAGTGCATGTAGTATTGCCAACATTTCCTTCTCATAAATAGCTTTGTGTAAATACTTTCCTTTGATTGGAAGACTTTCGAAAGAAATGGGTCTTTATTCTTGCATTAAAACAACACCAATTCCATTTCTTGAGGCATCACATTCCATAATAAAGGTTTTTGTGAAGTCCAACATAGCTAAGACGGGTGCTTGGCACATTTCCTCTTTAAGATATTCAAAGACCTTTGTTGCTTCTGGAGTCCATAAAAATGAATATTTCTTCAATAATATTGTTAGAGGTGCTACTATTCTCCCATAATTCTTAACAAACTTGTAGTAATACCCTATCAACCTGAAAAATCCTCGCAGGTGCTTTATGGATGTGGAGATTTTCCATTCCTTAATGGCTTTAATTTTGTTGGGGTCTACCTTAACACCTTCATGAGATATAATATGACCCAGATATTCCACCTCTTGTACTCCAAAGAAACATTTGGAGCTTTTTGCATATAATTGTTTCTTCGTCAATAGGTTGAGCACCCTATCAACGTGTTGAAAATGATCCTTCCAAGACTTGATATAGATTAGTATATCATCAAAAAATACTAACACAAATTTTCTAAGGAAGGGTTTGAAAATGGAATTCATCAAGCCTTGAAATGTAGAACGTGCATTGGTAAGGCCAAAAGGCATGACCAAAAATTCATAATGACCCTCATGAGTTCTAAATGTTGTTTTCAGAATGTCTTCAGTCTTCATTTTGATTTGATGACATCCTGAATGAAGATCCAACTTGGTGAAGTAAATCGATCCATGCAATTCACCCAATAGTTCATCAATGATAGGAATGGGAAATTTATCTTTAATAGTGAGCTTGTTGAGCTCCCTATAATCTAGACACATGCACCATGATCCATCCTTCTTGTGCACCAATACTACTAGAGCAGAGAAAGAACTTTGAATAGGTTGAATTATACCAGCCTCTAGCATTTTTGCAACCATACGTTCAATTTCACTTTTTTGGGCATAGGGATATCTGTAAGGTCCGATGTTCGGAGGAACACTTCCTGGAATCAAATGAATAGCATGATCATGATCATGAATAGGTGGGAGACCTTTGGGAGTCTCAAATACTTTGGAATCCAAGACTTTTTGGAGATCTGGAGAAATAGATGATTTCGATGTGGGAACCCCTAGCAAACATAATTGTACAATTATGCCTTGTTGTTCTTTCCTTAGAAGCTTTGTCATTCCATTAGAGCTGATTATCTTCCTTGGTTTCCCTGCAATACCTCTTAATTCAACTTCCTTTCCTTCTGAAGAAAATTTCATGAAAAGTTCTTGAAAATTAAAAGCTATTGTACCCAAGGATTGTAGCCATTGGACTCCTAGTACAACATCAACACCACCCATTGGAATGGAAAGCATTGGGCTATTCAATACATATTCTCCCATGGATAGCTTGATATTATGGCACTTTCCAGAGCAATTTATGGTTACTGCACTTGGAACCATCACTTGACACTCTGGTGCTGGATATAAGAAGCAATTCAATACCTTGGCTATCTTACAATGAATAAAATTATGGGTACTTCCCAAATCAATCAACACTATTACCTTTTTCTTCTTGATATATCCTTCTATCTTGATAGTTTGAGGAGTGGAAATTCCATCCAATGCATTACAAGATATGGTTGGATTCATTTCTTCTTTCTCTAGGGTTTGTACCTGCTGTATATCCTCTTCTTTTGGTGTTTCTTGTTCCTTTTCTTCCTCCTCTTCACAATCTATGTAAAATAATTTATTCTCAGCACACTTATGACCTTTAGTGTATTTTCTATCACAACTATAACAAAAGGCCTTTTGTTTTTTTTTTCTTCCAATTGTTGGGGTGTCAACCTTGTAGGTTGTGGATAGCTGGGGGAAACAACACTTCCCTCCTTATAGTTGTGAGTGGTAGGCTTCCTTGTTGCCATAATTTTTCTTTCCATTTTTCTTGGCAACCTGAATGCCTTCTCCAATGAGTCAGGTTCCCAAGGGTGAACCTCATGTTGGATGTTATCCTTTAAAGTCCCTATGAACATATCAATCCTATGCTCCTCTGGAATATCCTTTACCCTTATATTCAATTTTTGGAAGTCCTCAATGTGCTCCCTCATTGAACTCTTTTGTTTGAGGTTTATCAAATGGCTATAAAAAGTGTTGTTTTTCATATCCTCATAATGTGTTGTCATTTCTTCCATTAAAATTGCCCAAGTCACAACTTGTTTACGACAGCAAAGCGATTGATACCATACAAACTGGTTTGGTTCCAAATATAAAGTTGGAATGTGTACCTTTTGTGTGTTTTTCACATTATGGAGATCGAAAAATTGCTCCATCTGTAGTATCCATGTTACGGGATCCTTGCCATCAAACTTCCTCATATCGATCTTTGGAACATGGTGGGTCTTTGTTCCAATGTTAGAGTCTATGAAATCATGATTAACATTTCTTTTGTTCTCGTCATGAGTTTCCTCTATAACATTTCGCCATTAATAAGCCTTTCTTGTAGCAACTTTTTCAAACCTTCGTTCAATCCTTCAATGTCTTTCTTCAAATATTCCTTGTTGTCATTCTTCAAATCATGATTAACATTCCTTTTTTCTCTCATTATGAGTTTTGTCTCCTACCTTTTCTCCATTAGGAAGCCTTTCTAGTAGCAATTTTTTCATACCATCCATCTTAGATTCCATCTTAGCTTCCATGCTGTCCATCTTATCTTCCATGATTTCCATCTTAATTTCCACGCCATTCATCTTAGCTTCAATGCCATTTATCTTAGATTCCACACCATTTATCTTAGCTTATGTTAGCTTTTGTGAGAGTGATATTTGTTTCACTTGGTCTCCTAATTTTGATATATCATGTAGCATTTCTTCCTCTTCCTCATGAGTTATGCTAGAGCTTTCAGGTTGTTTACTAGGTGTTTCCATTTTCTTTATTCGGGGCATCAATTACCAATAATAATGCTTCCCTATTCCCTTTGAATTCTTCCAAACTAATTTTTCAAACCAAGCTTTTGCAAATATTTAAAAAAATACACACCTTTTTTCACTTTGTAGGTCCTCGATATTGAATCTGATATATCTCTGTAATTTCTGATCCTCCAGTTTTGAAATTCCGACCTACGGTAGCTCTCTGCATGCTCTTTGCATCCTTTTCACAAGAGTGAACTTGTACAAAGTTCTAGGTATCCCTGTTTTGACCTTAGGACCTGAAAAAGATACACAGAAAACTATAGGCTGTCCTCTTTCTGTAACTTCTTACAAAATTGCAATCTGATGCTTAGAGAGAATGTTATGACGATTTTCCCAAGGTCACCTGTTTGGGATGTAATTCAAGTGCCTGCAGAAACCCTAACTTTCTCAGATTATATATCTGAAAATATAGAGAGACAAGATCTGGAATTTGGACTCAGGGTTCAGCGTGATGTCTTCTGAAATAGGTTTTTTTTTTAGATTCTGAAACACCGCAGAAAAAAAATTATAGAGAAAATTCCACAATGACTTGTTTGGAGAAGCGAAACCCTAGAATCCAAAGCGTTGATACCAAATGTTATGAAACCAACTCACAAAAAGATAGAAAATATAGATGAATGCCTTAGAAATAAGCCTCTTTAAGGGGGCAACCTCCTTTACATTACACGAATGAGTAATTCTTGGATGATTCAAATGACAAAACCTCCTTTCTATATATAGGAGTCTAAGGGGTCACAATATAACCTAAGCCGACCTAACCATAATAATATAAGGCCACATAAATAACAATAGTGGGATTCTAGGGTGCACAATAATAAAAATATGGGGACAATAGGGTCACAACAATGACAATAAGGGATACAATGACAAAAGTAATGTGGTAATCACTAGTATTATAGGGACCTAACATCAATGGTCTTGATTTCTACTGCTCCATTTTCAAAAACCTTCACCACTTCGTATGGTCTCATCTAAAGTGTACAAAATTTATGTTTAAAAATGTTTGAATTTAGAATCATAGAGGAGTACCCAATCACCTGGTTGGAGCTGCTTCTTTTATATCATCTTGTTATGCCATTTCCTTTGTTGTTGTTCCATTAATGTATTCTGTTAGACAACATCCCCTCTCATTTCATCAAGTTCGTGCAGTTGTAAGAGAAATTGTTGTTATGCTTCCAAGAGATCCAATCCTAAATGGACAACAATTTTCAAAGTTTTGATATGGAATTCAATCGGCAATAGGACATTCTTTTCATACACTAACTCATAAGGTGTATGATCCGTGTTATTCATCTAGGTAGTTCTATAAGTCCATAAGGCCTCAGGTAACCTGTTTGCCCAATATTTCATATGAAGGTTCACTGTTTTGGTAAGAATGGACTCAATCACCTTGTTAGTAGATTCTACCTAGCCATGTGCCTGCAGGTGGTACAGTGTTGATTCCTTGTGATGAATTTTATATTGATCCATAATACCTTTTCCCAGATTAGAAACAAACCAAGGTCCCTTATCAGAAACAATTTCTCTAGGAACACCAAATCTAGTAAAAATTTTAGTAAATAAAAATTAAACAATTTTTTCAGTGGCAAAAGAAACGATTTTAGCTTCTACTCATTTTGTTACAAAATCTATGCAAAACAAGATATGTCTTTTGTTCAAGGATTTTGGAGCTATAGCTCCTACAAAATCGATAGCCCATTTTTGAAAGGGTTCAATCATAGGTTGAGGACACAAAGAAATTTCATTGGCTTGACTAGGTTGGCCCATTCACTGACAACTATCATAGCGCTTGACATATTGTTTGGCATCCCTCAATAAGGAAGGCCAAAAGTGCTAGCACAAAAGATTTTATATGTTGTCCTTATATCAACAAAATGGCGTTGACAAGGTTCATCGTGGGCAAATTTCAAGATATTAAACACTTCCTCCTCTCTGACACATCTACAAATAATGAGGTCAGGTCCGACGTATAAGAGGTCTCCCTAAATCTAGGAATATAAGGAACTTTTTTGAATAATATTCCATCTGTCTTGAGTAGATAGATGAGGCGGTGTTTTTCCTGTAACTAAGTAATTAGTTGTATCAACAAACCAAGGAGAGTTTGTTGACACAGAAAAAAGATGCTCATCAGGAAAGGAATCATCTACAAGAATTATTTCACTAGGATTCTTTAATCTAGAAAGATAATCAACTACAACATTGGATTTTCTTAGTCTATCGATAATGGTAACATTAAATTCCTATAGTAAAAGTAACCACCTAGTCACTCTACCACTAGTCAAAGGTTTATTCATTAAGTACTTTATGGTAGAATGGCCTATATGTACAAGTAATTCATCACCTGCAATGTAGTGTCTGAATTTATTAATAGAAAATATCACAACTAAATTCTCTTTCTCAGTCACGATATAATTCAATTCGGCATGTGACAATATTTTACTAATGAATTATATAACCTAAGATTGTTGATTTTATTCTTGTCCTAAGGTTATGCCAATAGTAGTATATAAGGCATCTGAGGAAATATGAAATAGAAGAGACCAATTAGGTCCCTTCAAGACTAGTGCATGTACCATTTTTTTCTTCATCTGCTCAAAGGCTTGTTGGCAAGCTTTACTCCAAGAGAAATTGATATCCTTAGCTAAGAGTTGAAAAAGAGGAGTAGTTATCCTAGAAACTTTTTCAATGAATCTTCGGTAATATCCTGCATGTCCAACAAATCCTCTCACTTCCCTTTGTGTTTTGGGTGTAGGAAGACATAACATAACTTCTATTTTGGTTGGGTCTACCTGAATACCATTCTTATAGACAATATGAACAAGAACTACCCCCACTTTACACATCGGTCTACATTTCTTATCACTCAAAGTGAGGCAAGCTTCTTGGAAACGAAAAAGAACTTTTTCTAAATTTTTGAGGGCTTATGGGAAAAAATCACCAAATACTAAAAAGACATCCATGTAAACCTCTATGCACTCAAGATCGGAAAAAATGGCCAATAATTCCCTTTGAAAGGTATCTGGCACATTACAAAGTCCAAAAGGAAGCACTCAATAGGCGAATGTTCCTCATGCACAGGTAAAAGTGACTTTGTCCTAATCCTTAGGTGTGATTTGATTTGGTTATAACCACTAAAGCCATCTAAAAACGAAAAGTAATTTTTACTGGCAAGGGTACCAAGCACCTGATCGATAAATGAAAATGTTTCTTCAGAGTGGCTTTGTTTAATTCTCTATAGTCAATGCAAATATGCCATCTCCTATATTTCTTCGAAACTATCACCAGAGGAGAGACTAAATGACTATCAGATATTGGATAGATAAATCCAACATCTAAGATTTTCTGTATTTCTTCCTTAACAATATCTCTTATTGTGGGATTCATGCACCTTTGGGGTTGTCAAACAAGTTGGGCTCCTTCCAGAATGTAAATATGATGAGTGCAAGTTTTAGGAGGGATACCTTTCATGTCCTCATAGATGCATGCAAATGCACAGAGATGGTTTGTTAACAAGCTCACATGTTGATTTTGTTGGGATTGGTTCAAGTTTGAACTAATATATAAATATTTACCTGGACTAATCTCAACAAGAGTGGTCTCAGACTTGAATTCTAGTAGATGCATCTAAAATTTGTAGTGGAAAGGGCCAAAAATCATGGTTTTCTTGAAAACTCAGACTAAATATATGAGATAATGACTCAAAATTTAGCATAGTATCCAAGTTTCTCAAGAAATCCAGAATATCACCCTCCTCAATTGACTCAGTATATTGATGTATCAAAGAAATAGGTCGAGTCTCCTCATCACTACTGTCATAGTCTAGCCATAAGGTATCTTGAAGCTCCTGAATGGATCTAGTAGGTGGATACAAGGTGACCTTTTTCATAGCATCTCCATCAAAAATATACATATTACCAGGGCAACATCCTATATAGGCATCTGTTGTGGCAAGCCATGGTCATCCCAAAATCAAGGGATGTCTTGCAATATGATTTTTTTGGCTAAAGAACAATAAAATCTACAACGTACTCCCAAGAATCAATTGAAACAACCACATCATCTAATACACCATCTCGCTTGATTTTAGATTGGTCAGCAAGTTGAACCATAGTAGGGGTAGGGCAGATGTGGTCCAACCCAAGTATTTCCATGGTTTTCCTAGTCATAACATTGATAGTTTCTCCTAGGTCTATTACGACGTTGGAGACAAGGAAATCACCTATTTGAACATAAACAACTAGGGTTCTAGGGTTTCCCCATTCCATGATAACCTAACCTCATCCATATTCTTAGGATTTCCCCATTCCATGATAACTCTTATCTTTTCCGAATCCACTTCTAATCCGTCATTGGAAATAACATGCCCAAGTAATGTACCTATGTCTGAATGAAACTACATTTATTAAGCTTGGCATACAATTGTTGCTCTCTTAGCAATCTCAATACTACCACTAGGTGTTTGGCATGCTCTTCCTCATTCTTAGAATATATCAATATATCATTAATGAATACAATCACAATCTTGTCAAGATAAGGATGCAACACACTATTCATCAAACACATGAAACTTTATGGAGCATTAGTCAAAATGAAAGGAGCCACAACAAACTCATAATGCCCACACTTGGTCCAAAAAGCACTCTTGTAGATGTCCTCCTCTTTGATTTATACCTGATGATATCCTGATCTCAAATCAATATTTGAGAACAATGTCTCTCTCTTCAAATGATCAAACAAGTCATCAATCTTAGAAAATGACTACCTATTCTTGATGGTCACCTTGTTCAGATGTTTGTAATAAATACATAACCTGAGAGTACCATCCTTCTTCTTCATGAACAATACTAGTGCACCCCAAGGCAATACACTTGGCCTAATGTATCCCTTATTGAACATTAGCTCGAGAGTGATCATCCTATATAGTTCCTTTGATGCTAGTTCCACCCCTAGTACCAACTCAATAGAAAGTCTCACTTCCTTATGGGGAGCCAACTCTAAAATCTCTGTTGGAAATACATCCTGAAATTGCTGCAAGATCAAGTACCTCTTCAAGACTTTTTGCATCCCCAACATCCTTAGCCTTCTCACTGGAAATATGAACTACAAATAGTACACACACCTTCCTGTGACTATGCATAGGCTCCATAGCTATAACCATCCTCATCGATGCAGGCTTCTTCTTTCCTTGCAAGATTCTTTTTTCCCTATTATCATCTAAGAACTCAATAGCCTTTTCATATAAGTCTGCTTTGGTCCTGTGAAGATACAACCAATCGATACCCAAAAGCATACTATATGATCCCAATGTAATCTCTTTTAGATGTGTTGATGTACGGATACCATTCAGCTCAAATGTACAAGCTCTCACCCAATGATGAACTCTCTTTTTAGTTCCTATAGCCAATTGCACCAACCAAGACTCTGCATGCACTTATTTTCTCAAACCACATTTACCAGGTCAAACTCTCTTCTTAGTTCCTATAGAAAATTGTACCAACCAAGACTTTTCATGCACTTATTTTCTCAAACCACTAGGTCAAGATTATCATAACTATAATTCTATCCAAGGTTAGTCAAAATAAAAACAACTCAATCCCACAGTTTACCTTCCATCTCAATATGGAATCTGGGGATCTTCTTTCTTATTGTCTATGGCTAAATAAATTTGAGGAATGTTATGACCAACATCCCCATACTTCTTGCGCCTCCTAAGCACTATAAATATTTTTCCTACCACCCTAGTACAATGGAAAATCATTCTTGAGATGATCTTTGCCACAAATCCAATGTTGCAAAGGTCCCCTACCATCACCTCTATTATGTTGCTCTCCACGCTGAGACCCATGTCCCTTCTCAACTGTATTAAAATTCTTGTAAGGAACAACATTTTCCTTCTCACCTACATCCTGAGATCTTCCCCGATTAAGTTGAAACTACCATTTAGCTTTCTCATTCCCATTCAATTCATGTTTAGGATCAACTTTACATTTTGATTTTTTCATAGAGATGTGTTAGTTTCTTGAAGGATTCCTCTAGTGATCGAGGCTCATCAAAATCAATCTGGTCTCTATACGCTTCTGGAAACCCATTAATGAACCTTTGAATCTTCGCTTTCTCATCCTCGAGGAAATGCACATACACCAAAAGATCCATGAACCTACTAGTTTACTTAGCTTCTATCATGGATTCCATATGCAACTCATAAAATGCCTTCGCTCCATCATCATAATAACTTTCAGATAGGTACTTCTTCTTGAAGAGTCTCTCAAACTCATCCCCATGGGGGATTCGCTAAGGGAGGAATACCATAACAGGTGCATTCATATTGGGGGATATATATTGAGGGTAAAATGACATAATATATTTAGCATATAATAAGGTGTAAAGGGTTTTTATTTTGGCAGGTATAAAAAAGTGACCTCAAAGTTAATGTAAAAATATAAATGGGTATAAAAAATGTTAATGAAAAAATGGATACATATAATATCTAGTGTAAGTAAGTGTTTTTTAAATTGGGAAGGTGTATTGGGTTTGTATTGGTAGAGGGATAAATAAAGGGATTTTTAGAGGTATTTTCCAATATATAGTCAAATTAAGGGTATTATTTAATATGTCATGAAAGCACATGCTATGTCAGAGGTTCATTGAGTGAAACCCTAGTGCTCATCCCAAATCAACTCTTCTTCTCCATTTCCTTTGACATTCTTCACATCTTGCCACTAGATATATTATTTCGCTTTAAGACTGAAGGTAGCTATTTTTGATTTCATGTTCCCTGAATAGTTATGCAATCTAAAGAATTTCTTCATCACAAGCAACCATGCCTCTCCATATTCTGGCTTTTTCATCTCTCCATCAAATGTAGAGGCTTGACTGTCTTGAAATCCTCTAGAAAATAACCACTCCTATAAGGATGATTGTGGCAATGATGATGATGACATATCTTGGATGAAGAACTAGAATGGAACCCATACATACCAATCCTATTAGGTGTACCCAATGATCTTCCACCTCTGACTATCTCCCCTATATCCGACTTATATCTTTACCATGTCCTACTACTGTATTCCCCATTATTCTAATCCTCAGTTTTCCTTATATCTACAAGTTTGAAAAAATCGAAAGGATTAGTACATTGACCTCTTCCTTCTTTAACGTGGCCCTTGAGATTATTTCCTAAACCTCAACCAATTTGTCATTGTTTGCTTTACAAATTGTGATATTTTCCATCAAACTCCTCAACATGTCTACTATATCAGGAGAGTACTCATCACCTTGTTTTCCAACTATTATGTAGGGAGAGTCATGTGAATTGTGCTCCACCATTTTGCCCATTATCTTTGATTCCCATGTTCCTGCAAGTGTGCAATGTCATATAAATAAAATAGATACCATAATCAAAATCATATCTCAATGATGTTAAGGGGGGGCTTATTTCATCTGCAAAATCAGTCCACATTAGCAAAAGACATGTATAATCATAATCATATCAATATGACAACATCATGTATGACAACCATAACCATGACAATGCATGCATAACAACATGCATCTAGCCCATCCAGTCCAAGTGTTTGAATGTTAGGTCCCTATAATACTAGTGATTCCGCCATTAATATTGTCATTATAGCCCTTATTGTTATTGTTGTGCCCCTATTATCCCCATATTTTTATTATTGTGTCCCATAGAAGCCCACCATTCTTATTGGTGTACCCTTATATTATTATTGTTATGTCGACTTTGATTATATTGTGACCCCTTAGACTCCTAAATATAGAAAGGAGATTTTGTCATTTGTATCATGGAAGAATTGTTCATTTGTGTAATTTAAAGGAGGTTTACCCCTCAAAGAGGATGATTTTGAAGTTGGTGCTCTATCATTTCTTATATTTTGTGAGATGGTTGCATAGCAATTGGTATCAAAGTTTTGGATTGTAGGGTTTCATTGCTTCAAACAAGTCATTGTGGAATTTTTGCTATAACATTTTTTCTATGACATTTCAGAAGCTAAAATTAAAACCCATTTTAGCCCATTTTTTTATGAACCTCAAGCACGTATTTCAGATCTTTTCTCGCTATATTTGAAGATGTATGATCCAAGGAAATTAGGGTTTTTACAAGATTCTGAATTATATCTCAAATAGGTGACCTGGGAAAAATCATTATAACTTTATCTCTGAGAATCAGATTGGAATTTTGTGAAACGTTACAGAAATATGATAGCCTTTAGGCTTTTGTGTATCGGTTTCAGGTTCGAACGTTGAAACAATGAGACATGGCACTTTGTACAAGTTCTCTCTACTGAATCAGTCTATAATCTGGTAATCGTGGCATATTTGACTTAACTCTTCCTTGGAGGATCCAATCTTGATCACACTTGTGGTTTTAGAAAGAGAACATAGAGGGCTAAAGTAGGATGGAATTTCAGACCTTGGAAATTTGAAATAACAGAGATACAATAAATTCAATATCGAGCTCCTACAAAATGAAAAAAGGTTGGTAGTTTTTTTTTAAATTTTGCACAAGTTTGGTTTGAAAAATTAGTTTGAAGGAATTCAAATGGAATATTGAAGAATAATTATCGTTAATCGATACCCCGAAAAAATAAAATGGAAACACCTAGTAAGAAACCTAAAATCTCTAGCATGACTAACGAAGAAGAGGAAGAAATGAAACATGATATATCAAAATTATGAGACCAAGTGCAACAAGATTTACTCTCACAAAAAGCAAAAAAAGCTAAGATGGATGTTTTAAAGAAAGGAATGGAAGCTGATATGGATGGTGTGGAAGCTAATATGGATGGTTTGAGGAAAGGTATGGAAGCTACGATGGATGGTTTAAAGAAATACGTGGAACCTAAGATGGATGGTATAGAAGAAAAACTTCAACACAACATGGAATATTTGAAGATAGACTTGACAATGTTGGTACAAGAAATGCTTACTAATGGAGAAATGGTAGTAAAGGAAACTCATGATGACAAAAAAATAAATGTTAATCATGATTTCACAGACTCTAACATTGGATTGAAGACCCACCATGTTCCAACGATCGATATGAGGAATTTTGACGGCAAGGATCCCGTGACATGGATACTATAGATGGAGCAATATTTAGATCTCGATAATGTGAAAAACACACAAAGGATATGCATTGCAACTTTGTATTTGGAACCAAATTAGTTTGTATGGTATCGGTGGATTTTATCTCGTAAACAAATTTCCACATGGGAAATTTTTATGGATGAAATGATAACACATTATGAGGATACAAAAAGAAACACCTTTTTTAGCCAATTGATAAATTTCAAACAAAAGGGTTCAACGAAGGAGCACATTGAGGGCTTCCAAAAATTGAATATAAGGGTAAAATATATTCCAGAGGAGCATAGGATTGATGTTTTCATAGGGACTTTAAATGATAACATCTAACATGAGGTTCGCCTTTGGGATCCTGATTCACTGGATAAGGCATTCAGGTTGTTAAGAAAAATGGAAATAAAAATAATGAAAACAAAGGAAGCCTATCACTCACAACTATAAATATGCAAGTGTTTCTTCCCCTAGCCTTCCACAACCTACAAGGCTGACACCACAAAAATTGGAATAAAAAAGAGAAAAAGGGCTTTGATACAGTTGTGATAGAAAATACACTAAAGATCATAACTATGCTAAGAATAAATTATTTTACATCGATTGTGAAGAGGAGGAAGAAAAGGAAGAAGAAACATCAAAAGAAGAGGATATACACCAGGAACAAACTGTGAAGATAGAAGGACGTAAGAAGAAATGAATCCGACCATATCTTGTAATGCATGGTCGGAGTTACCACTCCTCAAACTATCAAGATAGAAAGACATATCAAAAAAGAAAAACGTAATAGTTTTGATTGATTCAGGCAATACCCATAATTTTATTCCTTGTAAAATAGCCAAGGAACTAAATTGCTTCCTATATCCAGCACCAATGTGTCAAGTGATGGTTGCAAGTGTAGGACCCATAAATTTCTCTGGAAGGTGCCATAATATCAAGCTATGCATGAGAGAATATGTATTGAATAGCCCAATGTTTTCCATTCCAATGAGTGGTGTTGATGTTGTACTAGGACTCCAATGGCTACAATATTTGGGTAAGATAGCTTTTAATTTTCAAGAAAGTTTCATGAATTTTTTTTGGAAGGAAAGGAAGTTGAATTCAGGGTTATTGTAGGGAAACTGGGAAAGATAATGAGCTCTAACAGAATAACAAAGCTTCTAAAGAAAGAACAATGAGGCGTAATTGCACAATTATGTTCGCTAGAGGTTCCACATCAAAATCATCTATTTCTACAGATCTCGAAAAAGTTGTGGACAATCATTCGAAGGCGTTTGAGACTCCCAAAGGCCTCCCACCTATTTGTGATCATGATCATGATATTCATTTGATTCCATGAAGTATTCCTACAAACATCAGGCCTTACATACATCCTTATGCCCAAAAGAGTGAAATTGAACGTATGGTTGTAGAAATGATAGAGGTTGGTATGATTCAACCTAGTCAAAATTCTTTCTCTGCACTAGTCGTATTGGTGCACAAGAAGGATGTATCATGGCGCATGAGTTCGGATTATAGGGATCTCAAGAAGCTCAGTATTAAGGATAAATTTTACATTCCTGTCATTGATGAATTATTGGATGAATTCCATGGATCAATTAACTTCACCAAGTTGGATCTTTGTTCAAGATATCATCAAATCAGAATTAAGACTGAAGACATTCCAAAAAAAACATTTCGAACTCATGAGGGTCTTGCCTTTTTGGCTTACCAATGCACCTTCTACATTTCAAGGTTTAATGAATTCCATTTTCAAACCCTTCCTTAGGAAATTTGTGGTAGTATTTTTTGTTGATATACTAATATACAACAAGTTTTGGATGGATCATGTTCAACATGTTGATAGGGTGCTCAAACTATTGGAGGAGAAAAAATTATATGTGAAAAGCTCCAGATGTTTCTTTGGAGCACAAGAGGTGGAATATCTGGGTCATATTGTATCTCATGAAGGTGTTAAGGTAGACCCTGTCAAAATTGAAGCCATTAAGGAATGGAAAATCCCCACATCCATAAAGAACCTGTGAGGATTTCTCCAGTTGATAGGGTATTATCACAATTTTGTTAAGAATTATGGGAGAATAGCAGCACCTATAACAACATTATTGAAGAAAGATGCATTTTCATGGACTACAAAAGCAACGAAGGCCTTTGAACATGTTAAAGAGGAGATGTGCCAAGCATCGGTCTTAGCTACATCAGACTTCACAAAAACCTTTATTGTGGAATGTGATTCCTCAAGAAATGGAATCGGTGTTGTTTTAATGCAAGAAGAAAGACCCATTTCTTTCAAAAGTCATCCTATCAAAGGAAAGTATTTACACAAAGCTATTTATGAGAAGGAAATGTTGGTAATACTACATGCACTTAAGAAATGGCAACCCTACGTAATGGGAAGACACTTCAAGGAAAAAATGGATCATGATAGTCTTAAATACTTTTTAGAAAAAATATTATCTTCAGAAGAGTAGCAAAAATGGGTCACAAAGATGTTGGGTTATGACTTTGAAATCATCTACAAAAAATGGAAGAAAAATGTTGTGGAAGATGCACTCTCAGGAAAGGATGAGGATGTGGAATCATTGCTTTGTGCCATTTCTATTCTCCAACCAAATTGGATAAACAAAGTAAGAGATGAATGGAAGAATGATGAAGAAGTGTGGGAACTCATTCAAAAGTTACAACAGGATGTCAGTACATTTGATATATTTAGATAAAAAAATGATTCATTCTGGTACAAAGATCGCTTATACCTATGTAAGAATTCCCAACTCAAACAAAATATTCTTATGGAATTGCACACCTCTCCCTTAAGAGCTCACTCAAGATTTTTACAAACTTACCACAAGGTTAAGAAGTAAATTTTTGAGGATGGCCTTAAATCTGTTATTCAAAAGTTTGTGGTGGAATGTTTGTTTTTCCAACAAAATAAAGTTGAAACAATTAAGAACCTAGGTCTATTACAACCTCTATCCATTCCATGCCAATGTTAAGAGGAGGTTTTGAAGGATTTTCTCACAGGTTTACCCAAGTTTGAAGGAAAGAGTGTCATCACGGTGGTAGTTGACAGACTTACCAAGAATGCACACTTTTGTGCATTATCTCATCCATTTAAAGCCAATATAGTTTTTGGTGGATTTATGGAAACAATTCAAAAGCTACATGGAAACCCAAAGATTATTGTAAGCGACAGAGATTCAATTTTCACTGGAAATTTATGGACATAATTATTTTCTTGTCTTCGTACTCAGTTAGCTCGTATCTCATCTTATCATCCTCAATCTGATGGACAAACTAAGATAGTAACCAAATGTTTGGAAGGATATATTTCTTGCTTTATATGTGATAAACAGCCACAATGGGTCAAATGGTTGCCTGTTATTGAATGGTGGTATAACACTTCCTTCCATATTGCAGAAAAAATGACCCCATTTATGGCACTTTATGGATATCATCCATCGTCCATCACATCATATTTAAGAGAAAATTCTAATGTCCAAGCAGTGGAAGATCACATCAAGCATCAACAACAAGTTCTCCAACTCTTAAAGGATAACCTCACATTGGCGCATAACAGAATGAAACAACAAGCAGATCAACATCACAGTGAAATAATTTTTGATGTAGGTGACTGGGTATTTCTATAGATACAACCATATAAACAAATTTCCCTCAAGTGAGACAAGAAGGATAATATATTATCAAGAAAGTATTATGGTTCGTAAAAGGTGTTGCAAAAGATTGGTACTATGGCATACAAATTGGAGCTTCCTGCAGGTTCCTGAGTGCACCGAGTTTTCCATGTTTTATGCTTAAAGAAGGTTATAGGTGACAACATCCCAGTTCAAACAATATTTCTAGAACTTGACGAGGAAGGAAAAATTATATTTGAACCTAAAGCAGTCACAAAAACAAGAACTCGACAACTATGAAATTGATCACTTTTGGAGTATCTCATCAAGTGGAAGAACTTATCCACTAAAGATTCCATATGGGAGGATGAGAATTTTATACAGAAGCATCCAAAACTACTCAAGCGTTGAGGACAACACTTTTTTGAAGGAGAGGGACATGTTAGGTCCCTATAATACTAGTGATTCCCCCATTACTATTGTCATTGTAGCCCTTATTTTTATTCTTGTGTCCCTGTTGTCCCCATATTGTTATTATTGTGCCCCATAGAATCCCACTATTGTTATTGTTGTGCCATTATATTATTATTGTTATGTCAGCTTTGATTATATTATGACCCCTTAGACTCCTATATATAGAAAAGATGTTTTGTCATTTATATCATGGAATAATTGTTCATTTGTGTAATGTAAAGGAGGTTTCCCCCTCGAAGAGGCTGATTTTGAAGTTGTTTCTCTACGTTTTCTTATATTTTATGAGCTAGTTGCATAACATTGAACCATGATCTGATACCACTCTATAATAGCAGATATTACCCAAAGAGAGCACAACCTACTCTTATAGCACTCTGTAACTCCACCTCCTACATTTACACACTTTCACCGGCCTTCCACGGTAAACATGAGTGAAGGATTACTTTAAAATGACTCAACATCCTAAGTACAGTTAAGGAAGTGGAGTTGACAACTTGAAACTTTACTCACTTCCCTCAGATTCTATAGGACCCCAAGGAGCTAAACAACCACTCCAGGTGCCCAAACCTTCAAATAACCTTATTTTTCAATGATTTGAAGCCCCAGTCACTTGCCTAACAAGGAAAAGTAGTGAATGTAACCCTCTAGTCACATGGATGACCTTTCCTCCCAGTGATTTTTGACAAAATTACTCAGTTATGTGCATGTGACACCGATATCTGAGCCAATTTTTTAAGGCTAGGATACATACTATTAAGAAATTTACTGCATAACATAAATAGTTACTGAGAGGAATAAATATAAAAATAACCAGCAACAACCATAAACACATAAACACAAAAATGTTTATCTGAGAAAACCCCAAATCTGGGGAAAAACCCAACCTAATAAGATCTCATTAGCACTGGCCAAAACCATAGCCAATCAGACCAAGTGAGCCTTCACCGCTCACCTCCAGGTCTTGCATTACAATGAAGTCCTTCTAGCCTTTTATAAGCTCCATTACATATAATACCACTGGCATAATACTATGGGTGCACAATACCATGTGCCCCAAAACCATCACTGTTTAACCTGGTCAACTTTGACTCTATCCCGAGTCAAGTTTACCTAACAATTTCCCCCGTAAACTTGACTTGGGGTTCCTTAACTAACTCCAACCAAACCTGCTAAGTGAGACAATCCCACTCACTCTAGCTCTTACTCCCCTCAGAGTTTTTACCTGGGGTATTGTTAAACCGACATCCCCCTATCACCTAGGTCTAACCCAGACTTTACCGGTGACGACCAAGGGGTAGACATGCCTTACCAGGTCTTACAGTAGTATGCCCATTTACATGCAATAATTTTGACTTCATTAATTTTATATATATATATATATATATATATATATATATATATATATATATATATATATATATATATATATATATATATATATATATATATATATTGCTGTTGTGATTCTGATTCATCCTCTATTAATTTGATTTGCTCAAAAAATCCTATCAAACCGCTCCAGTTGCGAGCTCGAGAACCTCGTAGATTCCAGCACTGATGGCCTGATGTAGCAGAAAATGAACAATTTTCGAAGCCGCATGAAAAATTTTCTTATGCTGACCTTCTTTAAATAGCCACATGAATCCCAAACAATTCGTCATCATGTTCCAAACCGGTAAATATCACAAATGCACTGCGATCCCTGGCAGTTACGGCACTATCTTCCGCACATTCTCCTCGCCGTTCTTCCACGTAAGATTGTTTCACCATTATTTTCTAGACCCAGATCTGTAAAAAGGTTGCATTGATCTCATCAGGCACTATAAACCCCTGGAATCAAAGAATCTCTTTGAAGCCAATATCTAGCTCCGATACTAGTTATTAAGAAATTTACTACATAACATAAATAGTTATTGAGAGGAATAAATATAAAAATAATCAGCAACAACCATAAACACATAAACACAAAAAAGTTTATCTGGGAAAACCCCAAATCTGGGGAAAAACCCAACCTAATAAGATCTCATTAGCACTGGCCAAAACCCTGGCCAATCCGACCAAGTGAGCCTTCATTGCTCACCTCCAGGTCTTGCATTACAATGAAGTCCTTCTATCCTTTCATAAGCTCCATTACATATAATACCACGGGCATAATACTATGGGTGCACAATACCATGTGCCCCAAAACCATCACTATTTAACCTGGTCAACTTTGACTCTATCCAGAGTCAAGTTTACCTAACACATACCTCTACCCATAACTTGATATAACTTCCAAAAATAATAAATTACACAAGGAACAATCCTTTAAGACAACTTAGATAAGAACTCGACCTAGCCATGTATAACCATGATAGTCATTCCATCAAACACATGTTGAACATGAAATCTACAGGTCATGAATGCACATCTAAACATAGAGATTTGAAATTTAGATGAGAATCATCAAGAAGGTCTAATTCCCTCTCACAATAGTTGCAATAACATCTATTAAGTCACACATTCAATAAACATTCATTTTCCAAACAATAACGATAAGATCCATGACTAGAATCTATCATAAAATGATGCTTACAACCAACATATAACAAGAATCATAACAATGATAGAATAATCATTAAATCCACATCATAAAATGTATAATTACCCATGAAATACAAGAGGAACTTAGCTCTTATTAAAATATCCAAAATCCAACCATGTAAAGGAATTCCATGTACCACCCGACCATAGATTAGGTGAACCAAATATTTCTTTTAGCCAATCACCATCGTTCCATATTCAAAGCACGAATTTTGGATCTCATGTAATAAACCAATACATAAAAAACCTATGGAATCCAAAGGTTAAACCACCTCTACCCTCACCCTACCATGATCTCACCTAAACCGGTCTTGAGATCAAAAAACCAAACCAAGCATAGATCCCTTAGAATTCCTTCACCATCCCTTGAAGAATTTTCCAGTCTCCAACCACCTATTGAGGGCTTCCTAGTGAAAACCATCTCCACCCCCAACCCTTGGGATTTTCCTAATACCACCTCACTAGGATTCAAAACCTTCTGACAATCCAAAGCTCAACAAACAATGAATCCCATCACACCATGGCTATCCAGAAATGGCAAGGTAAGGTTGAAACCACTGTCAAACCCCAAAAAAACCATGCAATTGACAACACTTGGGCCAAATATGCACATGCCTATACCATGCATGCTAAAACCAACTAGAAAAACATACATGAAACCTATTACCTGCAAGATTGTTTTGTTGAAGCCACTTGATCCAACCCTTCATTGCTTTTCCTTGTCCTTCCTTTTATTTCCTTTGCTTTCCTTGTCCTTCCTTTGCTTCCTTGCTTTCCTTCTCCTCTATGAAATGAATTCAAAAAATGAACCAACAATAACCTGGAAAAAAATATGCGAAGCATGTTGAGCTAATTTATTAACACAAATTAACAGAAGTATTCATTATCAATCCATGTTTGTAAAACTTGGAGGCAAGTCCACAATGTATGGATATCAGGTATAGCCAAGCTTAGAAGATGAAATTTGAAGAAATAAAGAAGTACATATTACAAATATAAGCCTATTTTAACAATTTCTAATTCACTTTTGGAATGTATGAAAGATGAAGTGGCTCTTAACTTAAGAGATTCATTTGTGTCCTTTGGTGAGCTCTAGTATTGCAGCAATAATGCTGCAACTCCTGGGACTCCCTTCTTTACTTTTATCAACCCGGTAGTTCGTAACAAACTTGGAAGCGACGGTGTTGTATGCACAAGTACTAGCTCTTGCCGCAACTGTCACTTGGTCAGTTGGCACAAGTCCACTAGGAGCTTAAGCCAACTTCTATGAGCTCTGAGAAGAAGATTTTTAACTGATGGACGAAAGTTAACTCAAAGAAGACTGATCTACCTGCAGAAAGAAACTGGAAAGATGAAAGCAAACGTAAACCCTAGCAAACCCTAATTTTACCAGCTATCCCTACCGATGCAAGAAAGGGGATGAAAGCCACTGAAAGTAATTCCATTGACTTCTAGGAAGGTAAATACATGTATCTAAGTTGCTTGTACAGGAACATCTAAAAAAATACATCTTTTTGTATTTTTGAATAAGTTGCCAGAATTATCATGCATGCGATTTGACTGTTTTGACTGTGCAGAGGTGGATTGGCAAGAGGAAATGCTTAGAGGAGGTCGAGAAGGTTTAGAGAGGGCCTAAGGGGTCCCTAACACCCTTCCAGAGAGTTTCACAGAGTTTGGCTATCAAGAAACCTCATTCGTGAGCTTCTACAGGAAGTCTGCAGGGGTTCTACAGGATGTCTGTGATTTTCTACAGGATGTCTGTAATTTTTCTACAAGATGTTCAGAAATGGGATTTTGGAGGATGGATGGAGGGAGAAAGATGAAGGAGTGGGTATGGAGGTAGGATAAGGGTTGGAGGTGGTCCAGGACTTGGTGGATGGAGTTGAGGATAGATGTAGATGGCTGGATTTGTTCAAGGAGGACTGAAGCAATGTTGCACAAAAACTAGGGTTATATGAGAAAATGGCAAACGTAAGGCAAGAAGCTGAGTTGAGGGATGGAGCAGATGGGTTTGATGGAGTATGGGTAGGTAGAGAAGTTGTACAAGTGCTCTGCAAGTTGCTTTTCCAACTGAATCAACGAATACTTGTAGAATCAAAGACCTAGTTACGTTGACCTAATCTGATCTAGCTCTCAGTAAAGAGAATGAACAGAGGTTTGACCTGCAATGAAACCATGTATACTAACTTATGCAACTAAGAAAACAAAAATCTGAACATGTAACCAACTTCTACAAATGAAAATCGAACACTAGTGATTGCATGGCAAAGAAAGTCAGTGTTTTTGTTGGCAGTAAGGTCACCCTGATCCCAGCTCCGGATCCCACTGAGGGAGAGGTGAAATCAGAGGTGTTTGATGGCCCTTTTTTGAAGCTTTTCCTTGTTAACAACCTATCAACTCAATCTGAACATCAAAAGTCTTTCTAATCATCAACAGTGACCTAGTTAATCAACAAGATTTAATCTACTTAATAGAAATGATTTTGCAAATACATAAAGAACAAATAACAATACATAAAGGAGGCCTTAGCACTCGGGTTGGGCCCAACCCCAAGAGCTGCAGGCTCCTATAAAGAACTCAGATCTGATGCCAAGTAAAGCTGCTTCTCATTACTCAAAAATAATCATCACAAGAAAGTTGTACAACAGTAGCTAAGAAAAACGAGTTGAGAAAAGGATAGCACTATAGTGCAAATACCAACAGTTCCAAAAGTAAACTATGAAGGCTGAGGCCTTCCTATTTGTACACTACGAGGGGCCTAGCAGCCCTCCTAAATTCAAGGGACTCGGCTGTTCCAACTGCTAGTAAACAGTCACTCTTCCCAAAGCTGCTCGGCTGCCTTTAGAACTCGTTTTGGTGGCCTGTTGAGCTCGGAGTTGAGGGTGGAGATTTCGAGGAAGGGTCATTTAATGCCAAAGATAACCTCCCTACGAATCCTCACCTCAAGCTTGGCTGTCACCTAGGCCATAATTGCTTGGTTTTGCTCCAAAATATGTCCAAGAAACCTGAAATGACCACGTATTAGCCTCCTTGGTAGAGTGACCACCCTTATTCGTTCAAATAACACAAACATACTAGAAAAACATGCATAATCTATGAAAAATGGAAGATTGAACAAGGAAAATTAGGCAAAATGAGCCCAATAAGTTACCCAATTCGGGGATCATCATCCTTCTCTCTCAATTATCACTTAATGAATAGAAATCAGAAATCATGAATTAACAATAGCTTAAGCTGCATAAATAAACAATGAAGGAGACCCTTAACTTAAGATATCTTTGGGTATTCTTCATCACAACTCATTCATCATTATGCTACCTTTGGAAAACTGAAAGTACACAAAAATTGCTTGAATGTAACAAAGATGAATTCTAGTTTTGATTTATTATTTCAATAGAAAGAGAATTCAACTTGAACACTTTTTTGTACCTTCTTATTAAAATGATAAACAAACTAAGATTCACCAATAATATAATTCATCACAAATTAATTCATAAGAAAATATGAAACAAAACAATTAAAAAAATCTAAAGTAACCAGTTCATGAAAATTAAGCTAATTTAACAATGAAGTGTATTTAGCTTGGAGTGGGGGCCCTCCACCCTTGCTTTTCACACTTGAGGTTGCTATAAAATGCTGAAACTTCAGTCACTCATCCACATCAATGAACAACAAAATGGAAGTAGAACAGGTTCTTCTAATTAATCTCAAATATCCAAATGTCTCAACATAACATTATATCAAAATTACATATCATAAGCCTTCAGAGTCTTGGCTTAAATAGAAGATCGTGAAACAAAGTGATATAAAGTCTCTCAAACAAATACATCTATTCATATCGACCTATCTAAGTCAAATCCATCCAATCTATCACTAGAAATATGGACAATCCCATGAAATCCTAAACTGCCCTATTTCCTAGGGAATTTTTGGGTGACTAGTCATGTTTGACCAGCCTTGACCGGGCATTATAAAGCTTGTTTTGACTTAACTAATTGGAATTAGTTCAGTCCTAGTTCCCAAGATTTCCATTCATGTATCCTGCTTGAGCCCAAGTGTCCTACAAATATGTCATCCAGATAGATATTACGAGAATTTCTGATTCTATCCAAAATTGCACTTGAAATTCAATTTTCATAAAAACTTCTATAAATTGCAAAATTAAAATTAAATACCTGAATATGCATAAAATACATCAAAATGTGATGGATATGATGGAAAATGGATGGAAAAGATAAGAATTAGGTAAGTTACCTTAAGCAAAAATGGACCAAAACTGAGGGCCAACATCTCCCCCTTGTTGATCTTCAAGCATGTCCTCATGCTTGATTCTTCCTTTTGGACTTTCTTACCCCTGTTGTGCATCCTGTTTTGGACCTTGATGTCTATTGTTGTGCTACCTCTAATAGATAATCCATCCCTGTGTTATGTTCTTCTTTATACAAAGTAGCCTTAACCTTCTCTTTTTCATATTTGTTTTTCCACATGTTTTTTTCCTTAAGCCACTTCAATGCCTGTTTGCAAATTATATTATTCTTTCTCTTTAGTTTTCCTATTTCTTCAGTTAATTTTTCATTTCCTTAACCAACTTTGCATTACTCTTCTTATTTGCCTTGTTTTCCTTCTTCAAGTGCTTTTCCAAAATCTTATTTATTTCTATTTGATCTGTTAATTCTCTATTTTTCTCAAATGTAATTCCTTTTCAAGTTCCTGTGTTTTTTTCATAAATGATGTTGTTGCCACATCATCAAAATAGGAATCTTTCTCTAGAGCTTATTTCTCAATAATATCCTTTCCTGTTTCTCTGTAGAACATGTTTCCACAATTTGTACTTCTTGGTCCCTGCTACTTGCTTCAATTGGGCTCTTTTTCCTAAACCTCCTATGGATGGACATGATAGATGTTTCCTTTTCAACCATGAGTGTGTTGGTTTGCTTCTTAGATCTAGTTCTAGGATAAAGTGGTGAACTCACAATGCCCCTAGTTTCCTGCTCTACTTTGCTTTGTTCCTCAGTGACGTGCTCCTCATACTAGTTTTGGTTTAAAAACTCTCTCCAAATTATCCCCTGAGTTTTTACTTGATATTCTACCAAAATTTTTATCAACCCTTGATGATAAACTTGAGCTTCTCTTGGTTTGTTTTGATGTTTTACTGCTTCTATCATCTTAATGAGACTTTGAAAGAAGAAATATGGTAAGTTTATCTTGACCTTCCCTTTAATGTGCTGAAGGAGCCTAATATGATACAAATGTGCCACACTGTATCCCCTATCACAAGTGAAAATTTATTGAATGATCAAGACTAGTTCTCCCCATGGCTCATTGAACCACTCCCTGGGTATACCTTTAGCTTTGTCAAAGGTTCCCTTTCTGTTTTTGTTTAGGAAGAAATTCCACACTTTCTCCTTGAAATGTAGACCTTTATGATAATTTTCCCCTATCTTTGGAAGGTCTAATGCTTGGGAAATGTATTCCTGAGTCACCGGAATGATTAGATTTCCTACTCTTATTTTCTCTTGAGTATAATTATTCATAAATTCCTTTATTATACCGTCACTGTGACCATTAAATCTTTGTAGGAACCCTATTAGCCCTGCCTGATACAAATTTCTACTGTTTCCTTCTTCCAATTCTCTATTTGAAATTTCGGCTCTATCCTAGTGGTCATATTTTCTGTAAACTAGTGGATATATCCTTCTACTGTCATTAACTTCATTTTTTTAATAATGACACATAACAAACATTTATGCACAAAAATCCTTTCTGGTTTAGTTTGTATGAGGCTTACCTTTCCCTTGATGTTCTTTAAAATAGTCAAACCAATCTATTTTAGTCCCTGTCTCTCTCTGCAACAATATTGTTCCTGTCTATCAACACTCTGCTTTGTTCATGCAAACCAAATATCCATCTTTATACACACCTCTGTAAGAAAGAAATTGAACTCTGTTTTGGAAAAGAAATATATATATATATATATATATATATATATATATATATATATAACCAAAATCATATCACAACTCCTCCCTTCGATTTTTGTTTTTCTTAACATATTCCTATGACATCAAATTAGAGTCGCTTCTTCATTCACTGATTGTTGAATTGAGTCCACTGTGTGTACATTTTTACTTCACTGTTTATACAATCAACATGCAATGTGAATTTGCAATCAACTATTGTTTCACAAATTTGCTTTGCGCATTCAAATATAAGCCCAATACCCTATTTTTATTGACTAATTCCTTCATGCAATCAAACTGAAACTTGTTCTTCTGTCACACTGTCTCATCATAAAAGCACATTTTTATGTAATTGTAAACATGGATGTAGTTTTAAGCTCGGTGAACTATGCGTTTTTCAGAAACTACAAGTTTTCAAGCTACACTTAAACTTCTTGTTTCATAACTCAACATGCAATCAAACTTCAATAAGACAATCTGTTCGTGGAAAATATGATCTGTCAGCCAAGATTCGTTTTGATTTTTTCTATCCTGCGTTAACAAATCACATGTTAACCTGAAGCTATATCACAGTTCATTACTTGTGCAATCAAGCCCACTATCTGTCTGATTAAACTCACCGTGTAAACACTCATTCTATTAACAAACTCAACAATTTCATGGAGGATCGAAATCGATTTACGTGACTACGTTGAAGTGTCATCATTCCCTTGTTTCTTGGCCCAATTATCTTGCATTTCATATCGTTTCCCACTGTTAAACACCCTTATTTGTTGACTGGTGGCATAAACAAATTTTAAATAAATGACAGACAATCCATATCTCGGCGAAAAATCCCGATATTTCCTTTAAAATATCCATTGCATTAAGGGAATCATATTTTTCTCTTACCTTAGCTCTTCATGAGATTTTTGTTAACTAACTACTCCTCCTTCGTTAGTCTTCTCAGCTTACCCTTCTTATCTCTCCAGTTTCTCAATGCTATATCTCTTTCTTCCCTTCCTTGATTTGTTTTCTCTGTCAAACCTCTTTTACCTCACTCAAATGTATGTGAATGGCTTAAAACATCCACCATCTTCTCTGAGCCTCAATGACTATGATGGCAAAGGAAATTCAAAGTTTCTGAGATCTGTGGTTTCAAGAATGGCGGAGGCTTACATTGTTAAATGCGCAAGGCTTGTCTCTATTATTTAAAATGAATTTGACCGTTTTGCTATTTGGTATGCCGTCCTCTGATTGGAATGTCGTCGTGGCTTAGTCCCTCTAACTATTCCATGTACCATACCAACAAACTTCATTGCAATACCAAATCGAAATGATTTTGATATAAATGGAACCATTTTCAATTATTTGTATGGTTCATCATTTTTGCATTTGAATTCATTTTTTATTATAATTATAGCTTAGGTTCATTCATTATATCTCCGCCCATATACCTTAGCTTATATCTGTTGCATTCGTGGTCATCGTCCAACCCATCATGGGTGTCCTACACACCAACCCATAGTGCTATTGTGGCTTGACTTTGACTGACATATATACCATCGTATTTCTTTCTGAGTACTGGTTTATTTTTGTTATGCATTATTTTGATTGCCATGTTAATTGCATGGATCGTAGTCTTGTCACATTTTGCCTTCCACTTTCACCATTTCCTATGGCTGTCCCTTCAAACATTATCACTTAAGTTTGCATTGTATTGCCACCATATGAGGATTATGATAACCTTTACACCCCAATAGTATTGCATTGCCATCATATCAATAGTATTACTCTTATGTGCCATGATAGGTTTAACACATAAATCATTTCGATTTTGTTTTCTTGATTACTTTTCATAATGTGCATGTTCCATATGTATTGCAATATATCACTTAATTTTAAAATGACCACCCTAGGTCATGTTTAAAATTAACTCCATAATACTAATGTTTTATACGGTGGTGCAGGTTCCGACATATTAAATCCTCATTTTGAACCCTTTTTCTTATAAGGAAAAATACTTAGGGTTATGGAATATTTTAAAGTTATGAAGTGAATATGAAATATATGAATGGAATGTATACATGTAGGGTGTACTTAGGATTAAGTATAGGATAATGGGTATAGGATGAGGGTAATGTAATGAATATAAAATATGCATTTAGGTACTAACTTAATTTTAACGAGATCTAAAAATTTCGAATTTGCAAGAGAAATTTTTTTTACTCACAATACTTGTACTCCCTGACAATATTGGATGATGTCCTGTGGTCACATGTCTTAGATAGATTGAAATATAGAATTTATTTCTGCCTTCTATTCTAACATCCTTCATTTATTGTCGATGTCATTTAGGTCCCTCTGCAATTGATTTATAATAACTCAGGTCCCTTTTGTCATGTACATGTTTATGCAATATATACATGTTTTTTCTAACATTTCAGGTCCC
This sequence comes from Pinus tabuliformis, assembly GCA_031772625.1. NCBI lineage: Eukaryota > Viridiplantae > Streptophyta > Pinopsida > Pinales > Pinaceae > Pinus > Pinus tabuliformis. Next base: position 585,089,746 of record CM062810.1, read on the forward strand.
TCTGCAATTGATTCATAATAACTCAGGTCCCTTCTGTCATGTACATTTTTATGCAATATATATATATATATATATATATATATATATATATATGTTTTTTCTAACATTTCATGTCCCTTCTGCCACTGATTTAAAAAGTATTTTAGGTCCAAACTACCAACAATACAAGTTCCATCGTCAATTCAGCTGCACAACTAAGTTTCTTTTGCGACCTTCCCCCTTAATGATGGGAAGACTTGTCATCAAGTCATTTTTTTTTGGAGGTTTTTTTGCTAAACAAAGTTGTTGTAAGAGTAGAACAAGAAGGTGTGAATTCATACAGGGCAAAACGAGTTGGTTTTCCCCTATGAATTCTTGTTTGCTTGGTGCCAGTTGCGTGGTTTTCACTAGCAAATTTTTTATTTATGTTTTTTTTGTTTTTTTATTATATTTTTTAATTTATTTTTATATATTTATTTATTTCTATTTATTTTTATTCTTCTAGAGTACTGGAAGGTACATGGCTATGTTGTTCCATTACTTCCAGTCTTTCTCTTGTGTTAGTTGTTTCATAAATTCTTCTTTGTTGATAGGCTTGTTGTAAACTTTAAGCCTATGTCCATTTACCAAAAACGATGTAGATTCTTGATCAATTGCTTTGATTTGAACAACTCCATTGTCAAACATTTCCTCTATATCATATGGCCCTAACCAATGTGTTTTGAGCTTGGCCTTGAAATCTTTGAATTTGGAGTCAAACAGTAATGCCTAGTCTCCTTTTTTTAATGTTTTGTTCTTGATGAACCTATCGTGCCATTTCATTCTTTGTTGCTGCGCCAATGTTGTGTGTTCTATTGTCTATTATTTATGTTCATCCAATTGGTTTAATTCCATTATCTGCTGTTGTTATGCTTCAGACAGTTCTAGTCCTAGTTCTGCTGCCAATTTGAATGTGTTTATCTGAAATTCTATGGGCTATAAGACTTCTTTTCTATACACTAACTAGTATGGACTAAACCCAATTGTGTTTTTCCATGTTATTCTGTATGCCCATAGTGCATCTCTTAACTTTTTTGACCAGTCCTTCCTATTCAGCTGTACTGTTTTTGTCATTATGTTCTCTAGGACTTTATTGGTTGCTTCCACTTGTCCATTTGCCTAAGGATGATACGGTGTTGATTTCCGGTGCTTTATTTTATACTTTTCCGTAAGATCCTGAACAAGTTTTGAAGTAAACTGTGCCCCGTGATTAGTTACAATCTATCTAGGCAAACCAAATCTAACAAACAGTTCCTCAAAGAGGAAGGTGACCACTGTATTTTCTGTTTCCTTTGTGACTGCCTTTGCCCCCACTCATTTAGTTACATAATCTGTACATACCAAGATGTACTTCTTTCCATTTGATGGTGGATTTATTTGTCCCACAAAATCCAGAGACCATTTCTTAAATGGTTCTATGAGCACCGGTGATTTAAGTGGCATCTCATCTGATACTATTTGTCTCCCTATTCTTTGACAATTGTCACATCTTTTGACGTAATATTTGGAGTCTTTGAAGATTGATGGCTAGTAGTAGCCCAATCGCAGTACCTTGTAGATTGTTCGCTTGTCTGCAAAATGACCACCACATGGTTCATCATGACATGCTTTCAAGATTTCTAGTATTTCATCTTCTCTCACACATTTCCTTATTATTAAATCAGAACTAGTATAAAATAGATCACCATTTACCCAACTATATCTGGAGCTTTCTCTAATGATTTTTTGTTTTTGTTTCTTTGTTAATTGAGTTGGGAATTTCCCGGAGGATATATAGTTTGCTATGTCTGTGAACCATGACATTTTTACTATTATTGCAAACAAATGTTCATCTGGAAAGTTATCTACAATAGGATTTGGATCATTGGGTGTATGTAATCTTGAAAGAAAATCATCCACTTGATTGTCTTTCCCTGGTCGATCTTGAATTGTAATGTTAAATTCTTGCATTAACAATAACCATCTTGTTATTCTTCCATTTGTGATTGATTTTTTCATTAAGTATCTGATTGCTAAATGGTCTGTATGAATGAATACTTCGTATCCTGTTATGTAATGCCTGAATTTGTTCACTGCGTGTACTACAACTAACATTTCTCTTTCTATGACTTTGTAGTTTAATTCTGCTGGTGTAAAGTTTTTGCTTATAAAGTATATAACATAATTGAACAGGTTTTCCTTCTGTCTAAGCGATGCACCTATAGCAGTATCGGATGCATTAGAAATATGAAATGGCAAAGACCAGTTTGGTCCACGAAGAATGGGTGCAATTGATAACTCTTCCTTCAATATCTGAAATGCATTTTGACAATGATTTTCCCATTGGAATTCAACATCCTTTGCCAATAACTTGAATAGAGGTTGTGCTATTTTGCTAAAGTTTTCTATAAATCGCCTATAGTAGCCTACATAACCCAAGAAACTCCTTACCTCCTTTTGAGTTGTAGGTGGCATTAAATTCACAATGACTTGTATTTTAGCTAGATCCACCTTAATTCTTGTTGAGGAAATATGGTGTCCCAAAACTATCCCTTTGGTTAACATCATGTAGCATTTTTCATTACTCAGGGACAAATTTGTCTCTATGCATCGTTTTAGAACTTTCTCAAAATTTTTTAAGTAATCATCATATGTGTTTCCATATACTGTGAAATCATCCATATAGACTTCTACAAATTCATGGATTAGATCAACAAATATTGCAAGCACTGCTCTTTGGAAAGTGGCAGGTGCATTACATAATCCAAATGACAAAACATTATATGTGTAGGTTCCCCATGGGCAGGTAAATGTTGTTTTGTCGTGGTCTTCTATTGCTATTCTAATCTAATTATACCCACTAAACCCATCTAGGAAAGAGAAGAATTTCTTCCAAGCTAATGAGTCTAGAACCTCGTCAATGAATGGTAGCGGAAAATGATCTTTTAATGTTTCCTTGTTCAATTGTTAGTAATCCACATATATTCTCCACTTCCCATTCTTCTTTCGCACAATCACTAGTGGAGAGACCCATTGACTATCTGAAATAGGATAGATGAACCAAACTTTAAGTAGTTTCTGCAGTTCCTCCTTCACTATTTCTTTCATCATGGGATTCATTTTCCTTTCTGGTTGTCTTACAGGTTTAATCTCTTCATGCATATATATGTGGTGAATGCATGTGTTGGGATGAATTACTTGCATATGTATATAATCCCAGGAAAAATATTTTGAATATTTTTGTAGTAATGCTATTACCTCTTGTTCTTGTGACAATTTTAAATGGTTACAGATGTTCAAATGTTTTCCAGGATATATCTCAATTGTTTTTGTTGTTGAATTGGTAATTGTGTTTACAGGAAAAATGTTTTAAAGGATTCTTGCAAGGATTGAATTGTACAATTTTCCTGAAAACACTGATTCAAAAGATTACTTGCATCTTCATATTGAGTCATTGTAAGTTTCTCTGAAATATTTGGTTCTCAAATGAAAAGATCGATTAGATCTCCATTCTCTTCTTCTTCTCTAAGGTCAAAGACTTGATTGATACTTAGAACTGATTTGGTTTGCTGTTGTTCTGGTTCTCCAACCATTGATACTAAAGAAGGTGATTGTGTAGGAGAATAAAGTGTAATGTGTTTTCTCTCATCTCCATGTGCAATAATCATACTTCCAGATCTGCATCCTATAAAGGAATCAACAATGGCTAACCATGGTCTGCCTAAGATTAGAGGATGTCCTCCCAAGTTTGTTTTTGGCTACAAAATGAGGAAGTCGATAGGATACTCCCATGAATCCAAAGAGACTATAATATCTTCTAGTATTCCTTCTGGCACAACTTTAGATCTATTTGCTAACTCTAAGATTGTAGAAGTAGATCTAATGTTGTTTAAATGTAGATACTTCATTGTCTCCATAGTCATTACATTTATAGCAACTCCCAAATCTATCAATGTGTTTGGAACTGAGAAATTATTTAATAAAATAGTAACCAAAGGGATACCAGGATCAATATATTTTTCTACTACTGTTTTTGTAGACATGAGGCTTGCTAATTTTCCAATGACTTGGATTGTAGTAGGATCCTTCTTCTTTTTACCAGTTTTCTTGATACACAATTCCTTTATTCTTTTAGCATATATCGGTATTTCTTTGATTGCTTGTAATAAGTGAATTTTTACATAAGCATTTTTCAGTTCATCCAAAATGTCAAATCCAGGAAGGGTCATTTGAATATTCTTCTCTACTAACCTCTCTAGATATGGTGGTGTTTGAGTAATAATAGCTTTTCCCTTCTAAGTTTGTTTTTCTAAATGTGATGTTTTAGGTTATTCTCCTTGCTCATTTGGTTCTTCTATGATTGGAGGAGAATCTTTTTAAAGCACCTTTTCGGACCTTAAATGGACATCGTTTATGGGAACAATATAATATGTTGGAAAATGTGTTGCTTCTTCAATATTGTATGCAGGTTTATCCATTTTATTGCTTGGATTTGCCACTGGCTGGGCTGGTAGTTGAGTTGGTATGGGCTAGTTTGAAGGTAGTTGTAATTGTTGTGGTTGTGTTAATAGTGGTGGAGAATTCTGTTGCGGAAATGGCATGGATTGTGGATATTGTTGGTATTGTTGGTATGGAAATGGCTATTGATGTTGTTGCTGCTAGTTTTGTTGGTACTGTTGAGGGTAAATTTTTTGATATGGATGATTTCCATAACCATATCCTCTCCAACCTTGTGTAGGTTCATTTTGATATTGTTGTGGAGGCCAAGCTTGCCATGGCATTGGAGTATTCCAAGAATTTTGAGGTGGATACTGAGAGTTCTGTTGGGGGAATTGTTGTAGATTTTCTTGAGCAATCCTTGGCTAACAAGATCTTCTCGGTGCTACATAATAGAAACTGTTCCTTGCACTGCTTCCATTGTATTCATTTGCAATTCCTTCAACTTTAGACAATTTTCGGTTGAATGATTTTATGTACAAAGACCACACACTTGAACACTATCCAAGGGACATTCTCTTAATGCATGTTTCTTTCTACATTTGGGACAAAATATTGCTAAGATTTGTTCTTGTTCTTCTTTCTTTTTGTTTGATTTTAGAACATCTACTTGTGTCCCTAGTGTACTTAGGAGATCAGTTTTGAAGTTTTCTAGCAAACTTCCTATCTCCGCTCTTGTTAGTCCTCCTGTTGCTGATTTTGCTGCTTTTGAACTTACATCTCTCCTTCTAGTTTTTGATCTTCCTCTAGAATATTTTTGACATAATTCTGCAATTTTGTTAAATGGCAAGTTTGAAATGTCAACCTTGCCCATTACATTTAGAATATCAAGGTATTCATCTCTTATTCCTTTTAGATTTTTGTAGATTATATGCAAATCTTTCTAAATAGTATTCTAGACTCTCATCTTCTTGTTGTGTCATTATGAAAACATCCTCTTTCGAGTCCTTAGGCCTACAATAGGCTTGATATTTTTTAAGAAAGATTGACTTCATTTCATCCCAAGAAGATATTATTTGCTCTCCTAAACCCATGAACCATTTTAATGCTATTGCTTTCAATGTAGCAGGAAAGAGACAAAGTTTGTGTGTATCATCGGTGTATCCATAAGTTCGACACAAGATGTCAAATTCAAACATAAAGGAATTGGGATCTTCTGTTGACATTCCATAAAAGTTAGGCAATAAAAAAGGTGGACTATTTTTCATTTTTACATCTTCTCCTAACACTGCACTTGTATCCAATATTGGAAAGCCAAAAGTAGCTTCTTGATCACCACCATCTTCTTTCATATTCAAGTATTTGTTCAGGAGTAAGAATAAAAGATCCATGTCCCTCTTCTGCCATAACTTGAGTTGTCTCAAAGTCAACTTGAGGCTCAGGTTGTTCAAAAATAGGTTGATCTATGGATTAAAAAATGGATTGCTTTTCTTTAACAATTTCTTTTTGTTTTCCTTAAGTAGGTGCTATTGTTGGAGTTTGTTTTTTTTTTACGTCCCAGGCTAACAAAGTTTGCCTTTCAATTAAAGTTAATCTTTGTCTTGTTCTTTATTTTTCTTCTAATTCCTCAATTGTTGGTTTACCAGCAACTGGTGTTGTTAGCTTTCATGGTCCTACTTCTATTGAGGGGGGGGTTTGTTTAATAAATCTACCTTGAGGATCTCTATTTCTAGGCATAAAGAAACATAACCAAAAGAAATGTATCTTAAATAATTTTTTTATTTATTTTTATCAAATTTTTAGTGTTTTTGTTTATCTTTCTATTTGACTATGCTGATAATTGCCTCCCCGGCAATGGTGCCAAAATGTTGAGCTAATTTGAAGAACTAAAGAAGTACATATTACAAATATAAGCCTATTTTAACAATTTCTAATTCGCTTTTGCAATGTATGAAAGATGAAGTGGCTCTTAGCTTAATAGATCCATTTGTGTCCTTCTCTCTCAATTATCACTTAATGAATAGAAATCAGAAATCATTAATTAAAAATAGCTTAAGATGCATAAATAAACAATTAAGGAGACTCTTAACTTAAGATATCTTTGGGTATTCTTCATCACAACTCATTCATCATTATGCTACCATTGGAAAACTGAAAGTACATAAAAACTACTTGAATGTAACAAAGATAAATTCTAGTTTTGATCTATTAATTCAACAGAAGGAGGATTCAACTTGAACACTTTGTTGTATGTTCTTATTAAAATGATAAACAAACTAAGATTCACCAATAATATAAATCATCACACATTAATTCATAATAAAATATGATAAAAAGCAAGTAAACAAATCTAAAGTAACCAGTTCATGAAAATTAAGCTAATTTAACAATGAAGTGTACTTATCTTGGAGTGGGGGCCCTCCACCCTTGCTTTGCTCAATTGAGGTTGCTATCAAATGCTGAAACTTTAGTCACTCATCCACATCAATGAACAACAAAATGGAAGTAGAACATGTTCTTCTAATTAATCTCCAATATCCAAATATCTCAGCATAAAATTCTATCAAAATTACATATCATAATCCTTCAAAGTCTTCATATTCATATCCATCTATCTAAGTTGAATCCATCCAATCTATCACTAGAAATATGGATAATCCCATGAAATCCTAAAATTGCCTTATTTCCTAGGGATTTTCTAGTTGACTAGTCATGTTTGACCAACCTTAACCGGGCCTAATAAAGCTTGTTTTGACCGAACCAATTGGAATTAATTTAGTCATAGTTCCCAAGCTTTCCATTGATGTATCCAACGTGAGCCCAAGTGTCCTGCAAATATGTCATCCACATAGCTATTATGGGAATTTCTGATTATGTCCAAAATTGCACTTGAAATTCAATTTTCATAAAAACTTCTATAAATTGCAAAATTAAAATTAAATACCTTAATATGCATAGAATACATCAAAATTAGATGGATGTGATGGAAAATGGATGGAAAATATAAGGATTAAGTAAGTTTCCTTAAGCAAAAATGGACCAAACTGAGGGCCAACAAATTGATCCTTAGAAGCATTTTTATCGTTGAAGCCTCTAATTTTGTCACTTTTCCTCTATTTTCCTTCAATTTCCTACTCACATGGAACCTATGAAATTTTGCCTTCCCTTTTTACTATGTTTCATTATTTTCATAAATAAAATGCCAATAATGCCTTTTTTCCTTTTCAAATCCTTTCCTAATGCCTTCGCAAATCCCCCCTTATCCATAACTAAACAACAAATGGTTCCCACTATGAAAATTTTCCCAACATCCATCTTGGAATACGTTTCCGATGACCTTGGTATTATTTTGAATTTATTAACTTTATTACATGAACTTTTAACCTAGACCTATCACATTGTGCTATTAATCATAAGGAAATACATCATAGATATTCCCCAAGTCTTGAGCATTGACATACTAGTGTCATCGCTATCATTGAAAACTACATCCTATGTGTCGCACTTGGAGGAGGTTGTTGTATTGGCATCACACTGAGGGGATCATGTTGTTCTTGTGTATTGAGTGTTCAATATTTTCTCCTCAATTATTTTGAGTGTGTGTGATAATTCATAAGTTCAAACTTGGTCTCACTTATACTGTACAGATCCTGCACTTAGGCATATCCTTAAAATATTTCCACCTAATCAACGTGACCCAACTCAACCTTCTTGAGATGTGCATTTCGTAGTAGAGAGGCGCAAGCTCCCCCCTCTCCTCTTAGAACTACATAATGATAGCTCTTTCCTCTAAGGACTGCATATTTCATTGTCTTAGTGCTCAACCCTGGCTCCTTGACCTCTAGAATTTCTCAATTTTCCCTTCCATCCAGCCTCCTTATGTGCATTATGCAGTATTAGTCAACAAGTTGTTTTCCCACCTTCGTAAGTTGTGCAACAGTGCAATCCACTCCCCAATGTCTCTAATAATCTACACATTGGGTATTCTCAAGGGTACGACCTACATGATTGAGCTCACCAACCACGTAGTATTCTTTCCCAAGCTTTCAGAATTGCACATTGTGTAATCTCAAGCCTTAATCCCTCACTCCTAGCCTCTCGAACTTCAGACTATGTAATCTCTGAGCTTTTCTCCCAGTCCAGTACCTAGTTCTAGATCAACCAATGGTTTTGATGAAGTAAGTCAATTTTTATACTGATGTCATCTTGTCATTGGTGGATTTCACTTGCATGTACTATATATTGTACTGACGGGATGATGCTTGGACAGGAAGAGAAGGATACTTTGATGAAACACCCTTGTAGATTTGGAACCATGAAGAAGTCATCGAGCAATAAGATGAATAGTTAGTATATTTCGATAGAAGATCAAATATGATGATCACATGAAGACTCCATATCAATTAACCCCTTGGAGGATGAATACAAAGCATATGAAAGATCCATCATGAAGACACAAAAAAAGAAACAAAGGGATCAACTTAGAAATACCACATCATCATGAAGTTCCATATCATCATTGTCAAGAGTCATCTCATGAGTCACATGTATCATGATTTCTTATAACATCATTTTTGGAATGTAATTGTGTAATCTCCCAAAATGCAAAAATGTAAAATATGTGGAAGACCTAGGGTCGCACATGGAATATGAAGAGTCACTATTCAATTCTAAAGTCATATAGAAGCTCAAAGGTCATGTAAAAATCTGAAAAGTAATTATCGAAGCTCAAGATTCAAGAGGGAGGTCAAGAGTCACATGATATGTGGAGAGTCACCTCATTTGTTATAAATACACCCTCATAACTCAAGAAAATGGAACTTTGTGACTTGAACTTTCACCTTTCCTTCTCTAGCTTCGCATAGGAGAGAAGATCATTCTTTTTAGGAGCATGTAGTGACTTAATGTTCCATTATTGGGGCTAGTGTGGTAGAATTGTACTTGTATATCATGGAAATTCCACTTAATATATGAAGCTCGATGGGCCAACACATTTTCATACATGTATCATGAATATAGTAATACTAGTCTTTATATGTTTGTAGTATATGGTTTGTTCACATGCAACAAGGAGATTGAACTATGTCAGAGCCTTTGGTACTTATCTTGTTAAAGGTGTGTTGTATTTGGTTTTATGATCATGGTTGTCTTGTGAAATACTTTGAAGGTTAACTAATTATCTTATGTTTTTGTGTGTCTCCTTTAGGATAGTACTGTTACATTTCTTCTTGTCATGAAAGTGCCATATATACATCACAAAACTATGCTTCACAGTGTTAGCTTACTTGATTGTTTTAAATAATGTTCATATAACCTCATATTCTAATATTGGTAGGCAAGGGGAACCCCTAAGGTCAATGGAAACCATGTGTATTTTTGGTTGGAGCTCCTACTCCAAATGGTATGAAGTTTATTTGCGACATCACATCTAGGAGACCCCCTTGGTTGAGAAATTTCCAGTGACGTCAACAATGTGCACTAGAAGGAGGGCTAGATGATATTTTCTTCCTGTTGAGTCTGTTTTGAATCTATCGTCTTAAATGGATATTTCCCAAATAATAATTGCATATTGTTTTTATAACCTATCTCCTGGTCAACCTTTAATTTCTTAGGAATAGTTTCATGACTTGTCTCAATTCAGGTTTGATGGTGGGGGTGGTACATTCATAGCTAAACATGTATCTGATTTTCATGCTTTTTGTAAATCTAATGAAATCTATGATGAAAATGTTGTTTGTATATTATTCATCCTCACTTTTGAAGGTTGCATTAAGAGGTGGTGTCATACTTTACCATCCACTTCCATTCATTCATTTGATCAACTCCTCAAGGAGATTCATCAAGCCTTTGAAGGGTATGGTTATTATGATGCATGAAATTGGATTGATCTTCTTAGAATGAAATTTCATGAATCTATAAAGGATTTTCCTAATTGGTTTATTCAACTTTGATATGAATTTCCAGAGGGACTAATCAATTCAAATTTTATCAGTGAAAAACTTTAGGGCTTCATTCTCCTCTCTTTGAACTATTTTGAATCCAAACCCTCAGATGACGCTGATTTACCAGATTTTGTTGATCATGAGACACCCCAAATTTGTGAGGAGGTACCTATAATATTTTTTCTTCCTTGTCCTGCTCTTTTTCCAGTTCAATTTGGGAGCCTCCTGGTGATGATGTTAAATTTGGGAAATCTAAAAATCAAATTTTTGATTCCTCCATTAAAGCTTCACCCATTTCCCATGATCTGTATCCTATTGAGGAGAAGTTGGAATGGTTTATAAATTACACAGAGCCTAAAGTAAAATTTGATCCCTTATTTTTTCAAGATCACATTAATGTATATAATCCTAATCTTGAATTTGATCCAACTGAAAACATAATTTCCTCAATGGATACTCTTCAACCTCTACCATCTACATCCCATGATTCCTTGTTTCGTGATCTGCTTGATCAACCTACTTCAACATTTAATGATGTTCATATTTTTGTTTCAAATAGTAATCAAGAACAAGGTAGTTGTATTTCATAGCTAGAGGAGAAAAGTGTTGAAGACATGTTCATCTTTCTTCTCATTTTCAATATAATGATCCTATATTCTTAGTTGATCGTCCATCTTGTAATATTGTTAATATGTCAAATGATTTCATATCCTTCATTCAAGTTGAGACTTTAGACAACCATCACCATGGAATCCATGCTTCCATTAACAAATGTGGTGATGGATATCTAATTAAATCAGATGATATATTTCCCTCTTTTGAAGGCTTAGACTCATAAGGAATCGATTTAGAATCTGCTTCTCATATCTAACAATATACATTTATGCGACTGGAGCCTCTTTCAATTCAGAATGATTCTCAATTTTCTTTAACTCATTCATCTTTATACTCTAAATTTGAATAAGTTCTAAATTGTCATGATTTTGAATCTTTGGTATACCATATTGAGGAAAACCAAGATCAATATAAATTTTACATTGATATGCTTACCTTCGACCACTATGATGATGAAAATAATATCATGTGGTATAACGTGCATGTTGATACATTGTTGTCACAAGCTCAATCTGATTTAGTTACAACTGATGCTCCTCCTCTTGAGTCTTTTCATCCTTCCTCAGCTCTAGCACACTACTTATTATACACAAATATGCACGATAAGTTTGTTAGGCCAACAGTCTATCTAAATCCTTTAGTTCTCTATCTGGTTGGTCATGCTTGTAATGAGGTATAGGATTGTGTGATTCTACCATTATAGGATAAGAAACTTGAATCTATAATTCCTGATCTATTCAATTGTAAATATTTTATAAGTCAGGAGGAAGACGTTATAACTATAAACGATTAGGGGATTTTTTCGACAAATGTACCTCAATTCTCTATCCATAAAAAATATGATATGTTTAACCTTAATTCTGATCAAACCAATGGCATTAATATTTTTTTGATTGACACATCTAATGATACTGGTTCATATTTACCTGATAATTTTTCTAAGCCATCCAAATTTGATGATCCATGATCAAATAGTTTAGAGATAGTCAGGAAGCTAATGAACTTTATCCCTTGTTGATAGTTATGTTAGGTTGTTGCAACCTTGTTGAGATATTTGAACTAATTTGGATCCAGATTTTCAGGCATAACTCTTTCCTCAAAAATTCTCCACTGGTTGTGAGTTCATTCTTAAAGGATATTCAATATTTTCAGGTTGGTCTTCATGATCTTCAAGATAACATTTATGATTAGATGAAATATTATTTTTTGGCTAGCCCGTTTTCATCTAGATTCCTTAGACAAAGGGTTGGATAGCACATCTTTTGTGGATCCCAATATTTTTAAAGCCTATCATTGTGATTATCAAGATAAAGTTAGTTATGGTTGAAGGATTTCTCTTTGTCAAACACTTCTGAGATTGATCACCTTCTTATCCCTCTTGTGTATGTCATAAGATTGATCATATTTTTGGCACAATATCTCTTATTGAATGATAGGAAATGGTTGAGTCATTTAGTTAATAAAAACCCTTGTGTTGATATGAATACCTAGTATGATTCTATCATTGTTTCCAATCGTTCATGAGATTGGTATCATAATTGGTTTCCTACGTTTGCAATGTCAATGATTGTTTTAAATACCTTAAGCTTTCATATTTCTAGCATGGCAAGTAATCAGATACAAAGGGAACCAATGGAGAACCAGGGATCTTATACTCACCAATCTAATAATGATTCTGGTTCTAACAACTATCTCTCAATTAATCATTATCCAATTAGAATATATGGTGATATTTTCTTTACATTGATTAATTTTGTTCAACCCAATGATATTCACGGTTTATCATTTCATTGTTTAGATGCTTGTTGGATAGTTGAATCACTTCAACACGAGATGATGTTTATGTCAGGTTCTCACCGTCTTGACAAAGTTTATGGATTAGATCAAATTGAATCCCCCTCCCAAGATTCTCTTTGTGGTTTGAATGCGTTAATTGGAAATCTAGTTTATCACGAGCCTTAGGGTTTTCAATTATGTTTTTCTAAATATAAAGATCCAATGATTGAATTGTTAGAGAAATCTTACCTAGTGAGTTCTGTTGTAAATAACAAGTTTCTATCTTTCTTGATTTTTTCTAAAACTAAAAACATGAATGATTGCACTTCGTTCAACAACCTTCAAGGTTTGTATGATCGTCATTTCAAGAAATAAGGTAAATCATGAAATTGATTAAATATAGTTAGTATGACACGTATTTTTATTGATAAGAAATCCCTTCCATTCATTGTGCAAGATTTTCAAATTGTTTTATTTACTCTTGCGCTATGATTTATATTGATTTTAATTTCTTTTATCTTTGTGAATGTTGGTTGGGAGTAGTTACTATAACTAAACTGGAAATTCCATTACACTTAATGCTAAACTTCTGGCCCCTTAAGTTAGGAGTAGGTTTAGGTACATTTTAGCTCTCTAGTCACCCTGCAGTAGCCCTTACATTTGGTGTGCTTGTTTTGTTTGTCTCCCAAGCTTCTTCTCAGTTAATGTTTACTCCCACTCTATTTTTGCTTTTTTCTTCTTGTAATGCCTTGTCTTGTATTTCTTGCTTTTTCTTAATAATACTTTGCATGAAATATGTTTCTTGGTTGTTCAAAATACAATGTGGAAAAGATTCAAAAGGGAAATTGTCATGACGAACAATGTTTTCCTTATTATTTATCCTATTCTCTATCTTGGGTTTACATATCTTTAAAGTCTGTGATGTCTAAATGGGAAATATGATCCATTATAGTTCAAAGCCTTTGTTCGAATCATGTATCCCATATCTATTCTAGGATGTTCATTCCTTGACTTAGCGTTGTAATTAAATAGTGTTCTTCTTATCAATACAATCGAGTAGAATAAGGGAAAGGTAAAAGTGAATAGCGATAAAACCAAGATCAAAGGGATATATAACATTATATGAGGGAACAACTTCTTATGCTCTCAATAATATGGGATCCCTCTTCCACCACGGTGAAATAAATAAGTGCCTAAGAACAATCCTATGAATAAATAAATAAAGAGTGAAATACGATAAAGGATTCTTGCATAGAAAGGTGAAGCAAGTAACCTCACTGGGGTATTGTTAAGGCTCACTAGTAGCAAAGTAATTCTTTTGTTCCTATAGTGACTCTGTTGGGGCATTGTCCAGGCCTGCTAGTGACGGAGCAACACTAAAGATGAAAAATAAGAATTTTATTATCTTAAACTCACAAATTTATATTACCCTTCTACTGAATCAAAAAAATTGTGATTTGATAAGTTTTTTGAATATATTTAGTTGAGAAAAGGAATATAGGGGACTATATCCATAACTGAGTCAAATGGGGAATCTAAGGTAATCCATGGGATGAATCAATACTTCTTAAAAGACTGGGGCCTTGCACTTAAGGATTAAACCTGAACAGAGAAGCTGGAGTTCTACCAGTGTGTCACCAAGTGTTGATGTTATGATCAACACACTCCAAAATGTTTCTTACACTTGAATTTTGGAGTCTACTTATGATCCTATGATCTATCATTCCTCAATTTCTCGTAGTCACTTCATGTTAGATTAATGTGTTTAAGTCTTCTTCTCGATTTCTAAGTGTCGAAGTCACTTCCTCACATGCTTAGTTCGTAATTAGTTCATGAGCACATTTATTTACACAAGGTTGAACATGCATATCACATTCCATAAAGATAATGCCTCTGAAATTTTCAACCTATGTCGACACTCGGTGTGTACTTTCATTGACAACCTCTCACATTTGGGTGCAATTTCACTTCTATTTCGGTGAACATTTCCAACTATCAATTTTGCGACCTTCGCTTTTTCAAGTGTCACTTTCATGTTTACGACTATAAATTTTTCTTGTTTTCACTTAAATAAGCCTCATTTTTTTTTATCTTCACCTTGGCATGCGTCACTTTCAATGTTGTTTTCACTTGCAAGTTTCATTTGCACTTTTCTCTTACTTCTGCAAGCATCGTCTTTTTGCATGAGAAGTCTCATACATTATAAAAGAATATTTTTGGTTCATTGTGAGAGGAAAATTTGGTACAAATGGATCCAATTTATGATGTGGAGATGTAGTAGACTCATTCCAAAAGTTTCATGCATTGTGTACTAGTGTCGTCACTACCATCGCAAAGTGTATCATAACTGTCGCGCCTAGTTGAAGGGAGTAAATTGTACATTATTAAAGGGAATTTCTGATGCATTCTCCTACATTAATGTATCCTATTCATCATAAGGAAATAAATCAGACATATTCCGCAAGCCTTGATCATTTTAGTACTAGTTTCATCATTGTCATCGCAAAGTATATACTAAGTGTCACAATTGGAGGAGGTTGTTTTATCACCATTGTGTTGAGGGCATCATGTTTTTATTATGTATTGAGTGTTCAATTTCATGTCATCAATTTTTCTAAGTGTGTGATAATTTATAAGTTTAAACTTGGTCTCACTTCTACCCTACTAATCCTGCACTTAGCGACATCCTAAAAGCTTTTCGCCCACCCAACTTTATGCAACTCAGCCTCCTTGAACTGTAAATTACGTAGTAGCAAGGCTTAAGCTCCCCCCTTGCCTCCTGGAACTGGACAATGTGAAGTTCTGTCCTCTATGGACTACACATTTCATAGTATTAGTGCTCAAAGATGGCTCCTTAACCTCCATAACTACACAAGTTTTTCGTCTGGCCAACCTCCTTCTATGCATTCAACAGTCTTAGTCATTAAGTTTTCTTCCTACCTTCCTAATCTTCACAAATGTCAAAACGAAAACCCCTCTCTCTCTCGTGAACCATGGATTACACAGTATCAAGGCACAAACCTACCTCACTAAGCTCCCCAGCTACACAATCTTCTTACCCACAGTTCCAAAAATTCACATTACATAATCTCAAGCCTTAGTCTCTCACTTGAGGTCTCTGGAGCTATGCACTGTATAATCCTTAAGCTTTCCTCCTAGTCCAATACCTAGCTCTAGGTCAGCTTATGGTTTTCAAGAAACAATTTAGTTTCCATACTGATATTGTCTTGTCATCAGTGGATTTAACTTGTAGGTACTATACCTTGACTTGATGGGATGATTCTTGGAGAGGAAGAGAAGGATACTATGCTAAAATATACTTGTGGAGATGGAACCATGACTAATTCATCGAGCAAGAAGATGAAGAGACATTAGCTTCCAATATAAGATAAAAAATCGGGATCATATGATGATCCAGGTGGATGTTGGTGGCCACCCACATATCCCATTTGGACCCCCACAACTGTCTCTTTCAGTTTTTCTGTTTCCTTAATTATAGCACAGTTTACTATTTTTAGCCGTTTTTTGGGTCCTAAACTTCCGGAGCCGTTCTGAGGCCCTAAACGACGTTTTTTGGGAAATCCACAGGCAGCGATTTTTCTGTCTAAAAATCGTCTTTTCCGTCGTAGTCCTCGGAGAGATCTTTCCAATGGGCTATCATGTGTGTCAAACGGAGATAGTACGACCAATTCGCAACCCCGGGAAGTTGATGTACCAACTTACCCAAAAACGGGGCCCACAATTTGGCGTTTCATCTTCTAGGGTTAGGTTTTGGAATGTGAAGGGTTTTCCATTGTTTCTCAACAATAAATAGGCCTCCGAGCCTCATTGTAAGACAGTTCAGAGGCATGTAGCCACCACATCTCTTCTCAGAGATAAGCTACCATCGCCCTAGCTGGTTTATTTCCATTTCTGTTTGTAAGCATATTTCAGTATTTTACAGTAATGAATTGAGGTATTATTTCCGCTGCATATCTGTCTTTATGGTTATCTCTGTATTTTATTGCGTTCCTGTTTAAATCTGGATCAGTGGTATCAGAGCGGTCTGCTTTTCTTCTCTGTTTTTCTTTGCATGTCCCCAACGAGGTCGGGATATAAGGAGTTAGGGCTTGAACTGGTCGAACCTTTGCAAGACCAGCCTCGCAAATCCTGACGGCCTCCCATGGCGGATGAAAAGAAAGACGAGCGGGCAGGAAATCCTATCAAAATCTTGCTCGAAGAAGCCCTCGAGCGACAAAGGAACGCGATGATGGACAACTTTGCCCAAATCCTTTAGCGGCTACCCAGGGGCGACGCATCGGCTTCCAACAGCAACTCTGGAAACGCCACACCATTTAAGGTACAATTTAATTTTGAAATCCCCATATTCGAGGGTCAGATAGACGCAGATGCCGTCGATAAATGGTTAAATGTGCTAGAGGGTTATTTTTCTGTTCATGATTTTTCTAGTCGGGAAAAGATTATTTTTGCTCTTCTCAAAGCAGCCCCCCACGTCAAGGATTGGTGGGAAACCTACTGCGAGCAGAAGGATGAAAGTATAGGCTCACTATTTTCAGTCGCACCCACTTGGAATGACTTCCGCGATGCCATCAAGGAGTAGTACTACCCTGTCAAAAGCTATGAGGACAAATACATCAAATGGACCACACTGCGGCAGGGACGAGACCAAGATGTGCCGGAGTTCACAAACATTTTTCATACCCTTCGCACAAAATTGGGTATCAAAGATTCTGAGCTGCATCTGGTACTCAAATACCGCGGCTGCCTACACAGATACATCCAGGAAGAGATGGAGTTCTTGAACATCTCCTCACTCAGCACAGCATACCGATACGCTGTCAAAATCGAGCAAAAGTTCAAACAGAAGAAGCGAGACTTTGGATCTGCAAATCCAAAGCCCAAAGGACAAAGCCAAGGTGGGGTGACCCAAGACAACCCGTCGAAGCCGCAAGAAAAGAACAACACCACGAAGCCGAAGAAGGACACAGGAAAGTGGTGTGAGTTCCACAAGAGTCCCACTCATAACACAAGTGAGTGTCGGACCAAGCAGTCACTGGTGGCCGAGTTGAAGGCTTCTGAATCAGATGCATGTTCCGACTCTGAGTCAGAACCCGACAAGGGGAATGACAAAGGGAAGCAGATCATTGATGCGGATCCCAGTGCCACTGTTGCTACTGCCAAGATCCAGAAAAATGAGCCCGAAGATCCAGAGGAGGGGGAACGTCTTTTCCACTCATAGATGTGGGTGAAGGGTTCGCCGCTGCAATTCATTGTCGATAGTGGTAGCCAAAAGAACCTCATTTTAGCAGAGGTTGTGAAGCGGTTGGGCCTACCAACTACACCACACCCACAGCCATACAGTATCGGTTGGCTTCACGAAGGACGAGATCTCAAAGTTCGCCAGCAGTGCTGCCTTCCCTACAGCATCAAGCCCTTCACAGACGAGGTATTGTGTGATGTTACACCTCTGTATGTTTGTGATGTACTATTAGGCCAGCCATACTTGTGGAGGCGACATGCTGTGTATGAGTCAAGGCCTCGCGCTGTCATCATTTCTTTGGATAATTCATTATATAGGATACCGGAGGTAGCCCCACCTACCGCCACCTCTTTGATCACTGCTAAGAAAGGTAGCAAGCTCATCTCACAGACTAGGAAATTTATTTTTTGTCTGGTTCGCTCCCAAAGTAAGGGGAAGATCGTTGCTACATCCATGACCCCCACGAAGGGTTCCTCCACACATCAGTAACAACAAAGGGATACAGTCGTGACAGAACACAAGAACAACTTCTCCTTACCCGGAGGGGTACCACACAAGTTTCAGGTGGGCGACAAAGTTTGGTTACATTTGCAGAGGGAGCGCCTTACCAGAACCCATCAGAAACTCAGACCACTTCGACATGGTCCTTACACCAGTAACAAGGCTACGAGAAACAATGCTTTGAAGCACAACATTCCTCCATTCCTTCGCTTGCACCGAGTGTTCAATGTGGACTGTCGCCGACCATGCTCCCCACCATTTCTGGACACATCAGAGATTGCAGAACAACTCACCAAAGACCTAGCTCAGTAGAAGCTTCCTCATCTCAGGGAGGAACTCAACGCAATGGGGACCATTGCTTCCTAAGGGGGAGGAATGATCCAGGTGGATGTTGGTGGCCACCCACATATCCCATTTGGACCCCCACAACTGTCTCTTTCAGTTTTTCTGTTTCCTTAATTATAGCACAGTTTACTATTTTTAGCAGTTTTTTGGGTCCTAAACTTCCGGAGCCGTTCTAAGGCCGTAAACGACGTTTTTTGGGAAATCCACTGGCAGTGATTTTTTTGTCTAAAAATCGTCTTTTCCGTCGTAGTCCTCGGAGAGATCTTTCCAATGGGCTATCATGCACGTCAAACGGAGATAGTACGACCAATTCGCGACCCCAGGAAGTTGATGTACCAACTTACCCAAAAACGGGGCCCACAATTTGGCGTTTCATCTTCTAGGGTTAGGTTTTGGAATGTGAAGGGTTTTCCATTGTTTCTCAAAAATAAATAGGCCTCCGAGCCTCATTGTAAGACAGTTCAGAGGCATGTAGCCACCACATCTCTTCTCAGAGATAAGCTACCATCGCCCTAGCTGGTTTATTTCCATTTCTGTTTGTAAGCATATTTCAGTATTTTACAGTAATGAATTGAGGTATTATTTCCGCTGCATATCTGTCTTTATGGTTATCTCTGTATTTTATTGCGTTCCTGTTTAAATCCGGATCATATTAAGACCCCATATCAATCATCCCCTTGGAGGATAAATACAAAGCACATGCAAGTTCCATCACAAAGATGCAAATAAAGAAACAAAAGGGGCAGCTTGGGAATGCCACACCATCACGAAGTTCCATATCATCATTGTCAAGAGTCACATGTGTCATGATTTCTTCCCATATTATTTTCAGAATGTGATTATGTAATTTCCAAAAATGAGAAAATCTAAAATATGTTGAAGAACTTAGATCCCACATGGAATAGCAGCACCTCTAACAACATTATTAAAGAAATATGCATTTTCTAAAGTCTTATAGAAGCTCAAAGGTCATGTACGAATTTGAAAATTCATTGTAGAAACTCAAGAGTCATGATAGAGGTTAAGAGTCACATGGAAGGTGGAGATTTACGTCAATTGTTATAAATACACTCTCGTAACTCAAGAAAATGGAATTTTGGGATTTGAACTTTCACCTTGGATTCTCTAGGTTTTCAAAGGAGAGAATATCTTTCTTTGCAGGAGTATGTGGTTACTTAATCTTCCACTATTAGGGCTAGTGAAACAACATTGTACTTTTATATATTGTAACTTTCACATAATATATGAAGCTCGATGACAAAAAACATTTTCATGCATGTATCGTGAATATAATATGACTATTCTATATATGTTTGTGGTATATGTTTTGTTCACATGTTCTAAGGAAATTGAGCTATTTCAGTAACCTTGGTACTTATCTTGTTGAAGGTGTGTTGTATTTGGTTTTATGATCATGTTTGTCGTGTGAACTACTTTTCAGGTTAACTAATGATCATCTTACGCTCTTATGTGTCTCTTTTAGGATAGTACTATTACTTTTGTTCTAGAGTCTCACTCTCTTTCTCGTTGTCATGAAAGTACCTTATATACATCACAATTGTATGCTTCACAGTGTCATATTACTTACTTTTTTTAATGAATGTTTTTATAACCTCTTCTATTAATAATGGTAGCTAAGGAAAATCGCTAAGCACAATGGAAAATGATCGTATTTATGCTTGGGGCTCCTACTCCAAATGCTGTGAGGTCTAATTGGTACTTCACATTAGGGATACATCCTTGGTTGAGGAATTTCCAACACCATCATCACAAGTAAAATCAATGAAGTGAAAACAAATCTAAAACCCAAAAAAATGCATATGGAAATAATCCTAATAGTTTTAAAAGTTCTTTAATCATAGGAGATACTAGGAATCACATACATAAATAATCAAAGTCATTAAATAATAATGTCAAGTTGTTCAACCAATAATAAAATATTCCATTTGTAGGAAACTAATACTAAAAGCAGAAGTCATGAGAAAAACCTAGTGGAAGGAACATATATGGCGATGCTCGTGACAAATCATGGTGAAACACTCATAGTCATTCTTGAAAATGATCAACTTCTCCAACTTCAGAAGGAAATAGTGAAGGTTAAAACAAATCTAAGAATCTCACATCTGAAGTATAGATTAGCTACCAACATAGCTGTAATAAATACTCCTCTCAAATATGACAATAAAATCAACTAAAAAGGAAAATAAAATAAATAAAAAAACCACAAACTATAAACTAGTAGAAGTAGATGCACCTTTAGTCCACTCAGGATAGACAAAACAATGGTTAACGAAATAATTCTCCTATCTGCTAATGATTTCAAATGAAGGTGGTATCATGAAACATAAATGGCTACAATAAACGATGTAAATGCATAACTACTACAAATATAGGTTCCTTTGGGATTCTAGTAGTTTTATAGGATTTATACCAAATCATCCTAGAAATTGAAAACGACACAACGAACCTTATATCCATCAAATTTTCATGCCTTACTTCTAAGGAAAATAACTCCACACTAATGGTTATGGCCCCACTTACACTGCTCATAAGAAAACCCTTTCTTAACTCAATCATTTTCACTAGTGAAACAATCAATGAGGAATTGTAGATACCAAGGGGATATTTTAACATGATCACCTATCCTCAAGGAAAAATAAGAGGTAACAAGAAACTATATGTTGATAGAATAAATTTTTGAGATGAAAGTATTAGGAAAATATTGATATATTTTCAAACTTCCAATAGATGCTATACATGGAATAAAAAAAGAGGAGGTGCACATTGAATAGAAGAAAGGCTAGAGTAATTTCTTATAAAAGAGTCCCTATTCAAATAAAAAAAAAAAACAAAATCTAGTATTTTTCCTTTTGAAAGCTTTACCATTAACCAATATCTCTATCATGTAATAGATCTATAATCTTTGGACCCAAATCATTTTACCTATAAAAGAAATGGTTATATAATATATGGTTATATAATATTGATTTTTTGGATAATATAAGAAACTTGTGGGATAAAAGATAATGGAAGTAAGGGCACAAACATACATATATTTTAGAAAGAGTTAATATAATTCAAGTATAAAAATTAAAAATGGAATAAAAACGTTTTTGAATATATATTTTGTGCCCAAACAAAACTAGAAGAGGATATAAGAAAGCTACAAAGAACCATTAGTAAGGAGGGAAGAGAAAACAAAAAAAATACTCAAGAATAAGGCATCCAAACTCTTCTCTCACTTAGATCCAAATAAGAAGAAAATGTATAGAGATTAAAATGAAGAATCAGATGGCTCAAAGAGGGGGACAAGAATAATAATTTATTAAATAATTCGATGTTTGGTAAAAGGAATAAAAAATAATTATAGTATCTTATATTATGAATAGAGCTATGATTAAGTATGAGTTATAATAAATCACTTTCATCATTCTCTTAGAAAGTTCCATGGAAAAATGCAATACCTATTCAATTTATTACAAACAACATTCCTTCTACAATTACTAATGAATGGAATCTAATTTCGATAAAAATTACAAGTTTTAAGGAATTCACCTAAAGCATTTGTGGAATGGCTATAGCTAAATTTTAAGTCCTTAGTGAATTCAATATATATATAGCTAAATTTTAAGTCCTTAGTGAATTCAATATATATATATATATATATATATATATATATATATATATATATATATATATATATATATATATATATATATATTTTGTAGGCATGTTTCCCCTATGACTGGTAAATATGAATAGGAGGTAGTTGAATAATTGAGAAACTCGAGGAATGTAATTGATGGATTCAACTCAACCTTCATTTCTCTATTCACTATGGTTTCAAAATACCACATTAAAAACAAATTTCTACCCATATTCCTTTGTAATTTTATTTATAGAATCATCACGAAAATTGATTATAAACCATTTAAAACAACTCATGGACTAAAGAGATTTTCAAGAGAAGGGTGGATAAATCCAGGGAAAGACAATTGTAATAGCCCATCCCATGAATGGCTTTCTTTGGCCATATAATTTTGTCATATAATTGTATTTTAAAAACTAAATGGGATGAGTGAGGAACATAAATTCCAAGAGGTCTAGGGAGGTCAATTTCTTCTGAAATTCAGCGTACTTGCTGAAGGGAGAAATTAGATAGTTTTCGATAACCATTTAAGGCTAGTTGTTGTACCTTAATTGGAAGACAAGGGAAAAGCCTATCATAGCTTGGCAAACCCAACAAACATGAAAGGATGAAATGAGTTAATGCACAATAGAAAAGACCACAAAAAGAAAATAAAAGAGATGAATTACTTTCAGATATAGAGCAAAGAAGGGAGGAGCAACTTAACTTCATTTAGGGGATAGTGCAGCACTGGATGCACAACAACTGGGAGCCACAAAAATATATTCATGGGCCTGGAGACAAAATCTATAGTGGTATCCATGAAACATAAGGAGTCAAACTCTACATATCAGAGTAGATATCAAGGAAGGAGGAAGAAACAAAGTTTCTAGAGAAAACAAAGAAATTGCAAGAGGATGTAGCTAAAATTGCTAGAGGAAAACTAGAGAAATTTTGAATCTAGGTGGAGGTTCACGAAAAGACAGGTGAAAAGGAAAAAGAGAGAGACAATGCAAAGGTTGATACACACAAAATCAGGCCTTTGGTTCTCCTCATACATTTGTTTTTCCATTATTGGATAGCTGGAGGGTGGAGGAAGTTGGCCTCTAGAACTTCCTATGCATTAGTTAATTATTGAGAAGCTAGTGGGTGGAGAAAGAAGAACCTCTAGAGTCTGTGTTTCAGCTGTTAGAATGGTATTTATTCCCATGAGCAAGGCCACCTCAGACCCTTGGAATCTGTCTTGGGAGTGACAACTACGAGTAGACTGGATGCAATGTGTCTATGGTTGGGTGGATATTTTAAGTCGTGAACTCAATTTCCCATATTTATTGTAAGCGAAGATAAGTTTCCTTGTACATAGTCTTGTGTGGATATCATGTTGCAATGTAAAGGGTGTATTATTTCTTGTATGAAATGTTTGACTTACCTATGTTTATCTATTGAATGGTTGGTTATGATCCATGTAAGGATGTGTGAATGAATACAAGTGTTTCATGTTTTTTATGGTGATTGATAAGTATTTATATTTCTGATGTCCGTTGATTCTATTCTTGTTTGAAAGTTGGGTTGAGTTTTATTTCTTATATAGGTTAGTAATTATGTTGCTTGGCTTTATTGAAAAGTTGTTGGAATCAAGCAACAATATCATGAACTATGAGTTGAATCTGTTTATGATGGCCATCTAATTTTTCCACCCTTTTGATAGTAAGAAACATAGATATCCATTCATGTTTATAGTGACATGATTCTTGTTTTGTTGTAGGATTTTGTAACTACTCACATTGTACAATTCTACTATTTCATAGGCTCAAATTAATTGGTTTATGTTGTTGGATTTAAGTCAACATTTCATCTCTGTTATGTGGATGAACATCATATTTCTCTTAGATAAATGTTGTATTCCATGTGTGTTCCTTGGTGTTATGATAGATGGACATTATGGGTTTTGAGAAGTTTGAAAAGGATAAAAAAAATTAGGTCCCATTCCCATAATGATAACTTAGGAATTGAATTTACATAGTAGATACCTCCTTATAACCTTGGTTGGGTTGTGGATTAGGATGGGGGGAGGGGGGGTGTTAGAGAGTGGTATCAGAGTAGCCAAGTTCAACAGTTGGAATGGATGATCTCTATCATGCATAAGTGATGGCAGGGCTACTGCAAAGGGGTTCATTCTAATTTTAGAAAAATAAATAAATAAATGTTTAGGTGTTAAAAGTTGGCTATAAATTATTTATGGCATGCATGGTTGAAGGGTTACGTTGTGATACATGTATGTAGCAAGGTACTAATGCATGGATCCCTAGATCTAGGTTGGAGATCAACCTTGAGGGCAATATCTGAATGTGAGTAGGATGGTATCCTACTCAAGGTGTCGATTTGGAGTTGCATATTAACTACATGGATGTTCAACATGTTATTGTGACTAATGTCTTTTTAATGCATGTGATTCTTGGCTGGCATCGGGAAGGTTTGGATAGTAGGTGGTTGTGGAATTGGAAGTTGTCTTTCCTTCAATTTTGTAGAACTACATGCACGATAGTGAGTTGATTATAGCATACCAACACCATTGGTTGGGAGGTGGAATTTGGTATGCTTAGAACAATTATTTTCACACGATTTGAGGGATTTGGGCAATAATCCCTATGTAATGTTTATTATGCATAACACTTCTTGTTCCAATGGATGATGAGAATATGTATTTTATGTTGGTTGGGATGTCGAGATCCCACTGTCTATTTTTTGTCAAGACAAATAACCATAGTGAACTAAAAGGAATTTTTCTTTGGAGTTAATGCTTTCTTTTCATACTAGAACTGGATGAACTAAAAGGTAGGGGTCCTTTGTGGACCTTGTAAATACATGATTTGTAGCTTTCTAGAAAATGATGCACTAGATGATTTTTTCTTATGTTGGTTTCTACTATTGAATATATATATATATCATAGATGTATATATATATATATGTGTGTGTGTGTGTGCATGTGTGTGTGTGTGTGCGTGTGTGTATGTGTGTGTGTGTGTGTGTGTGTGTGTATGTGTGTGTGTGTGTGTGTGTGTGTATATATATATATATATATATATATTCTAACTGGATGGGAACATCCAATGATCGATACATGATATAGTCCCTCAAGGTATTAGAAGTATGATGTTGCACAACATGAGGAGGACAAGTGTTTGAAAAATACTTGGCTGCAAGTATTTCTTATAGAAACAAGGATCATGACTAGTTATTAACTAGTTACATGAGAAAAGTGTATGTTGACTAGGGCGTGTTACGAAATGTGCTAACTTGAAATGCATGTAGGTCCTATAAGGCATGTGTTTGAAGATGAGAATTATAAGTATGATAACATGAGATTTTTCTAACTAACCCTTTGAAATTGTAGGTGCCATGGCTTATGATGACCTTGATAAGAGGGCCAAATTTTTCTTGTGTCCAAAGTAGTGTGGCCTTAGAAGAGAGGATGATATTAAATAGTGTTGTTAGTATGGGTTGAAGATTGAACTTTTATTTTTTTTTCTTTGGCTTGATGACGATTATCAATAATATTAATACACATGAATTTCTAAATTTTGAAAACAAGCTTACGTATGTGATAATGGTGCCCTAGTTTATGATACGTGGTTGATGATCTTAAGGATTTGTGAATGTTAAGAGATGACATACTTGGCCTAACATGGTAAATATGACAACTAGCATGTATGTTGTTAATTTATTTTATGAACTAATAGATGAGTGTATGTGGAAGCACAGAGAAATACTCAGTGTAAGTGAAATGAAACATGTATCATTGCACTGTACAACAAGATATAGACAATGCACATTAAGAACAAGGAAGAGTGTTATGCAACCAACTCACAAAATAGAAGAAAAGATAGATCAACGACTTCAGAATCACCTCTTCGAGGCACAACCTCCTTTTCATTACACAAATGAACAATTCTTAGATGATTTAAAAGACAAGATCTCCTCTCTATATATAAGGGTCTAAGGGGTCACAATATAATCGGAGCTGTTACACAAAATATTGTGACCATGACATTCTGCAGTCAGTGTGAGTCTATCACCACTCATACTGTCCTCCTTTGAAAGTCTTAAACCTCAACTCTTCATGTCAAGCCTTAAAAATGAGAGAAAGTTCTTGAAAATCTCTAAAACTCTTGTTCCGCACTTTCTCTTAGCATTACCTGTGGTCCCGCACTTCCTGGTCATGTCCCCTGCGGACCTGCCCACTCTGTCTCTAAAGGAAAAAGTGCGGACCCTTGTAAAAGTCAAAAAGGCGCAAGTTTATTCTTTAAAACTCACTTTAGGTTAATTCTGGATGCTTCTAGAAGGAATCTTGGGGTGGCAAGTTCGCTCCTAGGTGGTTCATGCATCCCATAACTAAAGGAGCTAACCCCTTGATGTGAGGAGCTTATCCGTTTGAAGGAGGACTCTATCCCTTTGAAGGTGGACATGGTAACTTCCTTCCTCTGCACTATAAAATGAGGCATTGGGCTGGTTACTAAGGAGGTTGAAAACTGAATATTTTTTAGGGTAAATGCTGTTGGAATTTAGACTTCCTAATTGAGCTTGAGAGGAGAGATTACATACCTTTTGATCTCATTGGGAAGAGTGTGAAGCTTGTCAAAGTAGAGGAGATTCTTGCTGGACCCTGGGAGGATCTTGTACAACATCAAGGCACCAAGGTTGTAAAGTTCTTCTTTGTTTAAAGTTAATACAATCAAGTTCATTTTTCTCAATAAGATGTCTTCTATGTTTTATTTCATGAATTCCTTGATCATCATGATAAATATGATTTATTATATTGGCTATGCAGGTGTTATTTGATGTGTGCTTGTTTGTGTTTGCAAGTTCTCAAAAGGAAGCTCATTTGGATGGTCGAAGCGTGGCTGCCACAAACTAGCATTGGACTTAAGGTAGGGTCTAAAACACCTCTTGGCTTTTATTTATAAATCGCAATATTTAGAGAAAGGTAGAATTTGCTTGTCTTGCTTGTCGCTAGATATCTATAGATACTAGGGAGATTAGTTTTGTCCGCAAGAACGATTTATCTGGCTGAAAAAATGGCGACTCCACTGGGGACTTGAATTTCGGTTTCTTGCCTTTACTTTTACTTTGACTTGAGAAACTTTTTCTCTGTTTCTGGTTTTTTCTTGATGTGTGTGGAATTGGGTAGTTTTTTAGATCCTGAATTGTTTTTTTCTTTTCACGCTTTTGAAAGAGGACCGCACGTTCTGTTTGTAACACAGTGCGTACATCCCCGCACTGCTGCTTTACTACACAGAGCGGTACTGCACCTGGTTATACCAAACGCCTATGGACCCTGTCAAATTTTTGAAAAACCTAAAATATATTCATCCAGTTAAGCTTAGGATTTGTTTATGTTTTTTAGCCTCTGCCCAGATCTGCATGTGTCTTGTCAGAAACTTCTTGTTAGTGAGTTCCATTGGCATTTAGGTTTTAGGTGATTTTCTAGAAGTTTTGCGTGCCTGGCTTGATTTTCGTTTGGTCTTTGTAGTAACTCAGAGATTAGAAGCCTAAGAAACCTCAGATTACCCTGGTTTTTGTTGGTCTTCTTAATGAGTCTGACTGATTTGTAAAATCTGCCTTTGGTGAGAAATAGATCTCGTTTTCTCTTTGCAAAGCTTTGAAAGAACTTGTTTTGAAAGTTTTGAATTTCATTTTTAAAAAGAAAACATAAGATGGGTGTTTTTTGATTAATTTGTTATTTTGAACGAATTAGTCCTTAGTTTGCTTAATAACTAAGTAAAACGTCCTCGAAAAGAAATTTTGTAAGCTTTTGCTTCAATTAGATTTTTAGAAGTTATAGATCTCAAGATTAGATTTTTAATAGTTTTGAGTGTTTTCTAGAAATTTTAGAATCTCTTTTGAATTTTTTTTTTTTTGTAGTTTTTGAGTTTTGAAAAGAAAGGGTATTTTTGATGAGAATAATTAGTAGTCTCGTTTTTTAGTTTATTGAAAAAGACAAAAAAGTTTTTCTTTTCATTTATTTTTTAAGGAAAGATTTGTTTTTCAAGCAATTGCATTCTCAACTCTTTCTTTAGCTAGGAATTCATTGAAGAAAAAGGAATGGTTATCATCTTAGGTGCATTTTTAGTGTTTTGGAGTCGAGTCTTCACACTATAAAGTTTCATCTCCACACCTTTTGACTTAAGAAACAACCATAAAAATAACGCTTTAAGTAAAATTTATCTAGCAATCTTTTTATTTCTAGGGCTCTTTATCACCAACATAGCTTAGGCTAGTATCTTTGAGTAGGGAGTAGTTAACTCTCCAAGATAGTTAAAACAAACAAGTAGCTATATCTTGCGGTAGGAGATAAATTCCAATTGTTACATCTATGCTCTAGGAAGCTCCTCTTAAAGGAGTCAAGCACGAGATCATATCCAAACCAGTGGGGTAATCAATCCTTCCTCATTGGGAATGATAGAAAATATACATGTATTAAAAATGGTAAACCTTGGATTAACCATTGTCGAGGAGCCTGGGGTCACTTGTTGGTAAACCTTGGATTATGTCAAGGAGCATTCAAGGGGATTGAGCTTTGTTACTCTTCCCTTGCGTGTGTATCGGACCACAGACTGTTCCCCCAGGTATATTTGTTTCTGTTGGTAACCATAGTGACCATAATCTATAGGATTCTTTCCTAAGGTGACGGTGGAGGGAAGATCCCACTGTACCTGGAGCAGATGTCGACTAGACTCACTTGGACTCTCTGGGGGGTTCTCTTCACTCGAGACAGTTTAGTGGAGAAACTTGTGACAGTCTGTTTCATTAAGCAGGTTGTCGGGGTAATTGCTCCAACCGCCATTTCTGTATTGAATTCTGCGACGTTGGATTTCATCACCAACTAGTGTTTTGGGTACAGAAAGTTACTGTTTGTGTGTGGTTTGAACTCCTAGATTCCTTAGGCGTGTGACTCAAATTTTTTGGTTCTTTAGAGACGTTAGGTGTTTTTATTGAAATTTTTCTTTGTTTGCGTGTGAAGTAATTAAAATATTTAATCGTGGTTGAATTACCGAGACAATCCCGTAGACTTCGGGGGCAACGTCCCGAGTATTCACCAAGTCAGCTTGAAGGGCTATGAGCTCTTGTAACTCCTAGTGACAGTAGAGTTGGGTCACCAGAAGAAGGAGAATCTTCTTTAATTGTTCATCCTAATTATCAAGTTGAAGCAACAAAGTATATTATTGAACCAATTTCCGATGTTACTAGTAGTGTTTCTTCTACTACTGAGTTAACTGAAGAACCTGAAATTTCTGAGCCTGAAACTGAACCTGCTGCTACTCCATCATCAAGATTTTCTTCTCCAACTTCCAGTGGTCCTGGTTCACCCATGGTAGGAAGAATCATTACCCAAAATCTACCTTCTTGACTTTTTGCTATTGAAGAACTTGTCACTCCAGAAGAAGGTATATCTATCCCTGAAAATCAACCAAGTATAGAACTTAGGGAGCGTGAATCGATCTTTTACAGTCCACCTAGGAGGGATGCTTGGTATCTTTCATTGACCAACTTTTTAGAAAATCTAGGTCTAAGTTTTTTGACACCTCGCATTCCTTTTCAGCCAACACCTAAAGGTTATTATCCTCCTTTGAATATGTCGAGACAGTCATCCATGTTTTCTCAATCTCCGGAAATAGTTTTATATGGCGGTCCTTCTGTTCCTTCTGGTTATCAGTCACTTACTAGTACTTTTTCAGGAGCATCTCCTCAACCTGTTGAACATGGATTATTAACTGGTAATAACGGAACTAAACTATTGAGTGTAGAAGATATTCTTATGATGTCAGGTACCATTCCAAATCCGCAGCCTCAAGGTAGTCAGTTACCGCCTGGGGGGCAGCCTCAAGGACACTACATACCTTCAGGACAGTACATTCCTCCAGGTCAACCTCAGACTTAGTATGTACCTCAAGGTCAACCCCAATATCAATATATGCCTCAAGTTCAACCCCAGTTTCAGTATGTGCCTCAAGGTTATCAACCTCAAGGTCAGTAACCAACCCAAGGTTTCCAACCACCTTCAGGTCAATCATTTGTCCAAGAAGCTTGAAATGTACCTTTGAATTATCAACCCTACCCTCAACCCTGTTATGGCCCTCAATATGCTCAACCTTCTATGGGTCCATACCCCGGAATGAACATAGTGTGGGATCCATCTCAATCTCAATAGATCTTGCAACCTGATGTGCAGTTGTCATCTCAATCCGGACAAACCTTGGTTTCTGGTTCAACCCAGCAACCTATCCAGCCTACTATTCAAACATCTGCACCTGGTGTAGTTTCTCAGCTTGGGCCTAGTTCGCCTCGAACTCCGCCTCAAATGACTGTTGCAAATATTGCAGCATCTGTTCAATCTACCCCACCTACTTCTAGAGTTTCGGAAGCTCCAGTTTTTACTCTTCCTGCATCAACTCCTCAAGCATCTTTACCTCAGCCTGGACCTACAATTCAGACTTCGGTTCAGATGCCTGCAGGACAACCTGGTTCAAGTACGGTTGTCACAAGTCAACCTCAACTTACTTATCAACTGTACCAGGGACAGTACCAATTCGGTCCTGCTGTGCAGAACCCATTCTATCAGTGTCAACCGTACCCTGGATATACTTATCAAAAACCTCAACAAACCCAGTACAGTTCGGTTAATCTTGGTTTTCCTAGAGGATATAATATCCCAAATGCAATTCCAATTCCAAGTTACCCTGGATATCCTCCTCCTGGGGCTAGTCTTATGACCGAGGGTTTTCAAGACCCTAATCGTCAGTTACCATTCATTGCAACTTTGGACTTACCTGATTTGTCGCGCCTTACGAACGATCCGATTAATTATCTTCCGTTTTGTCCGCGAGTGCCGAATAAGTTGCCCAGTGATATCCCAAAGTTTGAAGGTAAATAAGGAGAGGATCCGTCAAACCATGTGATGACTTATCACCTCTGGTGTGCATCTAACTCCATTACAGATGATTGAATTCATTTACGACTTTTTCAATGCACTCTAATTGGTCTTGCGGCCAAGTGGTACATTGAGTTACCGCGAGCCACTTTTTATTATTTTAGTCAGCTAGCTACTTCATTCTTAACTCATTTTCAGTTTGCTGTCAGATATTACAATGGCACGGAATTATTAACTTCATTAAAACAGTCAACGTCCACTTATATTTTAGATCACATTCATGAATGGAGACGTCGACGGCGTTTAGTGAAAGTTTTTATTCCGGATCAAATCTAGAATGGTTTGTTAAATCATTATTACCTAAAATCACTAAGGATGTAGCTAAGGCAGGAGTTGTTACTGAAGAGCAAGTAATTTCTCAAGCTCAGTACCTTGACCTCGTTTATACATAGTTAGGTACTTTACACGAGAAAATCCCCGACCTTTCGAAACAAAATCAAATAACTGCAGCTCCTTCAAGATCTCATGCCACTGACGGTATGATTGGTTCAGTTAACACCAAAAGTAAGAAGAAATCTTCAAAGAATTCTTCTCCCATCATAACTCTACCAGATTCCCCGACAAGAGACTCTTCCGCTGAAATTCCTGCCGATATTCATGTCATAGAATCATCTACGGCCAAATCAAAATCCGACGGTAAAAAGAAGGGGAAGAAGAAAAATAAACAAAATTTGAAAGAGAAATAAGATAAAACGGAATATACTGATGAGAAAAGTAAACCTCGTTATCCTTGTCTCATTTGTGATTAAGAGCATTTTACAAGAGATTGCCCTCATCGTGCTGAGGTTGTTAAAATTGTCACAGGTTCTCAAACACCTGTTGTCTTGAAGGATCCTTTTCCTAGTCAAGACAATAAGATGATTGGTTCTTCCTCAAATGCCTCGGAAGAACCCATAATGATGATGTCCCATGTTAGGATTGCGACACGATCGCAAGATTATGGAAGTAAAAGTCCTGTTGATGGTAAGGAAGCAGAATCTTCTAATTCGAACCCATCAACTTCAACTCCTGGTTCTGATCCGCTACAGATTGAGAAACCTAACCCAGACTTAGTAATCAAACCGCCTGCTAAAGGTATACTTCGAAAGTTAGCTTTCAATCCACATGCGAGAGCTGCTCAGAACTATAACATTGTTGAAGATTTAGCTATTTCCCCTTCAGCAATGTTGGCTTTGGAGGTGCTGCAATCATGTCCAGCACAGCGTAAATTGCTATTGTCCGCTATAGGAGCTGTTGATATTCAGGACTCAAACCTTATAATTTTCGATTTAGAAAATAGTACACCTTGCTTACCTCATCAAATGGCTTTCCAAATTCCAGTGTTGGTCAAAAACAGACCTTGCATTAGGACTGTAATTGATGAGGGAGATTCAACATGTATTATGTCGATCCAGTTTTGGAGATCGCTTGGTTCTCCTACACTTAATCAATCCCCGACGATTCTAAAGGCTTTTGATGGCCGTGGGTTCAATCCTTTTGGCATTCTACAGGATTTACCTATAGGGGTTGAAGGTAAAACTGTTAATCTAGATGTGGAAGTGGTTGATGCCCCTCTAGATTATAACCTTCTCTTGGGTCGTAGTTGGTCTTACGCTATGACTGCTGTTGTCTCATCGGTCTTTCGGCTTATAAAGTTTCCTCACAATGGAAAGATTGTAACTATAGACCAGCTAACTTACTTTTCATCCGACCCAGCCTCTTCTAAAAGTATCCAACATGTCGGCAAAACAACTATCCCTTACAAGGATGCTGGAGTAGGATTAGTTAAAGATTCTGGTTTACTAGGAACTTTTTCCTTTCCTCCTCCTAACGTATCACCTTCTACTGCAACCGTTCATATGATTTCATCGGACACTATTGTTTGTGATGATCCTTGGATCGTACCTTCCGAATCTGAGATGGATTCATTTGGCGATGCTATGCCTTTGACTCCCTATGAAATTGTGTATCAGGTTGTACAGTCGTTTTCCGACCCTTCTTCAACCGAAATTGATCTAATGAATGTGGTCCATGGAGAATCACTTTCAACATCAAACTCAGATTCAACAACTTTTTCTGAACTTGTTCATACTGATGAGCAGATTCGTGAAATTTTGTCTGTTGATGACTTACCATGGGAAGATCTTCATCATAGATCTTCGTTCTTACCTGAGATTGATCATTTTGAAAATGATTTTTCATCTATTTTTACTATTGATTTTGTCAAAGAACCTCAGAATCCATTGCAAAATCCTGATTCTGAATTAAATTTGGGAAATATTTCTCGAATGGTTCCTATTGACATTTCAGTTAAACCTGGAATTATTGAAAACATTCATATAGGTGCCTCCTGTACGGAAAATGAACTTCAAACATATAAGGCCCTATTTCAAGAATTCTGCGATGTGTTTGCCTGGTCATATGAAGAAATGCCAGGAATTGATCCAGCAATTGTTGTTCATGAAATCAAAACTTACCCAGATGCTAAACCCGTTCGGGAACGTTTGCGTCAGATCCACCCGCGAAAAGCTATTGCTATTAAAGAAGAAGTTGAGAAATTACTTAAAGCAGGTTTCATTTATCCAATTCCCTTAACGGATTGGGTATCGAATATTGTTCCTGTTAACAAAAAGCAAGGAACGATAAGAATATGTATCGATTATAGGGATATTAATCGAGCTTGTCCAAAAGACAATTATCCAACTCCCTATATCGATCAAATCATTGATGATTGTGCCGGTAGTGAAATATTCTCCTTTATGGATGGTTTTTCTGGACACAATCAAATCAACATTCTACCTGCTGATCAACCAAAAACGACTTTCATTTGTCCATGGGGGACGTTTTCTTATTGCAAATTACCTTTTGGGCTGAAGAACGCCAGAGAAACTTTTCAAAGAGCTATGTCTTACGCGTTTCATGACATCAAGCACATTGTGCAACCTTATCTCGATGATTTACCTGCTCATTCATTACGTAGAGCCGATCATCTCATTCATTTACGAGAAATCTTTATGAGATGTAGGCATTATCGAATTAGGTTGAAGCCACACAAATGTATTTTCTGTATAGAAACAGGTCATTTACTGAGATTTGTTGTTTCAAAAGACAGCATTCATGTTGATCCCTCGAAGGTTGAAGCTATTGTCAAATTGCCTCCTCCTTCGACTCTTCGCCAACTCCAAAGTTTGCAAGGGAAAGCAAACTTTTTACGTCGATTCCTAACTACGCCGAGATAACAAAGGGTTTTACCAGGTTGTTGAAACAGAATTCTCCATTCTTTTGGGATGAGATAGCTAACAAATCATTTGATGCACTTAAACACGTGTTGGCCCATGCACCGTTATTGCATCTTTTCAACTACAACCAGGAATACTTCTTATATCTCGCCGCCTCTCATTCCACCATCTGAATGGTGTTAGTTCAGGAAGATGAATTCGGTAGTGAACATGTGATTTATTACCTTAGTCAAACTTTGAATCTGACTGAGCTAATATATTCGCATGTGGAGAAATTGGCCTTTGCAGCTATTCAAGCTGTCCAAAGATTTCGTCATTACATCTTACTACACAAAACTACTGTAATTTCTGACTGTAACCCTACAATATATATTTTGACCAAACAATTGTTAGGGGGCAAGTATTCCAAATGGATTGTTATCCTGCAGGAATTTGACTTGGAATTTGAAAAATCTAAGTCAAAGAAATCTTTAGCTTTTGCGGAGTTGATGTGTGACTTCCTGCGTGCTGACACTGAAACTGTGGCGGAAGAGCCCATTGCGGACGAATCCTTGTTTCTTATCAGCAATCTTGATCCATGGTATGCAGATATCATTGTTTAGCTCCAAACCCAATCTTTTCGGCCTGAAATTTCACGATCTCAGCGACAGAAAATACGTTTCCAATCCCAACAATACAAGATTATTGGAGATGCACTCTATCGTCGTGGGGCGGACTCTATTTTCTGACATTGTTTAACTCATGAGGAAGCTGAAAAGGTTCTAAATGACTGTCACTCTGGAGCGTGTGGCGGTCATATGTCTGCGTATGCCACAGCCCAAAAGATATTTCATGTTGGCTATTTCTGGCCGTCTTTGTTTAAAGATTGTATCGACACAGTCCAAAAATGCCACAATTGTCAAATTTTTGATCGAAAGATGCGTACTCCACCAGTTCCTCTCCACCCTATAATTTCCGTCAGTCCTTTTGCAAAGTGGGGTATCAAATTTATTACATGTAACCCTCACTTTGCCGGGGGGCATGCGTATATCATCGTTGCGGTAGATTATTTTACCAAGTGGGCCGAGGCGATGCCTACATTTTCGTCAGATGGCAAAACTGCTGCGATTTTCATTTTCAATCATATAATTACTAGATTCGGTGTTCCACAAGTGATTATCACTCATCATGGGCATCATTTTCGAAACATCATGATGACTGAACTAACAGATCAGCTTGGCCTGTGTCACGATAGTTCTACTCCATATTACCCACAGGCTAATGGTTTGGTTGAAGCCATCAACAAAGTTCTAGTCATTATGATCCGACGAATCATTGGGATTCATAGGTCAAATTGGCATAACATGTTATTTTCAGTCCTTTGGGCGTATCAAACCTCAGTAAAAACATCAACTGGTTTCACTCCTTTCCAACTAGTTTACGGTTTGGAAGCTGTGTTACCCATTGAATGCAAAATCACGTCATTGCAAATAGCCATAGAGTTACTCCCAACCACTTTCGAAGAGGAGAAATGTTTGTTGTACTTGGCTCAGCTAGATGAAAATTGACGTGATGTTGCACTAACAATCGAAACTCATGCCAAACGTATTAAAGCTTAGTACGATCGAAATGTTACACCTTGTAATTTTTCGGAAGGAGACATAGTCTTACTATAAGATCAAGCAAACAATAAGCTAGGGGCTGGAAAATTCGTACCTATGTGGCATGGTCCTTATGTTGTTAAGCGAAAGCTGGCAAAAGGGGCCTATGAATTGGTGTATTTTGACGGTGTCTCTTTAGGTAAGCCTAGAAATGGTCTCTATCTGAAGAGATATTATGCTTAAATCTAGGTGTGGAGATTTTAGTTAGATTAGTATTCTTTCTAGCTGGTGTGTTTTAGATTAGAAAAGTGTGCTTAGTTTAGAGAGTGTTTTTGTCATTATTCCTGCTTATCTTGATTTTACTCTTGATATTGCAGATGTCGACGACTCTTCAAACATACATTGGTTTTGTTGATGGTGCTTGTCGTAATACACAGAACATCTCTTCCGCAACTTGGGTTATCTATTCACCCTCTGATGAGTTGGTATCTATGCATGGGGTAAGCCTCGATCAAACAACGATCAACATTGTAGAGTATAGTGCAGTGATTGAGTTATTGTCTGAATCCATCTCATTTGGGATTCGGAGTTTGATTGTGAGGTTAGATTCTGAACTCGTTGTATTGCAGCTTAATAGAGTTTATGCCATTAGAAATCCAGTTTTATTAAGATTATTTTAAGAGTTCGTCTCTTGGAACGTGAATTTGACTACATTGAATATCAGCATATTCCAAGATATTTAAATACATTAGCAGATGTAATTTCTTCTTGAATGTTAAGTAGACATTTTCAATAATCAAACAGTAAATTTAAAAACATCCCATAACATGTTTTACAAGATAGCCAGTAATAGTGATATAGCATAGCATAGAAGTGTGTCAAATATACATCGTCTTCGATCATAGGTTGAAAAACACCTTATGATCGACAAAATGGTAGTACAAAAAGAAAAAATGTCGTCTACAAAAGGAGATAATCCTATCACTGGTGATGATCACGATAAGAAACCACTGCTCGGGCCACCCTACAAAGGAACCTCCTAAAAGGTCCCGGGACCCCAATCACATAGCGATGTAACCTAAGAGGAATGTCATCTATGCTAGTCTCCAAAATATCTGCTTTCAAATGCTCTAGATGGTTTTCCAATTCGGCCAGGGTCTCTGTAGATTCATCCCGTGGGGCTGGTACTGCTGCAGCTGGGTGTTTCCTCTCATAGGGTCAGAGAGTGGCTGGTCGTCGTGGACCCACATCTGCATTTGAAACTTTTTACTATCAGTTTTGGGATGATTTAAAAACAAAAAAAAATTAAAATTAGAAAATGTTGAAAATGATTTTACCTGAGTCATCCCATTGCTCTCCTGGTGGAAGAGCCATGTCTGGGTCACCATGATAATCCATCCCAGCATAAGGAAAATCTTGAATCATGAAAACTTGGTTCTCCAACCAATGAAAATATTCAGGAGGAAATCAAACAACCTCTAAACCCTCCTCAGGATGACGGACCATAACTGCAACCCAACACATCAGTTTGGGCTCTCAGGGAAGTCCAGCTCCAATGGAAAGATGCTGTGAGACCAACATCGGGACCCTCTCCAGACCAAAGCTCACAACTAAGAAACCATATCCAAAGTTTTTTAGTTGTTCATTCTTTGCTCTAGTCAGTTGGCCTTTTACATTAGCCAACACAGCTTCGCACCAGTTGAAGACGGTGCCTAGATAACAGTCTACTGCCATCCGCATTTGGGATCCGGTGGCCATATGCAGTGTTGCGCTTTCGCAGAGTCTGGTGATAGTAAATGCAATCACTTTGAGTTCAGGATGGTAGATGGTTTTGATATCAATCCCTTTGTCCTTGGTTTGGTCGTTACAAAACTCTAGCTGGAGACTATCGATAGACTAGCCACCTGGCCTAGTCCCGAATAGAGTCAATTGTTCACCTCTCTTGGGAAAACCAGTCAAAAATTAAATGTCCTCTAGCTCCACTTCAAGCTAATGGCCACCAATAATGAAACATTGGTCCTGTATATTCCATCTGTCCACCAGCCACTGCAAAAAGTCTACTTGGGCCCTCATTCCAGGTATGGCCTAGAATTTAAATAACCCACATGCCTTCAATATCTATCGAAGGTTGATGATTAATTTCAGCGAGGTCCACATCTTCGTGCTCCCATTCCCGCCAACTAAGCATGGTATATATCCTACATTGAAAGAAAAGGCAGAATAGAACATTTTTATTCAAAATTTTTGGGCGGAAATTGAAGAATTTGAAATTGTAAAACCTATGTCACGGGGACTGCACTCTCCAATTAAGGACAGTGCGTAGGTCCGCACTTTGCCTAAACAACAGATGCGGGCCCCTGGCTATTTCCTGTGTAGGAAAAAGTATGGGTCCGCAAGTTTCGCATGCTGCGCCTGCAGACCCCCACGAGCAGTCTTTTAAACTAAATTCTTC
Source organism: Pinus tabuliformis (assembly GCA_031772625.1). Lineage (NCBI taxonomy): Eukaryota > Viridiplantae > Streptophyta > Pinopsida > Pinales > Pinaceae > Pinus > Pinus tabuliformis. The sequence continues at coordinate 585,128,487 of CM062810.1, forward strand.
CTAAAAATCAAAATAGAAACCTAAAAACAAAATTCAAACGGTTGAAATGCAAGATTAAAGTGATGTGGATTACCTGGAGGTGACGTTTTTCGATTCCAATGGGCGGATTTTCCGCAATCTTCAGGGGAATTTTCTTACCTAAAAGCTCTCTTTTCTCACTCTTAAATCAAACAGTAAATATGAATTTACAAAAGCCCTTTTTATAAACTTTTTTGAATAAATGAATTTTTAATTTGTTTATTTTTCACTTTAAAGTGGTAACTTTTTGATGCATTTTTATTTATTTTAAATGGGTATGAGTAATGTTTGAGTTTTTGTGCAGAATGTCGGATTTTTCAGGCAAAAATCATCATTTTCAATAGAAAACATTAGAGTCATCTTTAAGCTCTTTTCTGACTCCTAAAATATGAAAAGATTGCCGAGTTTTTCTTTTTAAGCTCGTTAAAACGGAATTAAAAAGATGGTCCACTTACAGCTCTTTTCTGACCGTATAAACATGAAAAGATTGCCAGATTTTTGTCGTTTCAAATTCGATATTGGTTATAAAACGACGTGTCGTTGATCGCTTTTTTACTTTTTCAGATCAGAGACACTAATTATGAAAAGTACTCCTTGATCGTAATGGTCAAGCGGTTCTCTCAAGTATTATTTTATACTTTTTCGGGCTTGGGAGACACAAATTTACGAAAAAGGACAACCATGGAGTTTTCTTAAGTTTTTCTTTTGACTCCATAAAATTTAAAAATGCCAAGTTTCTCCTATACTGGACTCGTTAAAATTTAACAATAAAGGACCTGTTCAATTACAAATAGGAATGAACCACTCCTTTTTAGGGTTCGAATTTAAACTAAGCTACACTCATCCGAAGGATGAGCTTATAACCAAGCAAATGTTATCCTCCTCAAGCTTGTTAAAAAATAAAGAGGTAATTGCCAAAAATGGTGGGGGAAAAGAGAGAAAAATGAACCTGTTTGTTATACTTTGTCTCAGAAAAGCATTCAACCACTCTTGAACACGACATTTTTTGTTCACTTGGGTTGGGAAATCTTTTGCCTAACATTTAATCAAACCGTATTGAAAGTCTTCCACTGGTTTCTGGGTATTAGCTTTGGGTGAATTGTCACCAAACCATTTGCAGTGTCGTTATGTGTTCAAGAGGTCAGTACAAATAAACCATTCATCTGCAAAATGTCTATCATCCATCTTGACCATCACTGAGTCAGTCCTTGCAACATATTTCTTCAAACTTGATCTATGATTTCATGTTGTGGGCTTGCCTACGACAAATCACTTTCTATCGACTTCAACTCATTGTCTAGAAAGATGATCTAGAAACCATCAGTACCTTGGAATCTACATGCCTCAATGGCAGGTTTCTCGCCTTCGACGACAGGTTGCATCATTGACCTTCGATCAAAGGATTCCGTGACATGTTCGACATCAACTCATCTATTCACATTTCATTCATTGCACTGAGTACTTTGAGAGCCATTGACATTACTGGTGGTTTCTCTCACACTTGTTAACAGTTTACATCATTGACTAGTAATCAAGTGGTTTCTACCATGTTCAACTTCGACTCATTCATTCACATGGATAGAATCGTACTATTACGGGAAGTAGAAATCAAGACCCTGGATCTAGTTTCCACCATCCAGGCTGTGAGAAATTTTGTTATTCATTATACAGTGGACTATTCATAAATAGATGGCTACATCCATATTGTGTCTACATATGTATATACTTGTGATGTATTACAAGATCATTCTATATCAGAGTAGTTTAGCTAGTTTTCTAGTCAGTTTTGATCTGAGTATGGGAATGCCTACCTTAGCGATGATATGATCACACACACACACACACACACACACACACACATATATATATATATATTGTATTGAATGTTTTTACAGGTTCCAACCAGGCTCTACACAAGATGATCCTTGAAATGATAAAGTACTTCACTCTTCTTAGATGACAAATACTATCTATTAAAGACTTCACACTTTAGGGGGCAATCTGTTACACAAAATATTGTCACCATGACATTCTGCAGTCAGTGTGAGTCTATCACCACTCATACTGTCCTCCTTGGCAATTCTTAAACCTCATCTCTTCATGTCAAGCCTTAAAAATGAGAGAAAGTTCTTGAAAATCTCTAAAACTCTTGTTCCGCACTTTCTCTTAGCATTACCTGCAGTCCCGCACTTCCTGGTCATGTCCCTTGCGGACCTGCCCGCTCTGTTTCTAAAGGAAAGAGTGCGAACCGCTATAAAAGTAAAAAAGGCGCAAGTTTATTCTTAAAAACTCACTTTAGGTTAATTATGGATGCTTCTAGAAGGAATCTTGAGGTGGCAAGTTCGCTCCTAGGTGGTTCATGCATCCCATAACTAAAGCAGCTAACCTCTTGATGTGAGGAGCTTATCCCTTTGAAGGAGGACTCTATTCCTTTGAAGGTGGACCTCATAACTTCCTTCCTCTGCACTATAAAATGAGGCATTGGGGTGGTTACTAAGGAGGTTGAAAGCTGAATATTTTTTAGGGTAAATGCTGTTGGAATTTAGACATCCTAATTGAGCTTGAGAGGAGAGATTACATACCGTTTGATCTCATTGGGAAGAGTGTGAAGCTTGTCAAAGTAGAGGAGATTCTTGCTGGACCCTGGGAGGAGCTTGTACAACATCAAGGCACCAAGGTTGTAAAGTTATTCTTTGTTTAAAGTTAATACAATCAAGTTCATTTTTCTCAATAAGCTGTCTTCTATGGTTTATTTCATGAATTCCTTGATCATCATGATAAATATGATTTATTATATTGGCTATGCAGGTGTTATTTGATGTGTGCTTGTTTGTGTTTGCAGGTTCTCAAAAGGAAGCTCATTTGGATGGTCGAAGCGTGGCTGCCACAAACTAGCATTGGACTTAAGGTAGGGTCTAAAACACCTCTTGGCTTTTATTTATAAATCGCAATATTTAGAGAAAGGTAGAATTTGCTTGTCTTGCTTGTTTCTAGATATCTGTAGATACTAGGGAGATCGGTCTTGTCCGCAAGAACGATTTATCTGACCGACAAAAGCCGACATAAAAATAATAATGTAAGGGCACAATAATAACAATATGGGGACTACATGGGGAACAACAATACAATAAGTGGGTACACTAACAATAAAAATGAGGGAATACACTAGTATTATAGGGACCTAACAAAGAGGGACATCCCTCCAAAGAAAAATAACATTTAGGAAATTGGAGTTCGTGCTCACAGACCTAGAAAATGAGCTAAAAATATGCAAGGCGAAACTTAGAAAAAACACCAGGAGACAACAAAAATTGGTAGAGTGTAATGATTATATATAAAAGTAGTCATGCGAGATACAATACCAAGTTGAATCCTCAAAAAGGAACAATGGTAATAGTAGGAAAATGCCTCATGAGACTGAAGAGAAGAAGGGAATAATCTCTTGATGGTTTTGTGGAGAAGAGTGTCAAAAAACGGATTGTCCCAATGGAAGAGAAAGAGAGAGAAAAAACCCTTGTGATGCACAAGGACACACAAAAAAAAAATGCAAGATTTTGAGAAGGAGGAAGGGGCACTCACTAAAGCTCATTGATACACACATGTATATGTTGAAAGACTGCTTGTGAATGTTTTTGGAGCATAAGACTTCAAGGTTGTTGCTAGCATTATAAATACCTCTTCAACGGATTTTGTATATAAGTGTATAGATGTACAATTGTATGATGGTTGATAGTTCCATTAATGTTGGAGTCATGAATATTGAGTTTAGTTTTGGGGATTGTTTACTTGATGCCTATGTGTTGTGGCTTTAGTTATCGACTTCATGGATTGTTATCATTTTTTTTTAGACTTGTGCATGGACATGTTAGCTTTTAGGTTTGGTTATCATATTTTTTTTGGTCTTGTTTATGATGATATTTTAGTTTGACTTTATGTATCACCATTTTATGAATTCCATGTCCTTTTCCAATGATTTCCCTTATTATTCCTCTTGCATTGGATTTTGATTTTTGAATTTTGAATCACATGCGTAGGGAATCTTGGAATAAGGGGTTGGAGTGGTTGGAAGGCCATAGAATCCTAACAAAAATGAGGGAAACGTTTGATAGGATTCAAGGAGATCATGTAGAGTAAAGTTCTAGAAAAAATGGAACATTGTTGGGAAATGTACATGAGTAGAACAAGAAGTAGGAACGAAAATGATAGCAGTGTGAAAAGTTTGTATATGGTTGCTTGGCCTTAATCAGGGAGTCATCTAAACCATAAATCTATTTGGCACAATACAATGGTTGTTGTGGCCATGACTAAGTAATGTAATAGCCTAATGGGCTCCTTGATTCCATGAGAATAATGGATAGAGACATGTGCAATGAGGAAAATAGAAAGAAGGGAGTTCTCTTAACCCTTGAATATACTTACATCTGTACATATATCTTGCATACATGATTATGTTGGTGGATGGTGGTATGCTTCATACATGATCATGATATATATATATATATATATATATATATATATATATATATATATATATATATATATATATATATATATATATATATATATATATATATATATATATATATATATATGAAAATTCCATTGTGTATGATAGGGTTGTAAGAGGTGATTCGAATGAAAAAATGTTTGCTCAATTTTTTTTTGATGATATGTATGGCATGAAAAGATTCCCGCTATGATGAGGAATTTATTGGGAAGAAAGAAACATATCTCTTACATTATTCCCATGTCAAGGTTGAGAACATGGGAGGTAGTAAGGCTTGGTTCACATGCATGGAGACAGTGTGGTCTCTGGATTAATTGTGAGATTGTGTAACGTGATATGTTATGCGTGTATGTGTTTCTGTCATACATAGGCATGTGTTGTGTATGGGAACAGGGAAAAGTTGTATTATGTGTGTTGCATCGTACCATATGTACAAGTGTGTGTTGTGAAAATTTTCGAGGACATGTAAGTATGGGATTATTTTGGCCTTTGTGTTGTGTATGCGTAAATTTCTTATGTGTTGTCCTATCTTTGGGCTAGGAAAATACCAGATTGTGTGTCCCTGTTTAGGTGGAAAGGAATGTATGAATGGTAATGAGTACACCTCTTGTTAAAAATATACTACATGGATGGTAGTACCCATATTCACAATGTAGGGAAAGGGATTATACATATAAATACATATGTATACCCCATATCCACCTCGAAGTGGAAGTAAAATAAAAGAGAAGGCACTGAAGCAATCCAGTGTGTGTATGTGCTGAAAGTGAAGAGAAGTTACTAGGTGCTTTCGAGATGGGACCCAATGTGTCTAGAGGAAGTAACAAGGAGAAAATCAAGCTAAGCATCAATATTTCATGGATTTTGAAATTTATTCCTTATGAATCTAAATTCAATATTATGATTTATGATGGGATGATTTATGAGCTAAGCTAGTTTTGTTGTGATACGAATTAAAGGATAATTCCAATCCACCTCATGAATAAGCTCATAGTGAGGTATGAGTTAAATTTATTTCATTTCCTTAATGATGGGATTCATGGAAACATATGTGCTATGATGCCAAAAAGTATGAAATTGTTGGTTGGGTGGATGGACTTGGTTGTAAGATAAATAGTTGCAGCTAAAAGATATCAAAGTGTGCACTCGAACATTGATTACAGATTTCAATAATGGGTCCATTGTGATATACTAACACCAATGATGTTAATTTATTACGATTAAGCATGTTATGACCCGTATAACCATGATAAGGTGGGATTGGCTTAGCTTTACACCTTTCCACTACGAGGAAGCCTTGTTAAGGAATGGATCACTGAAGGGAATGAGAAACAGAGAAGAGGATGACTGAACATGGAAGGTGAGTGGTTGTTCGAAGAAGGGGTAACTGGATTTCTTGAGGTACTAAGAAGTAGAGAAGGGAAGGGAAAAAAATAAACTGGGTTTCTTGTTCATGAGCAGAGATGATTGGAATCAGAAGCACATTGGGGTTGTATAGGGAAGAAATGAGATAGGAACTTCTCATTGATGGAATAAGAGTGAAAGGAAAATAAGTGCTAGATATTGGAGGCATACTACCCTCTAGAAAAAGGAAAGGATCTAAGCCTTATTTGGTGTGGAAAAGGCACCGAGAAATTTCAAAAGAGCCACAAAATGTGGCCGATCTAATTAACCATTTTTATTTTATAATTTTTTAGTTATTGGGTAAGAAATTATGAATGAGTGACATGTAAGTAAATGTAAATATCATAAAATGTTTTGGATATAAATCACTAAATATAGTGAGTTAATGTTTTCTTGATTTAACGTATTTTATGTGTGTATATGGATAGAGAAAAAAAAGGGAATTGTTCCCCCAACTGGGAAAGGTTTGTAACAGGCTAGCCCATGAATGTATTTATTTGGACATACAATTTCATTGTGTAATTGAATTTTAAAACTTAAATGGGTTGAGTGAGGCACACATATTTGAAGAGGTCTGGGGAACTCAACTTAGTAGACGTATAAAAATAACATGGCGAGATGGACTTTGCCTACGAGAACAGATAGAAAGGAAGGAGGAAGGAATGAAGTTGCTCGAAAAATAAAATGGAGCTACAGCAGGAAGTAGGAGACACTACTAGAGGAAAACTAGAGAAAGGTTGAAGCTGAGAGGAGGCTCTCCAACAAACATATCGAAAGGAAAAAGAGAGAGACAACATAGAGGTGGATACACGCTGTAGCAAGCCTCTAGTATTCCTTGTGCATTTGTTTGGCCATTACTAGATAGTTGGATGGTGGAGCCAATTGACCTCTAGAACTTTCTGTGCATTAGTGAACAATTGAGAAACTAGTGGGTGGAGGAAGAAGAACCTCTATAGTACCTATTTGAGCTGGTAGAATGGTGTTTATTCCCTTGAGCAAGGCCATGTGAGACCCTTGCAATGTGGCTAAGGGGTGATAACTGCAAGTCGCTTGGATGCAACTTGTCTATGGTTGGGTGGGGAGGTGATGTCCCAAACTTAGTTTCCCATGTTGATTGTATCCAAGATAAGTTTCCTCGTACATACTCTTGTGTGGATATCATGTTGCAGTGGATAGGAAGGTTGTGTTATTGTTTCGTTTACAGTCTTGGAATACGTTTGTTTATCTGTTGAATGGTTGGTTATGATCCATTTAAGGATGTGTGAATGCATACAAGTGTTTCATGTTCTTAGTAGCCATTGATCAGTATTGATATTTCTAATGTGAGTTGATGTTATTCTTGTTTGAAATTTGGATTGAGTTTTATTTCTTATATAGGCTAACTTGAATGTTGCTTGACAGTATTGAAGAGTTGTTAGAATCAAGCAATGAGATTATGAAATGTGAGATGACTCTATTTATGATTCTCAACCAATGTTTCCTTGCAAATACTATATGTGTTTCGATCACCCTTTTGAAAATAAGTAGCATGAAGGTACATTCATGTTTATAATGGTGTGATTCTTGTCTTTTTGTAGGCTCTTGTAACTACTATTATACAATGGTATTGTTTCATAAGCTCGAATGAATTGGTTTATTCTTTTGGATTTAACCTAAAATCTCATCTATGTTGTGTGTATGAAGAGTTCATATTTTTCATAGATAATTTTTGTCTTCCATGTGTTTTCCTTGTTGTTGTAATAGATGGTACTTATGGGTTTATATAAGTTTGAAAAAGGTCGAAAATTTTAGGTCCCATTCCAATAATTGTACCTTAAGATCTGGATTCACATAGTAACTACCTCCGTCTAACTCTGGTTGGGTTATGGGTTAGGAGGGGGAGGTGCTACAAATCCTAGATGGCATTATCATATCCCATGAAACTATTCAATCCTTAAAACTAGCAAACTGTATAAGATTTCTAATAAAATATGTATTTCCAAAGTCCATGTGAACCTTAATAAGGAATTCATGATTAAGATTCCAACATTTTTTGGCTTCAATTAAGAAGGAAATTTTTAGATTGGAAACCTCATATCCTTTCTTTTCTTCTCCATCTATGGTTGTGTGGATCCTTCTTATTTTTCTAATACCTCCATAGGAATTTCACAATGTGATCCCATATAAACCTTTATGTTCATAACTAGTGCTTAAGGTCTTGGAAGAAGCATCAAATAAGTACTAGAAAATGTTTCTCTCAATGGGATAAATCTAAATCAAGTTGTTGAAACTATGTCCCATTTAAACTGTGTGGGTGATCTTCTTGTAATGGGAGACTTGATAGTTTGAGAAGCTAAATCCTTCAATTACATGCTTGACACATTCTTGCTCTCCTATGCATCACATGTAATGTCTGTTCCTTTTTTTATAGTGAGGGAGGGGTGTTTCAGGATTTTGTAACTAGAACATGAAATCATTGTTTTCACCAAGGGTCATGTAGAATTACCACCAAGAAAAAATCCCATGTCATAATTTGATATACCACACACTATACTAACCAATTTTAGTCATGGTTTGAACCAAGGTGGGCCACATTATTACTATGAGTGGGAGATTAGGTGATTTAAGAAAAACCTTTTATATAGATTTCTGAAGCTCCTCTAATTGTTAAAATTATATATCTATAATACCATGTTTTCAATAAGTAAATATACCCTCAAACTCGGGGTTCTCTTCTCCTTCTCAATACTCTAAGAAATTCCTCTTGGAAAGAACAGCTCACCAAACTATATAACAAACAACAGAGCTAAACCTTTTACTTTCTCTCACTTCTTATAAAAATTCCTTAATCAATATTGTGTTTCAACCCCTTTATCTTTATTAATTTTTTCCTTTTCTTTATATATCCTTCCAAAATAATCAAGTAGATTCAATACTTTTAGAGATTTTTGTTAGGAGGTAGCGTTATTAGGGGAAGAAAATGGGCACTTATGCATAGGGGCAATATATTTCTTCCCAAATGGGATGGGGGATAAGGTATAAAAATATTCTATTATTACAAAAAAAACATAGTATGACATTCCCAAGATAAATTTTGTATTTCGTCATGTGTCTCAATTCTATAATAGTTTTGTTTTCATGTCATGATATTGAAAAAATCTAGTTGGTGTGTCTTATTTTCTAATAAAGTACATCAAATACCTAATAGTTAGCTACATAGTTGGGCATAGTTTAATTGTAGTAGTTATGGTTGCACATATGCTTTGTGGATTTAAAATTGAAAAATCCAAGTTTGTCTATAGATCATGTTGGTATGAAAGATATTTTCCTTGGAAACTTTTGTGGTTTGAGAAACAATATGCCTAACCACCATAGAAAGGTGAACTCTTTAGGATAGTTGTGCCTTATGGATCCTAATATTTTCATAAGAAAGGTTTAGAAGTAGCCACAATCCACATAAACGGAAGAAAACATTGATAAGTAGATACCAGTGAAGGTGGAAGACTCTTTGTGATGGAATAATCAAATGTTCTACACTGAGACGCTAAAGTAGTCATACAAAACCAAGGTAACACTTACACGATAATCAATTGATATATTCCAATAAGTACTCCTTGTATATTGATATATTGGTTTAGCACCACCATAACTAGTAGAAAAAATAGAAGCAAGGGTAATGGTAATGTGTATATTTCATGATCAAGATTCTAATGTTCATGATCATGATAAAGTTTCTTCCCTTGGCCTAGTTTCATATCCTATCCTAGAACAAACCATATCACATAAGTTATTCAATTATAATATGCGGCTTTCATGATCATGATTATAATTTCCATGATCATGATAAATTTTATTCCCTTAGCTTGGTTTCATATCCTATCCTAGAATGAACCATAAAACTATTCAATTAAGCAATGACTCTATTGTTTTAATCTTTTCACTTTATTCTTTGGATATTATCTTTAAGAAATTGTGTTGTTGAGATGGATTAACTCAAAACTTAAAATATGGGGTGATTTTTTGTAGTAAAGAGGAATTATATTGTCTAATATCACCTCGTTGAAACAAAAAATAATCCTACACGATTGGATGTAGACTTCATTAAGCAACTACTAGAAGGCTCATGAAGAAAATCCTCACAATTATTATAGCCTATGGATCTTCGGATTAGAATGGCCTGCAAGGGTAGATGACAATTGCTACAACCTCCCTTATAGTTTCTTACAAACTAGAAGAACTAGTGTGATCCATAGCTAAACAAACCATATGGGAATCAAGAAATCAAGAACTACAACAAGAATAATTTTATGCAGTATTAGGATATTCAAATGGACGAGAATAGAGGAAAGTAATGGTACCAAGTATAAACAAAGAGAAGTGACCAAAGGTATCAACATTTCTTTCATTCATGGCCAACAATAAATTTCTCACATAGGATTTAAGCTTATTAAAGGAAGTTGACATACCATACTTTTTCCCCATAGGTAGCTTCATAGGGAGTAAACTAAACAACTCTTTAGTGGTTGTCAATAGGAAAATATGCTTATGGGATTGATTATTTGAATCACGTAAATAGTAATATTAAATAAGAGAAAACATTTCCCATCCCTTACAAAACTAGAAAATATTACCTTATGAAAATTTATTTCTCAACAAAACATGGGTTCACTTCCTAGTTTTCATTCTATAAGTGATATAAAAGGAATTTAGTAGGTGCATATTTAGAACAGTGGGATGGATAAAGCCATGTTGTGGGAAACAATCAAAATAAATATGCAGTAAATGAAAGAAATTGTTATGTTAAGAATAGTCTATAGGATGATGGCTTGTAATAGTAAAACTATATTGGTTAAGGAGATGTTATATGTGTGGGTGGGTATTCCCTTCATCCAAATTTAGGAATATGGGCAGGGGGTGGGACATTCTAGAAGTAATGTATCATTCTATTGACAAAGAAATTGCAAGTTTGACATAATCTCGTGATGGAAATGTTGTAGAAAGAGGGAACACTAATTCATAGGGATGTCAACCATATGTTCTCTATGTCATTTCACCTAGAGATCTTAGCATTATATCATGAACCACAGAAGCATGCAATCTAAGAAGTGTTTTTTAGTGTGAATATGCTGATGTCTCCAAGTGATAATACCCAACATAGAACTAATATTTAAATATGATGTGTATCATGCATTCAAGAAATTATCCTTCATGCTAGGACAAAGGAAAGCATGAGATTCAAGAGTACATTGTTGTGCAACTTTAGCCTATATTTCCAATAGATTTCTTGTGATCCATGAAGTACCTGAATGCCTATATGGAAGCGTGAATACCATGCTACGTGGTGTGGGCTAACTAGAATATGATAATGGGCACTTCTATTTTGGCTTTTTTGAATGGTAGTGGTCACCAAAGCGCTCATGATGAATGGTAAGGTAATTAAATGATGATGTGTTTTATCTTAATGCATTCCATCAAACTATATATGGGGCTACTTTTAAAATTTATGTCTACCAAGTATGTTGGAGGAGGAATAGAGTGATGATATTTTGTTGTAAGAAGAGTAGTCCAAGGTAAGTGGTGCTAAAGAATTGAAAGAATGGATTTGTGCTAATAGTCACCCCGTAGCTAAAGACCAGGAATGCCTAAATAAAATAGTGTCCAAAAGTGGATTTTGTTGGTGATGCTACTGATAACTACATCAAATTGGAATAATTAACGTTCTTCATATGACTTGATATCCATCACTAGAGTTCATTGATATATTTGTTGAGAGAACCAAGGGAATACGATTATAGGAAATAGGGAGGAGGTCCAAGGCATGCATGTAATCTTAATTACCTTATGTTGTATTAGGGTGAAATACAACAATGGTAATATTCCTATTGGATGAAAGATATAGGAGCTACTTTTAGGGTGAGGATATGAAGAGAAAAAAATAAGGAGAGGCGGTTGTGAAAACCAACTCATTGGGACATGTAGTGGGGAAATGTAGTGAAATTGTAGTATAGATAAGTTCTTAGGAATTTCAATCTTTAAAAATATTATGAGTATTATTGTGATCATTGTGTAAGGTACTTTGTGGCATTTTATAATATACTCCCCAGGGGACATTAGAGTAGTCAATTAAGAGATGTCAGAACCTACTATGTCATGAAAATGTATTATATCAAATGTGATTGCACATCTCTTTTTAATGAGAGAACGAGGAGCATATTATTAAACCCAACACAACTAGTAATAAAAGGGGTATGGGGTAGTGGGAAGATTCAATTGTTGAGGATCAAAGTAGCTAGTTAATTTCTTATTTTACAATTGTGCATCAAAAGAAGGGTTGAAGTGTATTAAAAAATTGCATTTTCATTAACATTAGTGAGGGATTCATAGTAGTAAGGTTGGGGAGACAAACAATTTTATATTGGTAGAAGGTTCAAGAGAGGAAGGTGTAGCATTAAAGTCAATGCTTCTACATGAAAATATGCAAGATCTACTTTTGTAGTGAGCGTTATAGAGTATAGATGAATGAGTGGATTTAAAATAAAAACCATATTTTTTTTAAAACAAGTTAGTTAATTATTTGCATGATTAGTTAATCTGAAGTAAAAATTCCTTAAAAAGAATAAAAATAGTGCAAGATACAAGTGTAGCAAATGAAAAAACACACATTTATAACTCCTTTATGTATAACAAAGACAACTTCATGTACAACGAATATCTTGGAGGAAATGCCCTCATACATGTAATTGATGTATGGCGAGGCCATATATCTAGAGAATCCTGGAAAAGTGTGGTGTAGATTCAATTTTTTTTATAACCTATAATATCAAGAATGAAAGAAATACACCCTATTTGATCTTCATCATAGAATTATATACATAATCTATGAAAACAAGATAAGAAACACATATGGAAATAGTCTCCCAAATGTTGCTTCAAACTCTAGTTAAAACAACTCACCATTGAAGCAAGCATGGCCTAAAGATGCTAAGACTTGGCTAAATCATTGAAAAATACAAGAAGAAATCATTTTGCAAGAAAACAATAATATTAGAAGTATTATTGTACTGAGAGGTGCATTCTACAACAAGGGAGATGTGTAATGCATTCCATGCTGAATGTGGAGTTGACATGAGCCCCTTTTTAAATAAAAATAAAATATACTCTTAAAAAAAATCAATGTTGGTTATAATAAAAACAAAAATGAATATAAATATTTGGTTAGTTTTGAGTAAAATCATTATAAAATGTCAATAAGGTCATTCTCATAGAGCCTACTCCCTCATCAGGAGGGAGATGTTGTCATATAATGTTCATCTAAAAATAAAAAACGTAAATCCATCTGAAGTCTATCTACCAAACTCCAAAAAGAATCAAATCTCTTGAGATACAAATCTCTTTTAGCCAACATTACTTTAATTATTACTTTTTATCTAAACTGATTTAATTATTAGTTTTATTAAAGCTATTATGATATGTAAGCATAAACTATTTTCAATTTAATATCTAAATACATTTTATAAAAAATATTTAGAAATATATATTTATTTATTGGAAAATATTTTAAATATATTTTATTGAGTTAAAATGTGCAACATATTCTCATATATAATTGTGCATTAATTAAAATTAAAATAACAATGTAAATATTTTTCATTTTACATCCTATTTTTAATATATTCTTTAATTAATTTTACTTATTCTTAAAATTACAAATTTAATTATATAATCTCCGCAAAAATATTTATTAGTGTTCAGTCCTTTATCTCAATATAAAATATATACTATATACTTTAATTTAATTAAAATAAATAAATAACAACTTTGTATTATATATATTTCCCTAGGACAGATGATCGGAGGATGGCGGCAGAAGCAGTCGGCGCGTGGAGTACGCCTCGTGCCACCTGGTTCCACCTGCAGATGGCATTCAATTCTCTGCCAAGTTCATTCAAAGCCGAGCTCTCTTGGTTTGACATTCCCCACAAGTTCTCTGGCATTAAACCAATGGCGCATAGCCATCCCAGATTTGTTCCCTCCTCTCGCATTTTCGGCTTCCACGCAGATGCAGAGCTCTGTCCGGTGGAGGTTTCAGGTATCCAAGGTATACAGGCTCGTGATACTCCTTCTGTTAAGATTCTACTGGAACGCCTCTGCCCATTCAGCATTCTCCTCCCCTGTAAGCTCTCCAGCTCTCCTAATTCTCTGATATTCAAGTCAATTCTCCCCCTTCTCGTTGATCCTGTTCAGCCCAGTTCTGCTGTTTGCTCTATTCTCCATCCTCTGGGCATAATGACCATCCTGAGACAGAGAATGGGTTGCCGCAGAGGAGGCGTTCATGGTCGGCCCCTGCGCCATGCCTCTGCCTCCTCCGAGGATACCACTACTGAAAGTCCGCCTGTTCGTGGTCGTGGTCGTGGTCAAAGTCCGCCTGTTCGTGGTTGTGGTCGTGGTCAAAGTCCGCCTGTTCGTGGTTGTGGTCGTGGTCGTGGCCGTGGCAGGGGACAACGGGCTGCAATTTCGAATCCTCATCACTCTCATGAGCACTCGGCCCGCTTTCAAATCCCTTGCAGGCTTAGCAACCACTCCTTCGTCGCTACTGTCACGATTCAGCTCAGTGAAGGCGTCGCAGATGTGGCTGCTGCTACTACGCATGAAACTTCAGAGCAGAAGACGAATGATATGCCAAGCACATCTCAGAATCATCGCCAGCAGTCTCAGGTACCTAAAAATTCTTCTCTCCTGGCTCAGCCGGCTATGGCGCACTCAAATCCTCCGGATGCTGGGCATCAGCCATATGATAAAGGCCTTTCATCTGACGAGGATGACCTCTCCAGTTATGGTTGCCGAATTGTGGAAGAATCGCCCTCCTATGCTCACGATACCTGATCTGGATGTCGTCATCCTTTGGAATCATAGTGTCTGGTCAAAGAACATGCTTACTGGTTTTCTGTCTCTGTTTAATGGTCCACTGTCTATGTAAACAGTTCGCGTCAATAGTTTTACTTATGTTCAGCAGTTTTGGAACCTCAGTCAGTATGCGTTTTGTAATGACAGTTTGGGTTTAGTCTCAGGCAGTCTGGTTTTTAGTTTTTCAAATCCTTCAGGTGAGATAGCCAATATCCTGGCTAGACCTCAAGAGGCTGCCGCCCCTATGTAAAATTTTTGTATCATTAATAGAAATAGTCTGATTCAAGAAAACAAAAAACAACTTTGTTGTTTTTCAAATCCTTCAGGTGAGGTAGCCAATATCCTCGCTAGACCTCAAGAGGCTGCCGCCCCTATGTAAAATTTTTGTATCATTAATAGAAATAGTCTGATTCAGGAAAACAAAAAACAACTTTGTATTATATATACATTCGGCAATTATCCCGTATGGCCTTGGCATTACTCCAAAATCCTTCGAGCACTGCTTCGAATAGATCTTAGATCAAACTGCGACCATGCTTCAACTGGCTACGAAGAAAACATCATTCTATGTGCGTTTGGGCTACAGGGGTCACCATTTTAGTGCATGTCTAAGAAGAGAATTAATCAAGTAAGTACTAACAACGCAGGTTCAGATAATCAATACTCTCCTCGATAATTCACAGAGGAAGAAATGTGAAAAACCTTCCAATCACATCAGCTGGGTGTTGCATTTCCAGAACATAGATTCAAACAGCCTGAGCTTCTGTTAGCTTATTTCACTCCAGAGCCGATCGAGTAGGAATATTCGAATTTCCCTTGATATCTTCAAAAATCACGAATTAATCGAACATCCGAATCCTGAAGAATTCAACTCAAATAAAGTTATTATCAGGAAGACGAGATCATTTACTGCTTTTACATGTGGAAAATTGTACTGCGCAGTCACGAATTAATCCAACATCCGAATCCTGAAGAAGTCAAATCAAATAAAGTTATTATCAGAAAGATGAGATCATTTACTGCTTTTACATGCGGAAAATTGTACTGCGCAGCTGCTTGGAATTCTGGATAAATATAGTAGAATATCAGGGGCTTTCCATTATTTAACTTTTCAGCACATAAGCAGAACACAAAACAGTGAAGCCGACCGTCTTTCGAAACAGAGACGCTGACAGGGCCGGAAGGTGTCATTCTTATTTAAAATGAACACTCTACTTGCTGGCATACTCTGTCTGCCTTGTTTTTTCCTTTTGTTTTCTTGTGGTTTTTGTCCCTCTGTAATGTTGTTAAGTGTGATATTTGTAATGGCTGGTTTTTCTTTCTTCAGATCATTTCAGCACCGGGCAAAAACAGTTTTGTAAGCTCTAATGAGCAACCCTGCTCAAGTACTCTGATAAAGGATATATTGTATGCAATTTGTTTTTTTGTTATCTGTTTTAGGATTGTAATGGAGAATCACATGGCCCACACTCATATACTTTCTCTTATAATAGAAAGCAATATTTTTATAGCAGAATAATTTTTCCAATAAGAGATCTGAAAAGCGCAATGTGAAACCAGAATGTTAATTTGGTAAACATGGAGAATCGATGGTTTCGGCCAGAAAAATGAATTGGAGAAAAACGAGAAAAACATTGAAGAAATTTTCCAAACAAAAAGGGTCAAAAATATAATGGAAAGTGTTGAAAAGCTCTGCCAATTTTTGCAACACTACACACGCAATCATGAACCTCGCGGAAACACTGCACACACAATTGTGAAGCTCAACATTAAGTTGTTCGTTGCATTTGTATAATCATGTGTTTATAGGGAGAGATGCTTACTTCGACTGTATGATACACTGAAGACGACCACCGGCCAAACGTTGGCCGAAAGGCCTTTTGGAATCAGTGATGACAATTGCTTAATCCACCAAGGCTTAAGAGGCACTTGCATTTGCGTACGACTCTTCCAACCTGCCAAGGGATCTAAGAATATCCTTAAAAAAGCCCACGGTTAAGAATACTATCGAAAAATTACTCTTAATTTAATTTTTAAATTTTTCCTAATGTTATTTTATTTTTATTTTTATTTTTATGTACTTTGATATTGAGGCTAATTCGTAATATTTTTGGGTGAAATAATAAAGGGTTGTATGGTACAATAGTCTTTGCCACATAAATTTAAGAAAATAATATTATGTAACCAGTTAACTCAATTTTGTGTATGGATTTAATATGAAATCAATCTTTATGAAGTCATTTTAATGATTTTGTGTATCTAACAAGGAGTGATATTAGAACTGCCCATAAGATTATTACGACAGCTTAGTGAAACATGCAATCCAAACCTTTGCATCTAAATCCATGTATGAAGAGTATTATGCAAAAATGATTACTTTCTTTGCGTATTTGTTTTACAAATCCCTAAATAAACTTGAACAAGGAGTGATATAAGAACTGCCCATAAGATTATTATGATAGCCTAGTGAAACATGCAATCCAAACCTTTGCACCTAAATCCATGTATGAAGAGTATTATGCAAAAATGATTACTCTCCTTGCGTATTTGATTTACAAATTGCTAAATGAACTTGAACAAAGAGTGATATAAGAATTTTCCATAAGATTATTATGATAGCTTAGTGAAACATGCAATCCAAACCTCTGCACCTAAAACCATGTAGGAAGAGTATTATGCAAAGATGATTACTCTATTGGCATATTTTTTTCAGTACATTCCACTTATATTTCTTTGCAAATTTAAAACTAAAAAATAATTTTTTTTTTTTGTAAACTAAGGCAAGATTCTATTACTAAAAGAAATAGTACATACATAAACAGGACGCCACCCGCCCAGAAGGGAAACCGGGTGGCCTTCGATAGTATATAACAGCCATCCAAAAAAAGTAGATGTTCAGTCTATCTAACCATGCTAAAAACCCCTCTATTCGTCCTAAAAACATACTTTTCGTAACTTGAAACAAGACCATCTAATATATCAAAAATACAAAAAGATTCATAGAAAAACCTCCTGTCGACATCTGCATATTCTACTGCTTCATGGCATCAGGCTTGACCTCATTTTCTGCCTTAACCTCTATTCCACTTGCTTTAAACAGCTGGACCAGCTTGTCCATCTTCCTATCCTGCATGAGAAGAGTCATTTGGATATTCTTCAGTTCTCTTTTAAGGGTGGGCATTCCTTGAGCCAGCTCCACCATTTCAAATGCCACTTGTTCCATGGCCTTGGCGAGTAATCTCTTCATACCCCAGTAGACATGTAATGACTGCTTATAAAGGGACATTCTCCCTCTAGTGTGTCCCGGGTCAGGGAGAAAACTCTCCCAATCTTCCATTTCAGGTTCAGATAGTTCCTGCATTGCCTCTTCTTCTAAGTGGTCTATAATTCTCCGAATGTTAGGATTGGTCTCATTAATATAGGCTTCCTCTGCCTCCTGCAACTTCCTCCTCATATCCTTTTTTCCTCTCTTCCTGCCTCTGACCCCACTGACTGAACCTTCCTCATACGCAGCTCTGTTAGTTCGGTTCCCTCCACTTCCTGCAGGCCTCCCTCTGCTCCTCACGCTGCCTCGACCCCGTCGACCTCGACTCCTTCCACGCCTGCTACCCTCATCCTCTTCATCGTCTTCCGAATCCTCCTCCGTATCTCCCCTGGCGCCCAATGGAGCAGTGCTCCGCTTCCATATCCCAACCTTTCCGCCCGAGGTCGGCCGCTGTTCCTCCTCTGCAAGATAATCCCGTATATCAAATTCTTTCTCTTCCGAATCTTCCGGTATGTCCAGGTAAATGCGGTGCGACGGTTCCTCAGCCACATTCTTCCCTTTCGCATCCATACTCACCCCCTGGCTGCGCGTTCGCCTACCTTCACCTCTGTCTGGGTTCACTGCCATAATGTTTATCAGCAATTTCGTGAACCTTCTAATATGCGCTCCCAATTCCGCTATACTGTACTCAGACAGAAGATCCAAGCCTCCCCCCCTCGCTTGACTGTTGTACACTCTCAAATTGAGCCTTGTCGCCGTTCGTCTACAGGCATGCATCAATAAAACCTTTCTCCTTCTACAGGCATGCAAGAATAGAGCGCTGCTCCATCTACAGGCATGCAGCATTATAACCCCGCTCGGCCACCTTTCCTCCTTACTGCTTGGGTGCTTCCAAGCCTGCTCATTATTACACGTCTCAGGTCTTGGATCATGATGTGATACGATCCCTGTCCTTCTGACGCCACCGCTCCACCACCTCGGTACCTGACCCCCATTCCTTCTTGGGATGATCATTTCTCCCAAGGCCTGAGTATACTCACTCCTCCTTAATTTAATTTGGACGACACTGTTCTTCATACCCCCGGTGCTATCATTAATGATCCTGTCTTTTCCCCTCCAATTCATTATGAGGAGGCAGCTAATCGGTCCTGTCAAGCGCGATCGCCTCATCATTATCTTGTCTTAATATGGATGTTAACTCATTCCACCGTGGATCCTCCTGGAATACTAACCAACTACCATCCATCGCCCTATTCGGCTCTCCACATGCCCAATTGGCTAAGAAATCGGCAGCCCTATTACCTCGCCTCAAAACATGATTGATCGTAATATAGTCAACCGTCCGCATCAGACCTTCTATGTCCTGTATGATCGCAGCTGTCCTCCAGCTTTTCGCCACATGGTCCCAGCTTTTGCCACCCCTCAATTTCCTTAGCATTTCGATCGCAAGTTGGGAATCGCCTTCAATATCAAGGTTTCGATATCCATTTCTTGCTGCAATTCGAAGTCCATGATAGACCCCCCATAACTCTGCTTCATTATTTGACATTTCCCCTCCCCATTCAGCATATGCCCACCTTGAAATCCCTCTACTATCTCGGAAAATACCTCCCCATCCTGCTTGCCCAGGATTGCCCTTTGATGCGCCATCGAAGGACAATTTAATTCGGCTGTCTCCTGGGAATCTAAAATGATTTGGGCTCTGCATGCGATACCTATTACTCCTGTCAGTGTTGGGATATAACATTGTAAAGTCAATATTCAATTTGGATAGTATTCGCTGCTCGTCCAAGTTTAATTTCCAATCATCTTCACTCCAGGCTTCAGATAAGACCGTCTCTTTAATCGATCGACAGACTTCATCCCAAATTCTTGATTCATGGCAGCTTCTTTCTCTGAAAATTCTACGATTCCGTTCTTTCCACACCTCCCATATTACAAAACCAACCGCTAGACTCCATATCCTCCTGACAAGTTTACTTTGAAAATTCCCCTTTCCCCATTGTAAAATGGTACTCCTAAGACTGTCGGGATCCCTGTTTGACTGGCCAAAGAGTACCCGAAGTTCTTCCCACAGACTCTGAGTATACATACATCTATTCAATAGGTGTTCCTGGTTCTCTAACTCCTTGCTACACAGATAACACCGGGATGGACCAATCATTCCTCGTTTCTGCAAATTGTCCCAAGTCAAGATCCTTCCTCTGCACACCAACCATGCAAAAAGTGTTACTTTTGGCCACCATTTACCTTCCCAAATCTTTTTCCAATCCACTGGTTCGTCCACCCTTTCCTCCTTCGTAATCCAGTAATAAGCTTCTTTAACTGTGAACATACCTTGCATTGCTTTACCCCATCTAAGGATATCGCTGCCTGCCCGGATCTTAATTTTCCGCGAATCCATTTCTCTGATATACGCTTGCTGAGTCTCCGGACTGATTCTCTCATCCCATTCGTGCGGTCTTTTCCATATCCTCCACATATCATTCAAGTCTGCTCGTCTCCAATAATCCCTAACGTATTCCATTCCTGCCCGCTGCGCTACTGCTTGAAGTTCATGTAAAGTTTGATTTCTCTCCAACTGCTCACGCTGTTGCCATCCATCCTCCCAAAACCTCGCTGAACTTCCTTCACGGATTTCCCAGAAAGCGAAGTCCCGAACCAGATCTTTGTTATTTCTTGCTAACTCCCATATTTGTGACCCCCGTGGAGTTTCTGCTACCCGTAGGCGTCCTGCAATTGATCGTGGCATATCATATTTTTGATTCCATATTCTCTTCCATACATCCGCACCCCCCTGCACCCATCTCCACCATAACTTTGCCCCTAAAACCTTATTGACTATTTCCAAATCCCTGACACCAAGGCCTCCTTCCTCTTTCCGCCTGATTACATGTTGCCATGAAACCAAAGTCCATTTTTTCTGCTGCTTTGGTCCCCTAAAACTAAAAAATAAATTATGTTTCTTGTGAATTAAGAATTTCATTATTAACTATGTTCCTATGTTACCTATTCTTCCACGATATGTAGTTTCTATTATATTACATGTAGAGAATTTTGACTTAGCTCCATAAAATGATAAGAGAGTTTATATTTCTTTTACTAATTAGACAAAAAATTGATTAAAAGTATGAACATCTTTTACTGATAATCATTTTCCTATTTAATAAATTATTATCTACATTTTGTAGATTCTTGAAAGTACATGGTATTAATAAAGTTAAGATGATGGTGAACCTCAAGTGATTTTAGTAACGGTTACACACTTGGGGACCATTAAACATAGCTAAGCATCTTGGAAACCATTCAACAATATCCTATAAATAATTGTCCATAAATGCTCGAGTCATATTTTTAAGAAACATTGTTTTCATCCACAAGGCCGATTAAAACATTTTATCAGTGTATTATCAACATGTGTAATTGTTTCCATATTTAAATCTCTCAGAATATAAATCATTTTTTAAATTTTGCAAAGTTTACATTATTAAAAAATAATATGCTCTAATAAATATAATCCCTTTAAATTAAATCTAAATGGGTTTTGTAAATTTTTCAATTTTTTTCCTCTCAAAACTTTGTTCATAAAATTTCTTTTGTTTCTAATTTATTATTTCCATAAATTAAATGGTATAAAAGTTTTCTTCTCTAGATATCTTTGTATATGTTAAATATCTCTTTATAAACCAACTACTTCAATTTTTTTATTTTATTTAACCTTATTCAAAATATGCTTGAATTATGCATTTTTTCAAGGTCTTTTTCACTTTCTAAATCTTTTGCATAAAATATCTCATTGTTCTAATTTTTTTATTTCCATTAACTAAATGGTATAAAAGTTTTATTTCCATAAAATATCTCTTTATATACTAAGTACTTCAATTTTTATTTCATTGAACCTGATTCAAAATATGCTTAAATTATTTGTAAATTAATTGAAATTGTCTATTAGCGTTGCATATATCTTATAACATTGCCACTAAATATTAGCATCAAGTTAAGTGAAAGAGTTCTCAACCTGGAACTTTTGTGAAGCAAATCATTGGTTGTTTAAAAAATCATTGACAAAAAAAAATATAACATTGCTACTAAATATTAGCATCAAGTTAAGGGAAAGAGTTCTCAACCTGGAACTTTTGTGAAGCAAATCATTGGTTGTTTAAAAAATCATTGACAAAAAAAATATAAATATGAATGAGTGATTCTATCACTTTAGTTTTTAATTTTTTATTATGATAGTGACGTTTTCATTAAGGAATTGTATTTTTTATAAATAAAGTTTTTCTTACCCCATTCAAATTAAAAACTTTTGATTACAACGAGGTTGTTACAATTATAACAAACCTATATCATAGTTTAAAGAATGAAAATTCGTAATTTCAAAGAAAAAATGTTTACATCACATTCTTAAAAAAACACAATTTAAAATATAATACATATACCAATAATAAAGTATATAAAAGATAAAAATCTAAACTACACCATAAAAATCTATTTAGGAAACACTATTATATTATGGATTATACAGGATAGTCATAATTAGTTTCATAATATTGTCTATATACTCTGAATCAAAGGAGTTACACAATTCTCTACTTGAGGTAACATAGTAAGCGATCATCATATACCATAGCTGGTTAAGTAAGAAATTTTAATTCTTTTTTCACTTTATATGAAAGGAATAATTCATTTTAATTCGTCATTGGTGGAAAACTAAAATGAAATTATTTTTTTAAATTCAATTGTAATCTTTTATTTTTCCTTGTCATTCTTGTTTGTTTGTAAATTTAAAAATATTATGAATATAATGTTTGACTTCATAAGTTGTCCGGAATAATTCTAAAATATTTCGGGACAGTAAAATTTGATTCGTGTAATTACGAAATTTTGATTTTTATTATCCACTACAAAATCAAATTAAACTAAATTGTAAATCCATATAAAGTTGAATTCTAAATTTTAGAGCCTCCAAAACTAAACTGTAAATCCGTGTAGACCTTCTCTTCATTATCAAGAAGCAGGTTGGCATTATTAAGATAACAATAATTCAATTCAATACAACAGAGAATAATCTTGATCAGAATAATTGTGGTCAAAATCAAATACCGTGCGAGTTACTTTTTCTAAGAGGATAGAGGCATCCGTGGGGTTGGACCATGGGGATCTACATTTTCTCCGAAACCCCTATAATTCACACTTAATGCGACACCATCCTCTGCAAATGTCAACGGACTATTCCGAAATGCTTACTCATTTTCAGTGACTTTCTCACATTCTGCAAATATCTGCAAAGTAATTAATAACAACAAAAACCAGACAGTTCTCTTTTTTTTGGGACGAAAAAGCTGAATATTATATTATATGAGAGATATAAGAGTTCAAATATTTACATCTGAAAAAGACCCATTGAATTTAGTCAAAATGGGATCAGCATGGGAGAAATCCAGCTATATGATAAGATTATCAAGCTGTGACAAAATGATCTGGGGGATCTCCTATGAATAAAAACCAGTTGATCATAGAGAACAGGAAACATAAGCATGTTCAATAGCATCATAACACCACCCATATACACAAGATATGCAAAAGCAGCCGCATATGATCATAACGCGCCAAGGGAAACCTGTGAAGAACAAAAATGTACCTAGAAATCCGGCAGATTAAACTCCTGGATATGATAGCTTTCCCCCTCAGAGAAAATCTGCAGAAACCATAAACCTGTAGCAGCATGAAGACCCATTTTAGACAGTGAATCGGCCTGAATATTCTTGTCCCTGCGGATATAGTGAATAGAACCTCCGACCATAGAGTCCCAGAAGAAATTGATCCTATCCATCCAGCCAATCAAATGTGGCACTGAAATATGATTTTTTCTTGAGATGAAGTCAACCATAACCTTCGAATCTCCAAATATCGAAACATGCTGAAGATCAAGGAAGAGGCAAAATTTTAATAACCCAGCGAGAGCCATGGCCTCCGCTTTACTATTGGAACCTCTCCCCCCGTTCCAGTGAATGGCGAACTGTGTATTTTCATTTATCATGATCAGGATCCCACAGCCGCATGTGCCTTGCTGTTCAGCACCGTCAAAGAACGCCTTAGGGAAGGGAGAGCACTCCATAGATTGGTCAGAGGAATCGACCCTTTTATGATTGATAGATTTCTGTGGGAGGGCTTCGAAAGCAGCGACAATTTTAAAGATGATTTCTGAGCTGGATATTTTTGTACCATTGAAAATGATGCTGTTACGCCATTTCCAAATGTTCCACAGGGAAAGGATGAAGAACCTTCTCCAAGTTAACTTCTGTACGCTGCACCAAACGATCATTTCATTAATTGAAGCATGCGCCTTGAGTTGGACTCCATAGCAGTTCTCCAGAGTCTGCCAAATTTGTTGAGATCTATAGCAATTTAAAAACAGGTGAACATTATTTTCCCCTTCTGATCTGCATAGTGGACATAAGCCCGGTCCGTGCCATCCTCGCTTCATCAAATTCTCCCAGGTTAAATTCCTATTATGAAAGGTAAGCCATGCAAAATGAATCATTTTCGATGGGCAGCCATCCTTCCAGAAAACTAGTGGGAAGATAGGATTGTGTGGAGATCGCTTTGAGTCAACAATGTGTTGATATACTTCTTTGACTCTTATTACATTCATCTCCTTCGAGTGGTTCCATATTAGGTAATCAGAGTCCACAGTGCGAAATATACCACAGTTTCTAAGGCCCGCCCTTATACAATCCCACTGAAATGCGATCTTCTGAGGCATCTGTAGTGCGGCTGCGTCTTTCCACAGAGGAATAGGTCCCTGCCAATCATCTATCAGCTTATCCCAATAGAAATATCCTCTTCTGTGAAGGAAATTCAAAAGAGGTTCAGGAATATTAATCTCCCCGATGCTACTCTTAAACTGGTCCTTACCAATAAGAATTTTGTTACCATTTTGAAAATGCCAGATTAAGTTCTTCAGAAAATAAGCTTCAATCTTACGAAGGCTAAGCCAAATTGAGGAACCATATGAAGCCCCGATCATTCCTTTTCTGTGCCAGAAAGTTAAGCTCTTCCTTCTTAAGTATTTCGTCTGAATCATGTTACTCCATGGACCTTCACCATGAACAGCTCTCCACAGCGATTTACACAACAGGGCCCTTCCGAAAGAGTGCATATCAAGTAAACCCCAACCCCCCATGCTCTTTGGTAAAGAGATACTGGCTAACTTTGTGAGATGGAATTTCCTCTTGTCTGCTTGTCCTCCCCAGATGAAATTAGCTGACAGTCTATTCATGCTTTTAATAATACTTGCAGGGATAGAAAATAAATGTGCCCAGTAAACCGTGAGTTGGTTCAATATTGATTGCACAAGAACCACTCTTCCCGCCAGGGATAGACACCTGAATTCCCAAGCTGATATCCTCCTGTAAAATCTATCCAGGATCCAACCCCAATCAGATTTTGAGTAACCATTAGCTTTGATCTGGAAACCCAAATACTTCATACCACAGCTGATAGATTGCACTTTTATTCCGAAAAGATCAGATAACCATTCAACAACTTCTTGATTTGTTTCATTGTGATAGATTGCAGATTTCTCATTGTTAACTATCAAACCCGTAGCCATCTGGAAGTTTTTTATGATTTCATAGTAGCATATCCAGGTGACCCTGCAAAGCAAGCCAAATAATATGATATCATCAACAAATAAATTGTGTGAGATTGAAATGTTTCTGCATATTTTAAGGGGGCGACACATGTTTTCATTGACAGCCTTATTGATGTGCAGGCTAAGAGAATTCATTGCCAAAATAAATAGCAGCGGGGAGAGTGAACATCCCTGACGAAGACCCCTTTCCGCACGGAAGAATGGGGATGGAATCCCGTTGATGATAATTGCATAGTCCACTGGCTCAACACATGCCATGATCCAGTTGATCATATTGGAATTCAGACCGATCTTTGCCAGCAAACACCTGATGAAGCCCCAATCCAGGCAATCGTATGCCTTCCAGAGGTCGATTTTGAGAATAACCGCATCACATTTTTTTGAATGAATGGCATACAGACCCTCTTGAGTACTTGCCACAGCATCATGTATGTTTCTTCCTTTCAGGAAACCGTGCTGCTCCTTTGTTAAAAACTCTGATAAAACTCCTTTGATCCTCTCAGCTATAATCTTCGAAACAATCTTGTAAGAAATATTACATAGCGAGATCGGTCTAAAGTCCTTAAAAGTTTGAGCATCCCCCTTCTTGGGAATAAGCGCTATGTAGGTAGAGGTGAGTTTTTTATTAATGTTGCCCGCCATTCTGGTGCCCTCGACCATCCGCAACAGATCAGCTTTTATGATGTCGAAGAAATGAATGAGGAATTCTACCGTCCAGCCGTCTGGACCAGGACTCTTGTCCTTTTTGAAGGATTTCATAGTAGTAAGCAACTCATCCTCTGAAACTGGCTTGAATATTTGTTCGTTTGAAACCTCATCAAACATGCGAGGGAATAGTTCAATTCCCCATAAAATGTCCTGGATTTTGCATTTTTCCGATCTTTTATACTGGTTTTTGAAGTAAGCCACCGCCTCGTCTGTTATATCCTGCTGAGAATAAAGAAAGCCCCCTTTACCATCGCTGATTTTCCATATCGAATTTTTTTCCCTTCTGAAATTAGCATAATTATGGAAAAATTTTGAATTTCTATCTCCATCTTTCATCCATGTCGCTCTACTTTTTAACCTCCAGAAGGTTTCCTCTTGTTTCATTATCACCAGTTTTTTCTTATACAGATCCTTAATTCGACATCTCATTTCAAAAGTTAATGAGTCGTTAGCCATGGAATCCGCAACACTGTCAAGCTCCATTTGAATTTCCCGAAGATCTTTTTTATTCGCTTGTCTCTTTTGGAACTGCCACTCTTTTGTTACCTTTCGGATTGATTCCATCTTTTCCCTGAAAGTAATTAAGGCAGGTAGCGATTTTGAAGACGACATCTCGGACCACGCTTTTATTATAGTGTTATTAAAATCTGGGTCCTCCAAACATTGCCTGTTGAATTTAAATGAGAAGCCTGTTCTGAATCCCTTATCTCTCCATCCAAGAATGATCGGCCTATGATCAGAGATAAAGATATTCTCTATTGTAGAAAAAGGCATGCCCAGAATGTCTATTACACTGGCGTGCAGGATAAATCTATCAATTCTTTTAGCAATATAAGCGTTCTCAATCCTTCCATTTTCCCATGTTGGAAGAATTTTGGGCGGGAGAATGTCAATATAGTTTCTGCTAAGAAGCTCATTCTTGATCTTGGCTGCGATAGGATCCTGTTTTTTGTTGTTGCCCCATATTTCATCCATGTTAAGAGTGATATTTAGATCACCTGCAATCAATAATGATTCCACATCAAAAATTTCTGAAACAAACAGACTTTCCCAAAAAGTTGATCTGTTCTTATATGGAGCATAAACATTCAATATATTAATAGGACATTTTTGCCCCCTTATCAGAGCTGTAATGAGTATGCCTGCGATGCAACTATAGGCTTTTGCATTGATCCACAGAGGATCCCATAATACTGCCAACCCGCCAGATAGGCCGTTAGCCTCCACAGCAGAAATATGCCAGAGGGGAAACATTTTTTTGAAATATGTCACTGTTACAGGTGCAGCGTGCATGGTCTCTTGTATTAGAATGATTTTAGGATTTGCCGACAAAAAGAAGTTTTTTAAGGCCAAAAATTTCAGGTCTGGTCCCAGACCTCTAATATTAACCGATACAATGAGATTCATTTCGAAGGCGATCCGGCCTTGCTTGCTCTAAGGGGCCTATCATCAGACATGTCAATTATAGGAATGTCAATCAGTGAGACACCGCTACCGCTAATTTACTACCTTATACTTCTTAGATAATTTTCATCCATTATTGGCTTGCATTCACTGTGAACTAAGAAAATAAGAATTAGTAAGTTTTGTAT
Organism: Pinus tabuliformis; assembly: GCA_031772625.1. Taxonomy (NCBI): domain Eukaryota; kingdom Viridiplantae; phylum Streptophyta; class Pinopsida; order Pinales; family Pinaceae; genus Pinus; species Pinus tabuliformis. Next base: position 585,156,524 of record CM062810.1, read on the forward strand.
AAAGTAACGAATCAATCTATTTAAGCTCGTTTTCAAGTTTTTTTATCGTTAATTAATAAAAAGTTAGTTTGAATTATAGATTTTTTCATTTTATTAAAGTTATGTTAGGTTTGTATTTACAATTAGTTATTTACATTCAATAGAATTTTTCATGATTTAAAAAATTTACTACTATGCAATTTCATATAATCATATATAAATTTATGTATTTATTGAATTTAAATATGTATTAGTATTTGATATTATATAGTTATTATGTTATTATTTAGTTATTAGTTTTTAGAATCTTGTGAACTTTTCTTTCCAAGTTCTATTTGTATATAGTTACTAATTTTTAGGATCATCTAAACTTTGATTTCTTAACTTCGTTAAATTTGTTTTATTTACATATATGTTTTATAATTAATAACTATTCTCATAATTAGTTATGTGAGCATTTCTTTCTTAATTTTATTAAAAAACTATTTATATATAGTTACTAATTATTAGAATCTAATAAAATAGATTAACTCAACACAACTATATTAACATTATTTTATATTCATATTTACAATTAGTCACTACCAAGAGTTAATTAATAAAATATAATTTGAATTATTCATTTGTCAAGATTTTAGTTTATAATTAAAATAGATTAACTCAACACAACTATATTAACATTATTTTATATTCGTATTTACAATTAGTCACTACCAAGAGTTAATTAATAAAATATAATTTGAATTATTCATTTGTCAAGATTTCAGTTTATAATTACAATTTTTTCAGTGTATTCTTCTCTAATTTAACTTTAATTATAAGTGATATCAATTATGTGATATATATATATATATAATTTTAAGATGTATACTTTTAAATAATAAAGATATATTAACTCAACATAGTCATATTAACATTATATTAGGTTCATATTTACAATGAATAAATAGAAAGAGTTAAAGAGTTAAGTTCATGTATTTATTTACTTTAAATATGTATAATTATTTGAGCTTATATAGTCTTATTTATTTATTACTTTTTAGAATCATGTGAGTATTCATTTCCTAGTTTTGTTAAATTAGTTTTATTTGTATATAGATAGTAATTTTTAGGATCTCCTAAGCTTCTCTTTCCTAACTTTGTTAAATTTGTTTTATTTACCTATATTTTTTTATAAATAATAACTATTATGATAATTGGTTATTAGCTTTTAGAATTTTGGGAGCATTTCTTTCCTAATTTTACTAAAAAAATATTATATACAGTGACCATGTCTTAGGATCTAATAAAGACATGTTACCTCAACTTAACCTTATGTTCGTATTTAAAAATAATGAATAAAAAGAGTTAATTAATGAAAATTAGTTTGAATTGTTGATTAGTTTTACTTGGATTAGAAGATGACATCTTATAGTTACAATTTTTTTCTCTTCAGTATATCTTTCTCTAATTTAACTTTAATCAAGAACAATATGATTTAAATAAATAATGTATGTTTCTAATTAAGAATTTTTCTTTATTTGATTCTTTAATAAAGATATGTTCACTCAACATAACCATTATATCCATGATAATTGAAAAATTATCAGAGATTTTTACTTTATTAACAATATGTAGTGTTGGTGTATACAATTAGTTATTTACATCAAATGTAATTATTTATTATTCTTAAAATTTATTACAATGCAATTTCATATAATCGTTTATAACTTCATCTATTTATTTATTTTGAAAACGTATTATTATTTGACCTTATATAGTCATTGTGTTATTTGTTTATAATTTTTTGAGTATATCTTTCTTTAATTTAACTTTAATCAGAAGTAATGTCTATTAATTTGATTTAAGTACATAATATATAATTTTTAATCAAGATATTTTTTTATTTGATTCTTTAACATGTAGATCTCTAAATAATAATGATATGTTAATTCAACACAACCATATTAATGTTATGTTATGTTCATATTTACAATTAATCAATACCAACAATTAATTAATAAAATTTGCTTTAAATTATTTATTTTTTTAATTTAATTACAAATATGTTTAATTTCTAAAGTTAAACATGAGAAACTTTCATGGCCAACGCTAGATAATTACTGCTCAACACGGAAATTGATTGCTATAGTCATTTAGCCACTAATAATACTTGCATTAATAATTAAAAACTAGTAATTAAGAAAAAGTGTTGCGATCTTAATTGTGCATCAAACCTTTTATAGAAAGGTAATAACTGAAATTAAAAGAAAAAAAATACTTTTTTGCATCAAACTTTATATAGAAAGGTAATAACTGAAATTAAAAGAGAAAAATACTTTTTTGCAATGAAGGAGAAAAAAATAATATTATTGGTACTATATTATGTGTAGCTCTTTTTATCCTCCATTGAGAGATGTAACCTTTTAAATTATAATAATAATAAAAATAAATTTATATATTAGATAGAACAAAGTGAAAATTAAAAATTTGTAATAGCTAAAAAAATTTATTAGTTGACTCCAAATCTTGCAATAACCAATAAGATATCTTGATGTGCAAACATTTCCTCAAGTTTTTCATTCAAAAGGAGGTTTTCAATGTGAGAGATTGATCCCTCTTAGTGTTGGTAGATCTGAAACTAAGACGGCTTGTTTTGGTTACATACAAATTTAAAAATAATCTAATGATCCAATAAAGAATTAGAGAGGAAAAAAAAATTAATAGAGTAAAAGAAAATCAATCATGATTTATAAGATCAAAAGTATGTCTTAGTTTTAGCTAGCACAAAGAAGAAAATCAACTTTACAATGTACCAGAGTTACATAGTGAGAGTTGACATTGGAGAATTTTCAAAACACCATAGTATAAAGAAATATATATTTTGTGACACTATAAAAGTTTAAAATCAAAAATACTTTCTCAAATACCCTACATATATCCAAATTAAATCAAAATTTCAAAATATTTCTCACAATATCAACCCCTTACTTCTAACTTATCAAAACTACAATCACTAAAAGAGTTTTTCTTAATGCTTTAAATAAATTTCAACAATAATAATCTCACATAGATATCATCATCACACTCACTACACAAGAGAGACCCCCAAATCCATTTTGAATTGCAAGAAAATTGCAACCCTATGAAATCACAACGAAAGACACTTTATACAATCACTTTATACAATTATGGAAATGTGGAATTCATTCCTGCTCAACCTAATTAAAGGTAAATATTTCTTATCTAAATGATAAGTACCTTTCTACAAACCAATATGTATTAGAGATATCAATAATTAGTTTATCATTTAAAATTGAAAAAAATATTAATAACTAAATATATATTTAATAAAAAAATTATTCAAATATTTTAATAAAAATAAAAATATTTTAGCTATTTTATATTTAATATAAAATTAAAAAATATATATATATAAGCTTTGGAGATTTATTTATGTTTTTATAAGTTAAAAATATAAAACAAAAATTTCACTTCAAAAGTTTGATTCTCTTAGTGCATAATAAATTATCGAAACAAAATAAAATAATTAGTATAGACAAACATCCTTAACTTTCCTTTAATCCTTTTCTTTTAACACCATATTTAACCAACAATTTAGTTTACGCATCTCTTAATTATATCTATATTACGCATTATCCTCCAACAGGATGTTAATTCGTCTGTGGTTTTATGTTCGGGACTCTTTCATAAATGCTTTTCTCGTGACTGTATTATGTTATTAAATATCTTCACCTATATGCTATGCTGTTTGTGGATAGATCTACGGGCTCGTGCATAAAATCTCCTTCTAGTTCAAAGGGAAGTCAACAACTCATTTTTTATAGATTACCTGAAGAATTTAACATGCTCGACCAAGTATTTTTCGTAAAAGATATGTACAAAATTAAAATATATAACTCATGTTAAACGAAAGTTTTAATAATGAGTTAAGATGCCATGGAAATCATACTTCATAACTGAAAGATCGTTCAAAGACGTTTCCACATATATGAAAAAATAAATTGTACAAAATCATTTTCAAATTTTATAAAAGATAGTCTTTCTAAAAACACATTTAAAGTTTTTTAATAATTCTCCAAAATGTTTTTCCTTTTATACAACATAACCCTACTATTTACAGCAATTTGAAAATATTATAATAATGAACGTGTCTATCCTAAGCTGAAGATATGCTTATGGTTACCTTAAGCATAACAACATGATCAAGGTGAGCAAAATCATAGGAGAATGTTTACAATTTCATAAACAGTGATTTTTATTCATGCCGATGGGAGGATCTTGCCCTCCAAATTGTTTCTTATAATTAGAGCACTTTTTAAATCAGGTAAAGCAACTTATACTGTACAATTTCGTACACATTGGTTTTAATTCACGCCAGTGGAATAATCTTGCCTTCAAAGTTCTCTTATAATGAGTGAATTGAAAAGCCTTGATTCACGTAACTTAAATAAACAAGATGATGAAAGCAACAGACAAACTATACCACGGACATGTAGAATCTTAAGAAACAAAGTTGACTAGTTAAAATTAATGAAAAATAAAATATGAGATAAATTCAAGAGGCTTTTTAGGCTAATCATCAGGAGAATGCCCAAATACTCAACACGCTACATCCATTCAAAGTCTTTTACATATAAATTCATACATTAGTTGGGTTGGGTGGTCTTAACCACTTCCTAAGTAATAGGATTTTAGACCTAAATAGAGGATCTCAATCCTCATGCACAACAACAAACCACCAAATACATTAACATAGAAAAGCCTAGATTTCTCAATTAATTTCAACTCCCCCTTAATGGAGAAATTCACCCAAAGTCATATTTTTTCTTCCTTGACTTAACATAGGTCACTTGATGTGGTGTGTCTTTATCATTGTTGACATCACTTCCAGTATCAATCATCTAAGTAAGAGAATCTTTCCACCCGCACAGGGTTTTATTTGATAGGATGTGCTCCTTGTGGATCACCAATCTCCTTATTATTAAGAATGTATAATATGATTTATTATGTCCCCTCTAGATTACTTTGGAGCTTTGAGATGGAAATGTTTGAGATGATGATTGGCTTTGATAAGAATGATTAGTTACATTTAAGGCACCTTTGTTTCCTTTCTGTCTCTGTTGTATTCTTAGTTCTATGTTCTCCTCGTCATCATCTAGATCTTGAGCAATTGGTTCATGATTTAAGTGTTTACACCCTTTTTCATGAACCACCGGTAGCTTTTCAATTGTAAAAACCTCTTTAATCGCAGGAACCTGTTGAGAAGAATATGGCTTATGATAATTCTGATCATTATGAAAACCATATTGTTTGTTGGAGAATTCTTCTGACTCAGAAATACTATCCAAGCCAAAAATGCCTCCATGTAGCCACATGAAAAATACATCATGAAAAAGATCCATGTCAAAGAAATCTGAAAATACAGACTTATTGCTAACGCAACTTATTTCACTCCACATTCCTATACAGACTTATTGCTAACGAAACTTATTTCACTCCACATTCCTTTTCGAGACTCTACACACACCTTATACGACAACAATTCTGCGCAAACAAAAATAAATGTGTCACAGCTCAAATATTTGTCGTACAACTCCTCGCCTCTTCGTTCACTCTACATACCCACTATGTTTCAACGCAATACTTGACGCAACGCTAGAAGACAGTAGGACAAAAGAAAACAGATCCAACGTGGTTGGTCATTGTGTTACCCGTTGGCTCTACACAGATTGCAGCTGCAACAGTCCCAATCAACACCGAAAATTGAAGCCTCGTGAGCTCAATCAGTTAGTAGTTGGGAAATACTAATCTACCACAGATTCTCCAAGGCCTATGTGCACCACGCCACAAAACAAATCAATCAACACATTGGCTTCATACAACACATAGGCTTCGATTCACAAAAAAATATTGAGTCGATATTCTGCAGCTTCACACAGTCGGATTTACTAACATGTCTGCAGCTCCACGGAGGTTATATACGCCATCAGGCAATAACAGGCTAATGCTATCGCCTCCCACCGAATCTACAGGCTCGCGATGCAAAAACAGCCCTCATAACAGCCTCTCACCACACAACAGATGCACAGAGTCTGTGCACTGCCTCGATCAAGAACCCTTGAGGATGGCTCGATCGCTGGATCGTTGATCCACCATTAAAACTTGTGGAATCAGTTGACTTGCACCAACCATCCACCACACCAGTGAGCTTGTATAGCTTCCGCAAGGCCAATTAAATTATGACAAAAAATGTGCTTCACGGTCCACCGTGTATTCTTCATGCTGATCTCAATCGAGCTGCGGACCACGCAGGCAACAATCTCCCTAACTCCCCCATTGCCAGTGATACCATGTTAAAATCAAGGAGAGGTTAAAATCAAGGAGAGGCAGAATATGAGATAAATTCAAGAGGCTCTCCAGGCTCTCCGCCTGATATTTGGAGAATGCCCAAGCACTAAATACACTATATTCATTCAAAGTTTAGTATATATAAATTTATACATTAGTTGGGTGGTTTGAACCACTCCTTAAATAATAAGATCATAGATTTAAATAGAAGATCTCAATCCTCACTTACAACAATAAACAACCAAATAAATTAATATAGAAGATCTCAATCCTCACTTACAACAATAAACAACCAAATACATTAATATAGAAGATCTCAATCCTCACTTACAACAACAAAGAACCAAATACATTAATATAGAAAAGACTAGATTTCTCCATTAATTTCAACATAACCTACCATGTAAAGCACACAAACTAACTTTTCCCTAGAGAGGAATCCTATTTATAAAATTGGATCTCATATAAGAAATTCATTTAGATAAAAATTTCTAAAACATCATAAGACACAAGAATTTATCATAACATTAAAAAGATTAAAGATAAAAAATATTTTCTTAAATATTCTTTAAATACTCTAAATTACAATACAATTTCAAAATATTTCTCACAATATCAACCTCTCTAAACTTCTAAATCATCAAAACTGTACTTATAAAAAAATCTTCACTTAATATTTTCCTAACATACATATAAAAAAAAAATTAAATAAATAAATAATCTCTTCCACACATATATATACTAGGGTCTAAAATTTCATTAATCTATTGTAATTCCTTCCGGGTTTAGCTTAGGGTTCAGAAAGAACATTCGAAAGAAAATAATGAAATAATTTAAAAACATTTTAATGTTCATCGTAAATAAATAAAGCATCTCACATCTACTTTCATTAAAAAAATATTTTTAAATCAACTTCCATAGATAAAGCATCTCATATCTACTTCCATACTTTTTCATATGCTATGCTGTATTTGGATAGTTTTATGGGCTCGTACATTAACCTTCTTCCAAAGAAACAGGGAGTAGGTCAAGTCTTCAGAGGAAATATGCAGTTTCAAAGGAAATACGCAAAATCTATATCTGCATCTTACATTCTCGACCAAGTATATTTCAATGTTCATGTACCAAATTAAATCAGTCAAAGTATTTATAACGAGTCAAGATTCCATTGGAATCGCTTTATAAGTCAAAGATCATTCAAAAACGTTTATATGCAAGAAACAAATTCTAAAAGAATCGTTTCCAATTTTTAATCCATATACCCGACTTAAAACACATCTAAATTTTTTAAATAATTACCAAAATGCATATCCTCTTACCCGACAATATAACCCTACAATTTACAAAAAATTGGCAATGTTATAATAATGAACCGGTCTTGTATCGGCTGAAGATATATTTTTCATTAGCTGCATAACAACATAATCAAGAATTTTCATTATCTTCACAACAACATAATCAAGATCAGCATGATCATAGGAGGATGTTTACAATTTCATAGACAATGATTTTTATTCATGCCAGTGAGAGAATCTTGCCTCCAAATTGTTTCTTATATTTATAATGAGAGCACTTTTTAAATAAAGGAAAGCGCCATTATATTTTACAATTTCATAGACATTGCTTTTAATTCATCCCGGTCGGAAGAATTTTTCCTTCAAAGTTGTCTTATAATCAAAGTGAATTAAAAAACCTTGATTCACGCACCTTAAATAAACAAGATCATATAAGCAACAGACAAACTAGGCCACCACACATGTAGAATCTTAAAAAAACTTTTTGCATGAATAGACCTGCTATGTCAAGCAGAGAAAATGACTTTTCTCCAGATGGTCCAGTACTCGTGGGATTCCATTTATAGAATTGGAGCTAGCAGTCAAAAAATGCAGTCTCCAGTGTCTTTTCAAATGCAATCATTTGAATCTGTGCGTTGAAATCTTATCACATGCAGTCACAACAAATGCTGTCTGGTTGGCTTTTTGAGAAGCAAAACAACACTTGCGGGGAACCACTCTGATAACACTCATAGTTCATGACCCTCGACGAGAATCTCGCCAACAAACCTACCATGTCTCTTATCTTGGCCGTGCTTACAATTTCGAAAACATACGATTTTTAAAACATGCACGGAACGGGTTTGAGTGTGAAATAATAGTTTTTGTAACGTTTAATTCATACTTAAAACAATAATAGTTACAAAAAAATATATGGCTAAACAGACAATTGTTGATAAGAAGTCTACTTCAAAAGACAGAGGCCGGTGGCCTCTTAAAGATTCTGCGGCAGAAAAAGGAAAAAAATTGGAAGAGTGACGGAGAAATATTCTCCCACACTGAACAGTAACAGTCTTTAGAAACAAAAAAAAATTCGCGTAGTCTAATGAGGGGAGGAGTTGCCAGGAAAGTTATGGAAATTCCGGTCATATTTAGAGAAAATTTGGCCAGCATTTTGTAAATCCAAGTTATAGTTGTTAAAGTTTAAAAATTTAAGTGTTCTGAAGTATTTGATAACGCTGAACCCATTTCCACCATAAAACCACAATTCAAACACTACTTCTACAAGATTTTTTTAAAAAAAATTATGGAAATTTCGACCACTTTTAACAGTCCAATCAATTCCTCAACCTAATTACAACCTAATTAGAAAGACTAAAAAAAATCATCTCATCGAACATTCTTCCTGGACACTCACCAAAAGGACCGCTAAACTGTACGCTCACGTCAGCCTTAAATGAAATGCAAAGTAACATTCAATATATTTTGGAGTAGAGTTCCATTAATGTACTGGGTAATATATAGCAACTTTTTATTTTTGTACTTGTTTAAACGCAAAGATTGATATATACTGCTTCAGTGTCCTTCGAAAAATAGTGATAACCATTTCATGAAATGATAAAAAAAATCCAAAAAATGATAGCCATTGAGTAAAATGGTGGAAGAAGTTATTAGTAGCTGTATACTGAGTCGCAGTGACCAAATACGCCTGTATCAGAGAAAAAGGGAAATTCGATTCCTATATCGAATAATTCTATACAAATTCGAATAGTAAACTTGTAACTCCTAAACAAAAATAGATGCAGATTACCGCGGGATAGCAGGCAAAATGGAAATTTTGAAGTTGAGTAAATTTTATAAAAATAATTATTTTTTATATATATAATAATTGATTTTTTATATACATAACAAAATTTTATAAAAATATATTTAATTTTTACATATGTATTAATTATAAAAAGATTTTAAATAAATTAAAATTTTTTAAAAAATATAGTTTGGAGTTTTGAAAAGAATTAGTATTTTGAAGATAATAAATTATAAATTATAAATGATTTATATAATTAAAATTATTTAAATTTCAAAATCAATAAAAGAAAATAAACTTAAAATATAGATATTACATTAAAAAAATTATATATTTAAAGGTTTAAGATATATAATGTCTAAATTTTTTTCAAATTGAAATGTTTTTCATCATATGGCACGTAGCGAGTCATTTTTTTTATATGGTTTATAGATATAACGGGAATATTTGTATGATACTGATACACTTAAAAGGAATTACTCCTTGCCAACTCAACCGTAAATCCTTGAAAAAGTTGCAAAAATGCTTGAAGTACCTAGACTCCTGGACTCAACCAATGGACTAAACACTTCACAACTACCATGTCATACGCTTTGGTTATATTTTGCAGATATGGTGCACATTGGCCTACTTATGTTTTCTCTACGAATAGTTTGACAAAACTAAACTTTGACGGAACATAACAAATTTTTCTGGACGAATAGGAGGGTAAAGCTGCTTATTGCCTATCTAATGGAGTTTACGCCGCTACAGTGGCATGCTTTTACCTCTCACCGTCCACGGAGAGCTCTCAGGAGAAAGGGTGCCACTAAACACAATACAAGGAATGCTGCAGTGAAATAAAATTAATGACCACCGGTTATGAATGAGACAAGACAATGAATCGTCCATAGTGGGTTCCGGATCCATTCACAGACACAGAGAACCAGACTAATTTTAACATTTTCAATTTGCAATCTTAAAATTTCCGATTTTTTTGTTGATTCACGGGTCACCGGAAACCCTTTCCATTCTGCGCTGGGTAGACAGGTAATTGCCTGGATCAATTTGTTGCTTTTCAAGAAGTAAGGAGTTTATGTGCCATAGATTCCTTGAATATTCGTGAATTGGTCGGATATGTAAAATATATTTTATCTCTGAGATCTTTCTTGATTAATTATGAACAATTCAATTAACAGCCCAAAGATCATCAATACCGAATATTTCACAAACAAAACTTAATATGATCTATTGTTTAAGATGACATACCTTGATTAACAGCGGAAGATGTAATGGCTGCCATCTACTTTCTTCTGACTCCTGACGGTTACTCTTCTTCTCAGAATTCGGTTTCTCTCTCTAACCCTATCTCTTTTATGTGTTTCTGATATACAATTATGTGTCTCTTGTTTTAATGTAGTAGTACGTATTTTATATAATTTTAAACAAGAAAGAGTCTTATAAAGATATTATGTTTAATCATTATGATATAAGACATTATGTGGACCATTATGCTGTTTTATATAAATTATGAGTATGAATTGATGGATTGCTGGTATTGTAGTATATGGAAGGGAATGCATTGAATTAATAGTGCACAACCGCCATAACTCTCAGCAATTTATCATAGTATGATGTTCAACACTTAATATTATGAAATAGTTTCTCTCTCTAACCCTATTTCTTTATGCGTTTCTTAATGGAGAAGAATGCGACTCATGGCAGGGAGAGAGAGGACCCAATCCTTTATATATCATTTAACTCTAAATCTGATATGTCCATCATATACCAATTCAACGCTTAAGATTAATCACAGATCTAATGCTTTAATTATAGAATGATCTATTTATGACTTAATTAATCGGGTCACATTAAGATTAGAAACTGCATAACGTCATATTAAGATTAGAAACTGCATAACGTTAAAAGCAAATGAGCCATTTGCAGTTTCTAATAGCAGATTTAGAAACTGCATAACGTCACATTAAGATTAGAAACTGCATAATGTTAAAAGTAAATGAGCCATTTGCAGTTTCTAATAGCAGATTTCTAACAGGATATGGGTGTGGTCAATTTGGCCAGGCCATGTCCATCAGATTCAACTTAAACTCAACTGCGAATCAGCAATCGACTTAAACTCAGAGGAGTTGATGCCGTTTCACCATCTCAGGGGTAGATTGCTCTTCGTAGCAACAAAATAAACAGATTGATAGCACCTCTGTTTCTCCATCTATTTGTTTTCTTTCAGTGTATTGGAGAAATTTGATTGTAACAACCCAACCGATCTGCCAAATATTAGTTAGAAGTATCTGTCTGCCCGGAGTGTTCCAAGTAATGGGTGAGTATGTCACGCACTTCTGTGATTACGAAATGCTTTGAGAACCACGTTTCCGAGCGAGATATTATTACCCGGTCGAATTACATACATTTCTCTTATTTTTTGCCACTGTGTGACGGCCCCAAAGAGCACAACTTTTCCTCCTCCTTGCCGAACTAAAAATCATTATAAAGTGCGTGCTACATATGTGACAACTTACTTATTCATATTCCTAAGTAACAATTTTGCTACTCTTTCCAACGGTTCTTCTTCTACTCTTTCCAACGGTTCTTCTTTATAGTGGAAAGAAAGTAGTACATCATGTAAAATAAAACATTGGGACATAGTATGGTGGATGATTACATTTGGTTATTAAGACTTCGAAATGATACTATTAAAACCAATGTTTAGCTGTTTAGTTATCAATTGTGGAGGAAATAGTGTGGATATGAAGAGGTTTATTTATTTTTTATAAATCAGATTGCAATTTTATTGGAGGACGGTGTAAACTTTGTATTTAATGCAAATTGTTTTCTGAAGAATAAATTGGGAAAGCTGGGCATCATCAACCCATATTATGATGCATATGAAATTAGGTTATGTTATATGTTGTTTGGCACATTGCCATGATATTTATTGTTGGTCACATTATGGTAATTTTATGTTTGATCACATTGTGAGGTCATTTTTTATTTTGCATAGTGTGATAATGTTGATTATTCATAATATTGTGATATTATTCTCACATTGAAACATCAATTGTTGTTCGACACATTCTAAACATTTTAAAGTTATTAAAATTATATTATAGGCCACATTGTGATGATATTTATTTTTTATCACATTGCAACATCATTTCTTATTCTGCATATTGGGACAATAATGAATATTCGTAAGGATAAGACATTGTTTGTCACATAGTGACATTATTTGTTGTTTGGAACTTTGCAATGGCTTCTATTGTTTGTCACATTATGATGAAAAATATCAATTTTCACATTGTGATGGTGATTTCTGTTTGGCACATTCTAATGGTGTTTATTTTCTCTCACATTGCAACACAATTTGTTTCTTAATAGGTTGTGATGTTATCTGTTGTTTGTCGCACTGGAAACAACTTTAAAGTTATTATAGTTATATTGTTGGTCACGTGGTGATGATGTTACTACTCATCACATTACGAGATCATTTGTGACTTTACAGATTGCGACAATATTGATTATTTATAACATGTGACATTGTTCTTGACATTGTGACATTGTTTGGTGTTTGTCACATTGTAATGACATTTTTTTTTATATAACTAAAACGGTTGTATATTTTATTTATATGTTAAAAACAAAGAGGGACTTTGCCGAGGCAGCCCTGCTTACATGGCTGTAATCCTACTTTTGCTGCCTTAGGAAAGAGGCAGTTTCATAAATTATGATAAAGACTTTCCCCATTTACATTTAAGATTCCCTTGATGAGAGTGCTACCTAAGTTCGCCATGCGATCTGCTTCCTTGTTGGAATTTCTGAGAATATGATAAAATTTGTATGAATCAAAACTCTGTAGAACCATCTTCAGTCTGTCCATTATTTTGTTGAGCCCAGCATTGTTGAAGTATTCCTCTTTGATTAGTTTTTTGATTAAAATTTCTGAGTCTCCGAAAACTTGAATTTCTTTGGCTCTTTTCTCTCTAGCAATGTGGCAGGCCTTAAGCAGCCCGAGAATCTCCGCTTGGTTGTTTGTTTTCTCTCCGAGGCCCCATGCAAAAGAAATAGTGGAGAGCCCTTCCGTGAAGTAGATGATTCCACCAGCACCTGCAGCTCCAGGATTCCCTTTGGACGCTCCATCAAAGAAAATAGTAGTTACATTTTGTGCCCTCCACCAGCTTTGAAAGATGTCATCAGTCTCTCTTTTTCTCCAATCCGGGTTAGCTTTCAGGGGTGGGACTCTATACTTTCGGGGATGTGGATCTAGAGCAAGCCACCTTTTTTCTTCTGGCCTGAGCAGGGGGTCTTCTTTGGAATATTGCTGCTGAGCCGCTTCCAGTAGAAGGGCCTTAGCTTTTGCAGCAACTTGAGATGGGGAGTTCTGCACGTCTTTGAAAACCTGCTGATTTCTAGTTAACCACAGCTGCCAGCATACAAATTTGGGTAGCGCTATCCAAATCCTACGCCAAAAGGACTTGGGGGGGATGCTTTTGGGGTATCTAGCACACCAAGACGCAAACAGATCCGAGACAGAAATTTGCTGAGGGAGAGAGATCTGGAATTCATGGAGAAGAAGCCCCCATACCTCCTTGGCAAAGGCGCAGTCTAGAAACAAGTGCTGGGCAGTTTCTAATTGACATCTGCAGAGAGCGCATCTATGAGGCCCTTCAAACTTTCTTTTTGTCAGATTGTCCCCTGTCAATAACTTGTTGTGTACCAAGGTCCAAAAGAAAAAATTTATTTTTGGGAGAGCTAATGGCTCCCAAACCTGCTTCCAGAAGGCTGGAGTATGGTGGTTGTTCCTGTATCCCTGAAGAGTCCTATATCCCTCTGCTGAGGTATATACTCCAAACTTTCCCCATCCCCATCTATCCTTTTTGAATCTACTGACTGGGGTGGCATCTTCTAGCAGGTTCTCGAGCTAAATCAGTTGGTCCCTTAGGCGCTCTGGGACTCCATGGAAGTCCCATCTTAACCATTCTCCACGGTCGTCACAGCTTGCCAGATCATAAACTCTGTTAACTCCTGCTCTTTCCAGCCAATTTCTGAGCTCTTTGATGTCCTCTCTTTCTGCCAACGGGTCTTTTCCCATAATTCGATCTTTCCATAAATGTGTAGACTTACCATTTCCAGGAATTCTGTACATGTGTTTTTTGAAGAACTCGCTGCTCTTACAATAGAGCCTCCATACCTGCGAACTGGTTGCTGTAGACTGTAGTTGCATTTTCCTTAGCGCTTCTTTGTCTGAGTATTTTGAATGTAAAATTATGGTGATAGGATGTGAGGGGTCGCTGATTATTTTCCACAAAGGTTTGCCGCCCAGCGATTTGTTAACAAGGGAGGGGTCCCGAATTTGAAGTCCGCCCTCATCTATTGGCCTCTTGACCGTGTCCCATTTAACTAAGTGCAACTTTTTATCGTTACCTTTCCCGCCTTGCCATAGGAAATTCCTGAGCAGGGTAGCAATCTGGTCCGTGACATATTTGGGGGCGACGAGAAAAGGTGCCTGATAAATGGGTAGAGCTGACAGCTGCGATTTTATTAGAATGGATTTGCCGCCTTTTGTTAACCAATATCCTCCCCAGGCAGTGATTTTGGATTTAATTTTGCTGATTATATGAGTCCAAAGACACCTCTTGTTCACCCCTGAGGAAATGGGAAGACCAAGATATCTGAAGCTGTCCCATTTGGCCTGACCCTTGAACCCGAGGATCCTCGAAATATTGATGATCTCTTGCTGTTCAGCGTTTCAACTATAGATTTCGCTTTTGCTCTCGTTGATAAGAGATCCAGTCACCCTGTAGTAAATTTTCAGTACATTGTCAAAGGCTTTCGCTATTCTGGTGGAAACGCCTCCAAGGAGCAGAGAATCATCCGCGAAGAGGGCATGATTTAGAGAAGTTGCTACATTCGAAGGTTTGAGCCCCGGGAGGGAGCCGGCGGTTTTTTCAACTGCTAGCTTTCTACTGAGAGAGTCAGCCATGAGGATATACAGGAAGGGAGAGAGAGGGCATCCCTGCCTGATACCTCTCTGAGCTTGGAAGAAGTTAGTAGGGCGTCCATTGATGAGAGGGGCAATCCACGGGGATTCTATGCATGCTTTAATGAGCTGGACAAAGTGCTGAGAGAAACCAAAAGAAAGCAGGACTTTGCATAGAAACAAACGATTTACTCTATCGAATGCATTTGCCATATCGAGTTTGATCAACATACCTTTCTCACCCTGTTGTTTGCTTGAATGGATTGTCTCCTAAACCTGAATGACATTGTCCATAATATATCTGCCTTCCACAAATCCGCCTTGGTTGCTGGAAATCAACTTTTTGAGCAGAGGCTTGAGTCAATTTGCTAGGATCTTGGCTATGATTTTGTAAGAAGCATTACACAGCGAGATAGGCCTGAATCTTGCAAAGGTATCTGGATTGGTTTCCTTTGGAATTAAAGCTAGATAGGTGGAGTTGATACCACCTCCTATTTTAGCTATTCTCATAAAGCCTCTGATCATTTTGAGGAGATCAGTTTTGATAACTTACCAACATGATTGATAAAAATGGATTGTGAATCCGTCGGGCCCAGGGGCCTTATCGGCTTCCATTGACCAGATAACTTTGATAACCTCCTCAATTGTGATTGGTCTGCATAGGTCTGTGTTTTCTTCAGCGTTAACAAGTTGGGGAATGTTAGAAAGAAAGTCAAAGATTTCCTCTTCCTCGCCTTGAATTCCTATGTTGTATAAATTCCTAAAGTGTGCTTTAGCAATGCCTTTCACCTGATCGAACCCTTTGCAGACATGTCCTTCCAAGGTTTTAATTTCCGCTATATGATTCCGGGACAGTCTAGCTCTGTATTTTCTGTGGAAGTAAGAAGTGTTCCGGTCCCCTGCCTTTAACCATAAACTTCTAGACTTTAATCTGCAGTATTCTTCTTCAGTTCAGAAGGCCTGGTAGGTGGATCGTTGCGTTTTGACTTCCTCATCCAGAAGCTGTATTGGCTTATGGTCCGAAGTCAATTTGGGCAAGATTTTTGTGTTGGAAATTTTTTTATTCACCAAAAGGCTGCTTTGAACCAGAAATCTGTCCAACCGGGTGGAGATTTGTTCCGACCCGACCTGGTTATTCGACCATGTATAAAGCCCATGGAGTGGAGGGAAGTCTAAGAGATCCCAGCTCTGTACGAGCTCCTCCACCGTGGCCAGCATGGAGTCTCTGGTACTGGAGCCTCCCCTCTTCTCCTTTGGCTTCAGAACTATGTTTAAGTCTCCTGCTATGATAATATTGTTTGGGGAATGCTGTTCTAGGTAAGTTGATAGAGAGTACCAGCATTCTCTTTTTTCTGCATAATTTACCGGAACATACAAATTGAAAAGAGAGACAGTCAACTTACTAACTTTGTGTGTCAATTCAGTGTATATCCAGTGCTGGGTTTCATGATAATTATTGAGCTGGAATGTGCTATCTGACCAAAGAGTAGCCAATCCTCCGGAGGTTCCCCTTGCGCTAACTGCCTTGCTTGTATTTTTATTCCATTTTAGACTGCTGATATCAAGAAGGGAATGCCCTTCAATTTTGGTCTCTTGGAGCATGAGGATGTCTGAGGGTTCAGCTTTAAGAAGATCCTTGACTGCTTCTAGTTTTGCAGGGCTCCCAGTCCTCTGCAATTCCAAGAGGAAAACTTCATTATTTACCTAGTGGAGGGGTGGGACCTCCCTTGGAAGGTCTCAGCCTGGTATTCCGCCCAATGGACATTTCTATTGTGGCTTGGCTCCCTTGGGTTTTAAGTCTCTCGGCCTCTTCTTCTCTCATTTCTTTACGGGATTTTCTACTAGCTCTTTTAGTAGGACGCTCATAGGCTTCATCTTCCGATGATCCTGAACTTTCTATTGTATTTTTCTTTGTTACTTCTGCATATGAAGGGTTGGGCAGGCTGCCTTGTGTGGCTTCGACCTGCTTTTCTTTCTCACTTTCTTTGCATGGAGGGGTGCTTTCTACATGCACTAGGTTTTCATGCTCCGGATCTGTTGGGTTGATCTGTGTGCTTGTTGTCCCTTGTACACTTGCTTCCTCTTCTTGGATGGGTTTGGAGCTGCTTGGCATCCCTGTTGTCTTTCCTTTGCTGGGGCCTTTTTTTCAGTGTGTTGTTTTCTGGACTAGAGTCCATTGTTCCTCTTTCTGTTTGTCTGTTTGCTCTTCTGTCTTCTTCTTGCAGTACTTCGCGAAGTGTCGGTGCTCGTGACAGTGTCTGCATTTGAACGGAAGCTGTTCATAGTCCAGTTCTTGGATATGCACCCAGCCTGCAACTGTAAGTTTGATTGCTTCTGGTAACCCCTCCTCTAGATCAACTTCAACACATATTCAAGCGCATGAATACTGATCTTTTCTTGCAGCTTTGTCAATGTATTTACCCAGTGCATTGCCGATGTTTTCAAGGGATTTTTGGTTCCAGCAGTGGAGAGGCAAGTGGGGGAGTCTCACCCATACCGGGACTGCTGAGGGGACATCCTGGGAGGGATCGAAGTCTGGGGACCATTTATTCAGATACAGGCCCTGCGGTCCCATAAAATATGGGCCATTTCTGAAGATTAAGCTTCTGTCTTCCGGGTTTTCAAACACAAAGACAAAGTATCCTTTCCCAACAAAGTAGCTTTTCACACCCTTCTTGATCAGGGGGCTCCAGTTTCTCTGTGTCCAATCTTCTACTTACTTTGGAGAAGGCCAGAGGCCTATGAACTGGCCGATGAGGCCTCTCTCTGCCAGGTTCAGTGCTGCTTTACACGTCTCTTCTTCTGAAAGGGCAACTGAGGGGATCTTGTCCATCCTCTTGATAAACTTTTGTTGAGCCACCGATGGGGCTTTCTTCGGGCAAGCTTCGATCAGTGCTTTTAATTCCAGGACCTCCGAAGGAGGGGGAGCCGAGCCCCCGGTGGAGTCCATGATCTCAGAAGAGCGCCTCAGGACCGAGCGCGGAGGCGCAGCAGCCTCAAGGGCGCGAGAAGAGTTCTCGGCGATCAGCAGGAAGAAGGATAGGCCCTCCGCGGCAGACAAGGGCCGAGGCAGCCAGCAGCCTCTTGCGTAGCGTCGGCTAGGTTGGGGCCGCAGTGCAAAAAAAAATCTCCAAAAAACACATTGTAATGACATTTTTGTTTGTCACAATATGATGACATTTAATATTCATCATGGTAATGTTTATTATTCATCATGCTAAATTATTGCTTATAGTTCATGAAATTGCCATATCATTTATTGTCTAACACATTGTAATGTTGTTAATTGTTTGTCCAACCACTTTAAAATTATTAAGTTATATTACTAACAATATAAAATTAAAATAATATAAAATTAGTATTACAATACATTTATAAAAATTATATTAAAAGATAAACATTGAAACATTTAAATATTAGGTGATAGTAAAAACACTAAATAAGAATTAAAATTAAAATAAATATTAATATTAAAAAGATTATTATGGTTAATAACTTTAATAACATTATTCATCTTATTATTATTATTAACATAAAATTATGGTTAATATTAATATTATTATTATTATTAACATGGTTAACATTAATAATGTTAAAAAATTAATAGCATAATTTATTATAGTTACCAGAGTTAAGTGGTTAATTATGGACACATATTCACTATGTTTTCTTAAGTTTGGTCACGCTTTTACATGGTTGATCATGGTTGATAATGGTCAATATCGTGAATTGTTAGTTCTGGGTTATCATGTTTAACTATAATGTCTACAGTAAAAGTTGATATGGAGATATGTTCATCGAAATTGATGTACCACAATTTTCATAACAGTGAAAAGTAAAGTTTTCTTTTGTGACATTGCAATAATAACTTATTACATTTTTGTTGTTAATATTAACGTTAAGATAAATTATTAAATAAAGTAACATTATTACATTAATAATGTGTTTTTATTATAATTAGTGTATTACTATAACAATGTTAATATTTTTTTTGTTAAGCTTGGTACATCATCCTTTTTCATTAGTTTATAAAGAAAATTTACACCACATAGATTGGCTAGATGGCCTCAACTTACCCAGTGGGAAACCAAGTCTATTAGCCACCTATCTGCATTGTATGCCATCGAGTAACAAAATAGTTTCATTTTTTCTACCGAAGCTATAGGTGTCAGAATCATGTCCAAACTCTAGATATTTACATATACATATGATTGCATAAGGAAATGTAAAAACTATACACATATATAAACAAAACTAACAAGAGAGATTATCTAGCCATTTTGTTCAACCGAAGCGAATTCCATCGGGGATGGGTCTTTGGCATTCAATCTTGGCTACTCGGTCAGTTCCAAGAGACATGAGATGTGGCTCTCCATTCTGCCAAGTCCAACATCCTGCTTGTGCAGTTTAAACTGGACCTTCTGAAATTCCTGTTTATAAATCGACATGCCTTGAATAGTGACAGGCATGGCCACCGAGATCTGCTCCTTAACCTTGCCCAGTAGACTTTTGATCAGCCAATACATGTATATGGTCTATTCGTATTGAGTGATCCTCCCTCTATTGTTCCTAGGGTCTGAGAGAAGGGTCCTTCAGTCCTCCATTTCATGTTTGTCTCACTTTCCTATTTAAGTTCATCTTCCCATTCCTCTAGAATCTTGAGGATACCTTCATTTATGCCCTCACGGTATGCCTCTGCCGCTTCACTGATAAGTCTTTCCACTTATTTCCTACCTCTGTGAGCCTCAGACGTGCCCGGATTTGTGTCCCTTTTGGTCGCTTGTGCCTGTCTTCCACAACCATGACTTTTCGCATGACGAGTCATGGTTGTGTTATCCCAGTCCTGTTCATTGCAATAATTCGTTAACCGGAGACAATTAAATAGAATATAACAATAGTCTTGCACTTGGGTGGTAGTGTTACAACTTGCCACCCTGCCTTGTTCCTCCCCTTCCCCATCAATTGTAGTGTCAGGGCTTTTATGGTCGTAGGTCAATTCCTCGGAGAGGGCTGACCAACTACCATCCCCAATGGTACCTCTCTGCCACAACCACCACCTCTCGGCCTCAAGAATGTTAGCTTCCACTCCCCAATTACGAGTTGGTGAGCACTACCACACGCCCTCATTCAGCCAACCACAATATGCATACCCTTTCCCCTCTGCCCAAGATGCAATCAAATAGCCCAACCCAGTCATCCCCTCATCCTTGAGCCCCATGACGTTGCCATCGCCTATCTTCCAATTATAGCTAGTTTTGTGCCCTTTCCAAACTTCCCTCCCATAGTTCTCAGTCTTTCCCCTTCTGTTGTGGTTACTACCTATCTCCCATCAAGTAAACATGCATATTTTGATAGAGGAGGAATAACCTGTTATAGAATTTTATGAACCCAACATTTCAGACTACCAAGTGAGTCCATCATCAGGAGATGCGTCAATAGATTTTAAGAAGATATTAATGATGTATCCAGGAGCTGTATTTCAGAGTGTATATATGGGTTATGAGAAGAATAATATAAGAAATTTAGTTGGCCAATATCTGATTAGTTTATTAATATTTAGTTTTTTTTTAAGAATTCTTCATTTTAGAATAATAAATGAATAATTATGAAATTTCTGTTGATGTCTTAGATTGATTAAAGATTTACTTGATTAATTCACTATAATCTAATTGAATATATAAACTCTTGTGTTTAATAAGTTTTGATTTATTTTTAATTTGAATTATTACAACCATTTTAATGTGAATTTTTAGATTATAATAAATTATGATAATTTTGATCCTATTTTTAATAAACGAATAGTAGTGAAATTTGATTAATTTGAGAATTATTTTCATATAAGAAATTTTTTTATATATGTTTATTTATTTTTTTAATTATTATTAAGAATTCTTGATTTTAGATTAATAAATGAAATGTTTTATATTGAATTTTAAATAATTAAGGATTCACTATACTTTTATTAGAATATGTAAATTCTAGGGTTAATAAGTTCTAAATTACATTAATTTGAGTTATTACAACCATTTATTTCATTTTAATTCATATGTTACTTATAATATTATAATTAATAAATTATGATCAAAATTTTATTTTTATTTATTAATAAATGATTAGTAATGAAATAAACTAGATTTGAGAAATGTTTTGTTATGAGAAAATATTATACACTAGGAAAATCATTTATTTATTTGTTTATATATTTTTATATTTTAAGAGGATGTTAGATAAAAAAAAAATATAATATGAATGAGAGAGGAGGGATTAAATTATTATAAGGGATATGCATTAATCATTCATTCTTTAAGATTTCGAATAAAGGTTTCCAGGTGTCGCTTAGTTTTAATCCATCATCATGGTTCAAGTTGTTCTTTCTTTTTTCTATTTCAATGGCTTCTTTTATTTTTCTGTTAAGATAGTGGTCGTCTTTTCTAATTAGTTTGGCTTCTTCCACGCAGATCTAATGAGAGGAAGATTGAACATGTTCTACTAAGGCAAATTTTGAGGTCTTCTCTCTTCTTAAGACAGCAGTGTGTTCTTTAATTCTGATGTTGAAATACCTTCCAGTTTCACCTATGTATTCCTTTCCGCATGAGAAAGGAATAACATAAACACCTTTGTGAAGGTTAGGGTGTATGGGATCTTTAATTATGTTGAATAATTGTTTGATGTTGTTAGTAGGGGTGAAGGCTACATTAATGTTGTGTTTATTAATAATTTTAGTAATTTTATTGGTGGTGCCTCTTATATACGGAAAGGAGACCTTAGGAGTTGACAAATTTTGACCTCTGATATCATTGTTATTCTTACTTAGGGATTGGTGCACGGCTTTCTTAATGGTATTTCTATTATAACCATTTTTTTCAAAGACTTTATGAAGATGGTTGAGTTCATCCTTTAAATTGTCAGGATCAGATATTCTGGCCGCGCTAATGGTTAAGGTCCTTATGATGCCAATTTTTTGTTTAGCGTGGTGATGGGAATTTGCATATGGATATTGTTCTATGTGGGTTTTCTTTCTATAGACTTGGAAACAAAAGTGACCCTTCTTTTTTAGTTAGAAGGATATCTAGAAAGCGAAACTGGTTGTTATTTTCAATTTCTATAGTGAATTTGTATGGTCAGAGAGGCTTTTTAAGTGATTGAGGAATAGGTCAAGTTTTTCTTTTCCATGACTTCATTTGGCAAGTATGTCGTCAAAAGACCTTTTCCATTCTTCAGGGGTGTATGGAAATGACTTAAGAGCCTTATGTTCAAAGTGCTCCATAAAGATGTTGGCAACTATGGGGAATAGAGGAGAGCCCATAGCCACACCATGGGTTTTTCATATATTTTTCCTTTGAAACTGAAGTAAGAGGATTTTAAGGAAAGCTCTAGAAGATTAATGGTTTCTTTATCAATGATGTCCCTCATGACATTAATAGATTCATCAATAGGAATCATAGTATAAAGAGATACAATATCAAAGCTAACCATGAGGTCCTCATCCTTCATTTCTATGTTATTAATTCATTGGACAAAAGAAGTGGAGTCTTTAATATTACAAGGGATTTTACGAGATAGGGGTTTGAGTTTTTTAACAAGGTATCTAGCAACAAGGTATGTAGCGAAACCTATGGTATTGATGATAGGTATGAGAGGTATGTTAGGTTTATGGACTTTAGGGGAGCCATAGATTCTAGGAATAATGGAACTATTAGGGATGATTTTCTTTTTTGTGATGTCGTCAAGAGATGATTCTTTGATTTTCTTAATTACCTCATGCATAATTTTATCACTGGGATATTTATTAATGATTTCATAACAACCACTATTATTTAGATGTTCCTCCATTTTATTTTGATAATCAATTCTCTTCGTGATTGTGATAGTCAATTCTCTTAATGATTCTCTTAAATGTAGACCTTTCTTCAGGATGGATTTAGTTGCCTGATCTAAGCAAATGTTTGTTAAGTTAATGACTTAGGCATTCTCTGATTTTAGACTTTGATGGTGATTGGTATTTATGGTTCGAGCTCTTGAGTGAGGGATTCACAAGCCAGGATATGGGTTTTTATCCCTATGAGGGATGCTGGAATACGTTATGTCAGAATTTGGATGGGGATTTCTAAGTTGATGGTCTGCTTCTAAATTCTGGCATTCTTTGCTATAGGAAAAGCTATTTTGGTTGTCATGCCTCATAACTATGTTATGGCCGCTAGAGGAACTATAGTAACGTCATATGGCTGCATTGTTGTCCCTACGATGGATGTCGGAGTACCCTTTGTCCACATTCGAATGATGGGTATTATTGAGTTGTTGACAGGCTAACAAATTTTCTTTGTCCACACTGCTATGATTATCTTGTTCCATATCTGCGTTGTTTCCACATGGTGATTTGTAATCATGCCTCGTAGTTGTGTTGTTGTCATCAAATGTGGTGTTGGAGGGGTACAATAGACAGGTTACCACTTGGACCATGCTGTTGGGATTATCCTGCTCCATATCTGCATTGCATCCACATGGGGATCTGTGATCATTCTTTGTAGCTGCATTGCTATCACTAATCGTGGTGTTAGATGGGTGAGAATGACCACTATCAACCTTGTTGTAGTTCGATATTTCGAGAGGAGGAATTGGGTTGTCATTACCAGTGACTGAGTATCATTGATCACGCTTCCATGTTGTATCAAGAGATGATGAGTTATGGTAATCTGGGCAAGTGTGGCTCTTCACAAGCAGATTCTTGACCGAGACCTGGGGTTGGGAATTAATAATGGACTAAATTCTGGAGGAAGCGTTGTTTGTATTGACACTGCCAATACCAGTTGTGATGAAGGGTTGTGTGTTTCCACTGTTTATAAACGGTGGTGTATTGATAGTGCGGAGGGAAGTTTTGTTAGAATTATGAAGATGGGTGCTATTTGAGACTTGTAAACTAGAAAAAATGTGGTGGCAATGAGAGCACGAGTTATAATTTGAACAAACAAAGCTGGGTGGTGGATCATCAAAGGATGTGTGCAAATTGTTTAGCTTCTTCAATTTTTTATTGTTGTATTTTGTTAAGCATTTATCAGATTTTATGAATGTAATAGCATCTAAGGATTGCCATAGATCATATCTGAGATATGAGGAAAGGTATAGGTGAGAGGAAAGAATTTTCTATGAAGTTTTTATTAATTTTGATCTAACTGATTTAATTTCATTTCTGATTAGAGTTTCCCTTAACTTTTTGAAAAATGGATAAATTTCCGCCCAAGCGAAGAGGATGTTTGCAGGTAGCGATTTTAGGAGTGAGATTATTATCTTTGCAATTTTTAAGAAATTTTAAATTGGAAATTAGTTTCTCTCTCGATAATCTTAATTTCTCAAATTCTGATGCGTTGTCCATCATGTCCCTTCCATGGTAGGACTTGATAATATTAAATAATGGATCCATACACGTGAGGAAAATTTTTTGATAGAGGAGGAATGACCTGTTATAGAGTTTTATGAACCCAACGTTTCAGACTACCAAGTGAGTCCATCATTAGGGGATGTGTCAATAGATTTTAAGAAGATATTAATGATGTATCCAGGAGTTGTATTTCAGAGTATATATATGGGTTATGAAAGGAATAATATAAGAAATTTAGTCGGCCAATATTTGATTAGTTTGTTAATATTTAGAATTTTTTTTTTTAAGAATTCTTGATTTTAGAATAATAAATGAATAATTATGAAATTTTTGTTGATGTCTTAGATTGATTAAGGATTTACTTAATTAATTCACTATAACCTAATTGAATATATAAAATCTCATGTTTAATAAGTTTTGATTTATTTTTAATTTGAATTATTACAACCCCTTTTAATGTGAATTTCTAGATTATAATAAATTATGAGAATTTTGATTTTATTTTTAATAAATGAATAGTAGTGAAATTTGATTAATCTGAGAATTATTTTCATATAAGAATAAGAATATATATATATATATATAGATATATATATATATATTTGTTTAATTATTATTAAGAATTATTGATTTTAGATTAATAAATGAAATGTCTTATATTGAATTTTAAGCCATTAAGGATTCATTATAATTTTATTAGAATATGTAAATTCTAGTATTAATAAGTTCTAAATTATTTTAATTTGAGTTATTACAACCATTTGTTTAATTTTAATTGATGTGTTAATTATAATATAATAATTAATAAATTAAGATTAAAATTTTATTTTTATTTATTAATAAATGGTTAGTAATGAAATAAATTAGATTTGGGAAATGTTTTATAATGAGAAAAATTTATATTCAATAGGATGATCATTTATTTATTTGTTTATATATTTTTATTTTTTAAGAGGATGTTAGATAATTATTTATTTATTTATATTATGAATGAGAGAGGGGGGATTAAATTATTATAATCCCTCTATATGGACTCATTCAAGGTTCTTCTTCCCCTCTTATTCCCCCCTTTTCCTTTGGGTCCTCGTTCTTTCCCTTGGCTGGCTTCGGAGCCTAGGTGTTCTTATTGAACTATGATAGTTGTGCCCTGCTTGGCTTTGTATTGTTGGAAGGTTTCCTTATATAATTGCTTTTCATCTTCTGTGATGAACCATTCATCTAAGTGCCTCCATTCTTGCGTAAGCGCTTCATCACTTTTTCCTTGATGCATGAGGTCTTCCCTCGGGTTATCAATATCCATATGATTATTCCCTATCATTTTCATGGGGTTATCCTTTCCTTGAGTTTCTATTGCCTCTTTTCTCTTGGGTTTGTTTCCTTTTAGGGATTTTTTTTCTGTATTTTTAGCTTCCATTGTAATTTCAGGGATTTCCTCTCCCGCTTCCTCGTCTTATAAGACTACGAACTAGTTCTAGTTTCGGTGCTCTTTTTTGTCTTGGCTCACTCTTTGGTTTGTAATAGGCCTCTGATTCGTTTTCAGTCTGTGAACCTCCTAGAACCCTTCCCTATCTTCTCTTGCTGTTGATTCCCCTTCTTTTTTCTCAGCTGTAGGTTTTTCACCCTAGCTTAACGGGAAAGCTCAATACAAATGGCCATATTGATGGAAACACTGACATCTCAAGGGGATGTGCTTGCAATCTAGTGTTTGTTTCCAAATATCATCATGGTATACTAGTTCTATGAAATCTGGTAATGGTTCAGTGATGCTCATGTAGATGTAGATTCTGGCATAATAGGTGTACCTTCCCCATCATGTGGAGTCTGAAACCTTAACAAAGGTTGCAATAGAGTTGCCAATTCCTTCTAAGATTTCTGGATAGTAGAAATCCATTGGTAAGGAAAAAAGTTGAACCTAGATGGGGGCAACAAGGAGTCTTTCCGTATCTGGGTTGTAACATTCCTCCCAATGTCTTATGAAAAGGCCCACATTATTGAAGAAATAGGGCCCATCCTCAAAAACCCTCTCTTTTTCTTCCAGGTTGGAAAATATCACTGTGAAGAAGCCTTTTTCCCCCAATTTGAGATCAATGTGGCCCTACGGTTTCCATCTTTGTTGAATCCATTTAATCAACCCCTTTATTATTGGAAAGGCTCCAACAAAATTGCAGATAAAGGCATGGTCCTTCATGTACTTCTTGTATTCATCCTGCTTGTTGTTTGGTATAATGAATCTCGGTTACTTGGTGGCTCGTGGTAGGCATTGGCCTCCCAGACATTGTTGCCATTTCGCTCCTAGGACTAGAGGTCCTTTTTCGTGGCCATCGTTGTTTCCTACTACTACTCTGTGCTAGCTGGATTCCCCTGCCGCTATATTCTCATAGGAGGGTACCTCTCCCCCCTACGAATCTACTCATGGCCGCAGTCAGCAGGTTCGTCATATGTTGTTTGTGCAATCACTTCATGATCAGGGATTCCTGCAAGTTTGTCTGGATTATTTTGATGAAACCCTACCCTCTCGCTTCACCATCACTCTCCTCAACCCTACACTAATTTATTATATTTAATAAATTTAATCTTATTAATGATGGTACAATTAATATGTCAAAATATTATTATTATTAATATTACTAATAGTAATATTATGTTTTAAATTTATTTAAATGATTATTATTAATATTGTTATTGTTATTGTTGTTATATTATATTTTGAGTGCGTCTAATGGTTAAGATCA
Source organism: Pinus tabuliformis (assembly GCA_031772625.1). Classification (NCBI taxonomy): domain Eukaryota; kingdom Viridiplantae; phylum Streptophyta; class Pinopsida; order Pinales; family Pinaceae; genus Pinus; species Pinus tabuliformis. Next base: position 585,184,017 of record CM062810.1, read on the forward strand.
TGTGTTCCTCATAAGAGGTCATAGGATTAAAACCAAATGGGTAGAGTATGTATGCCTTCATAAATTTTAACATTCAAATCACTATGCAAATATAGGTCCTTTGTCTTACAAACAAGGAGGTCTCATACACCAATTTGGTATCTGACTTGATTGTGACATTAAAACCATATATATATATATATATATATATATATATATATATATATATATATATATATATATATATATATATATATGTATATTCGAATTATGGCATATCGAACTTAACGATGAAAAAGTGATCCATTATTGTTATTTCTTTTATATTAATAATATTAATTTGAGTGAGTGCTCAATGAGAAACATGCACTTAGATTCCACAAGGCAATAGTGCAAGCATAGCTATGGGATGAATGGCGATCAGGGCCGAGCGACGCTGCTAGGGTTCCTGTGTAATCTTGTTGTCCTTCCCCATGGTGCTCACTGCTATCCTGACTTTGTGTCTCTGCTGACACCGTTTTCATGAATCCGCCCTCCGGAGGGGCGGGTATGACCCCCTCTCCCCCCATCGATCCCTCTTCTGACAAGTCGGTAGGCGCAGGAACTCAGGCCAGTCCCGGTTCTTCCCCGCTGGCAGAGCATGACACTGATCCTGCCATTAACAGTGATGGTGACTTTGCTGCAAGACCAACGACTTCCAAAGACAAAGGTCCTAACCAGAATGCCTCGACGTCAAGGCCCAAAGCGTCCTCTGCAACATGCATCCCCAGATCTACAGAAAGAATCAAAATAGATCTCCCCAATCAGCGTATCAATAGCCAAATCCAATATATGAGGGATCATGCACTCATAGGCAAGTTTCTTGGATTCTGGCCAACTGAAAAGGCCTTGCAAGGATGGATTGCCTCCAAGTGGAAGCCTAAAGGTCAAGTTACCCTGCAGCTCGGACCTAAAGGCTTCTTCACTGCTACTTTCAATTATCTAGAGGATAAAACTCATCTTCGAGGGTGGTCCATAATTCTTCAACTCTGTAGGCCTATACCTTCATGATTGGATAGAGAGGTTCAATCCTGATAAAGAAGACATCAACTAGGCTCCAGTATGGATCCGAGTGTACTCTCTTCCCTTGGAATACTGGAACGAGGAAACCCTAAAGGACATAGGTAATAGTTGGGGGTCTTCATCAAGGTTGCTAAGGAAACAAAATGCCAAAGATATACCTCATATGCCAGGATCTATGTACACATGCATCTAGCCAAAGCTCTCACGGACTCGGTAAGCTTATTTCATGATGATTTTGAATAGGTCCAAACAATAGACTACGAGCATGTTCCTTTTCATTGCATGAACATGGCCATCTTTTCAGGGATTTCCCACTGAATATGCAGTCCAAAACCCCTGTCACTGAGACAAGAAAAGATGCTGAGGGTTTTACAAAAGTTTCAAGTAGAAGGAAGCATGCCAAGAAATCCCCAGTCGACCCTGATAATCTCAAGAAACCCGTAACTCGGAACAGTTTTGAAATCTTGACTTCTCAAAATAACATGGAGGATAACCTTTCAATCCCCCCCTCAGATCCATCTCCTTCTTCTCCCCCTCCTTCTCCAAAATCATCCGATCTGCCCCTGGCCTCCGATTCCATCAGCATCCCATCTCCACCTCCTCTGAAAACAAAGATAAAGATACAGCCCTACAATCTTCCAACATGGAGATAGATGTAGCTCTAGCTCTAAGTATTCATCAACAGTCAAATGAGGAAGAGCAGAATACACCGATACACATGGAGGAGGAACCAGAAAGTGTAGATCTGGAAGGTCTGGACATTCTCACGCTGGAAGCAGCGTGTAAACAGAAATAATTCAGCACTATACCCCCTCGGGAAATAGAAAGACTCGAAGTAGCTTTAGCCAAAGCAAAACACAACAAATATCTTGGTATTCAGGTAGGCAGTCCTTGGGATGGGAAAAAAATATTGAAAGAGACGAAGAAACGTGGACGCAAAATAGATCTGTAGAAGACCATTATTATTGGAGAAATGCTGGTGGAATCTAGAAGATTTCCCAAGTTGACCAAGTTTTACAAAACTCTTCCCCACTGTTCCCCATGAAGCTAATCTCATGGAATGTGAGAGGGATTAACAGCCCTGCAAAACAAAAAATGTTAAAAAATATGATCCAGTAAGATAATCCTTCATTAATTTACCTACAAGAAACAAAATGCAATAGTATTGTTCTAGAAAAAATTCTAAATAAAGCCTGGTCGGGATGCCGTTCAGTCTCGGTGGATGCTTCTGGAGCTTCCAGAGGGCTCGCAGTCATATGGAACCCTCAAGTGCTCTCCCTTCATGATTTCCATGCCTCACACTTCTTTATTCAGACAACCTTCCATCTAATCGGGACCAATATCCATGGACATCTGTCTAATGTGTATTTTCCACAAGAATTACAAAAAAATTTGGATCTGCTTGATACTCTTTCAGCGCTCAACTCTGACAGGAGCTTTCCCCTTTGGATTTGTGGTGGTGACTTCAACATCATCACTGCTTTGGAGGAAAAGTCAGGTGTATGTTTGAGGATGGATGGAGACAGCATCAGCTTCAAAGACATCATCCACAGAAATTAGTTAATGGACCTATAGACTTCCAATGGTACATATACATGGACCAATAAAAGAAGGGGATCATAGCAGATAGCCTCTAGGCTAGATCGATTCCTCATGTCGGATAATGCCATTCATCTGGGGGGGACTTTCATCCCTCCATCATGCCTCAAGTGGGCTCTGATCATTGGCCCATAATGTTACAATGGTCGCGACCGGGTGCTAGGTGTAATAGACCCTTTCGCTTTGAATCTTTTTGGTTCTCAAATCCTAACTTCAAAGATGTTGTTATCGATGCATGGAAATCTTTCAGACCACCAGAAGAAGCCAAGATGTTTCAGTTTCAACAAAAGTTAAAACATCTCAAACAAGCTCTCAAATCTTGGAACCACTCTTAGTTTGGAAATATCTTTGACCATCAGAAAGTGTTGGAGAAGCAAATGAACATTCTACAACAATGCATTATCACTGAGGGAAGAACTGAAGATTATGCGCAACAGGAGAGGACCCTCCTAACCAAGATTGAAGCATGACGGCAACAAGAAGAGACATTGTGGCATAAAAAATCCAAGGTTAGATGGCTCAAGGATGGAGAGAAAAATACCAAATTCTTTCACAAGACCACAATTCAAAGGATAATGCACAATTATATTGCCTTCATCAATAATAGGCAAGGAGAGCATCTGGAGGTGCATGAAGAAATGGAACAAGAATTCAAAGAGTACTTTCAGGATATTCTTCGAGAGCCTCCAGGTTGCAGAACTTAGGCAATACGTTCTATCACACAGCATATTCCAAAGATCATCATGGAGGACCATAACAAAATGCTACTCCAGCCAATCTCAATGCAGGAAGTGGAGGACGCGTTCGCCCAACTTAAGGATGGAAAAGTGCGTGGACCTGATGGCTTCACAAACATTTTTCTCCACACCTTCTGGGAGCACATTAAAACAGAGGTTTGGGAACTGGTGGAAGAAGCAAGATCGATGCACTAGATCCTCCCCTCCCTCAATACGACCTTCATAGCGCTAGTACCTAAGGTGGAAGAATCCAGCACTCCAGACAAATACAGGCCCATCACTCTCTGTAACATCATCTACAAACTCATCTCTAAAGTCTTGGCGAATAGGCTCAAACCTCTTCTCCCTTTCCTTATCTCTCCAGAGCAGAGAGGCTATGTAGAAGGGCACCCGATTCTAGATGGTATCATTCTTTCACATGAAGTGATCCATTCTCTCAAGGTTCTTAAAAAGCCAGGTATGATTCTTAAGTTAGATCTTTCTAAAGCTTTCGATAAACTTAGCTGGACCTATATCAATCAAATGCTATTAGCTTTTGGCTTCAGTGCTACTTGGACGCGATGGCTCATGAATCTTATTACCTCCCCCTGTTTCTCCATCCTTCTGAATGGCTCTCCTTCCTCACCTTTTTGACCTTCCCAGGGAATTCGTCAAGGTGACCCTCTCTCTCCATTCCTTTTTGTTCTCATGGCTGAAGGTCTCAGTCGCCTCCTTCATTCTGCCATCTCTTCTCACTCTTTAAAAGGCATTTCTCTTCATGGTCAACCTCCCATCTCTCACCAACAATTTGTTGATGAAAATATGCTTTTTGGCCACCCTTCAGTTCAAGAGGCCTCTGCCTTCCTATCCCTGCTCAATCTCTTCTTAGAAGCTTCAGGCACCACCATCAACGCCTCTAAATCCTAGCTCTTCTTCTTCTACACCCCCATCCTCACTCAGAGAAATATAGCTAGGATCTTGGGCTTTCCAATCGCAGTACTTCCCTCGAAATATCTCGGAGCTCCCCTGGTAGACTCAGTCATCAAACATGCTTCCTGGAGAACCCTCCTTGACAATTTAGAAACCCGGCTCTCCTCCTGGACCTTCCGCTTGCTCAACATTGCCAGCAGGCTCATTCTAATCAAATCCATTCTCCAAGCCATGCCTCTGTATTTATTCTCCATATTGGCAGCTCCCAAATGGGTTCTTAAGAAAATTCGCAATCTTCAAAGAAATTTCCTATGGGGTTCCTCAGGCCTCAACAGAAAATGGGCACTTGTCAAATGGACTGAAGTCTGTCTTCCGAAGTCAGCTGGTGGGCTTGGTCTAAGGGATCCCCTCCATAGTAATAACACCATGTGCGCCGGTATCTGGTGGAATTGGGTCTCCAAACCACATTCTCCTTGGGATCGTATTTGGCAAGACAAATATGCTCTAGGTAGTCCCTTAGAGGAGCTCATCCATATAATCACTACCACCCCTGGCTCATTAATTTAGAATGCAGCTAGACAACACAGTGCCTTTATTCAAGTGCACAGATTTTGGGAAATTCATTCAGGCACCACAACAAGATTTTGGGAAGACTCCTGGCAGCAGCTTCCCAAACTCGCTGCTCTCTTCCACAAACCCAAATGGTAGGCTACTATGCAGCACAATGATCAAATCCATGTTCATCAATTTTGGTAGCAGCAATCCCCTCAAGGCTTTCAACTATGGAGATCAGCCGATACCTGGTAGGCCAACTGGCAGGAGGAAACTTATGCAGAGATCGATCAAGAGCTCAAACTAAGGAAAATTAAGTTCTCAGATCAGAGGGACAAAGTTCGATGGGGATATACTCCCAAAGGGACATTCACTACCAAGGAAGCATACCAACTTCTCTATCATCTAGCGTAGATAATCAAGGATCAACTATGGGATAAGGTTTGGCAACCAAGCATCTGGCCTAAAGTCTCTACTTTCCTTTGGCTTTTAAGCAAATAGCGGATCCTCACTTGGGACAATCTTCAAAAGCGAGGATTTATTGGGCCTTCCAGATGTCCCAATTGCAATCACCACACAGAGACCATCCTACATCTTTTAGATACCTGTCCATTGGTAGCAGAACTCTGGGAGAGAATAGCACAGTGCAACAGGAGAACAGGCAGACGTGTGGGAGACATTATAAATACCATCAGGAATTGGCCTCAACATCCTTTCCAAAGTCTTGTACTCAACTCCCTCTGGAACCTTTTACCGGGCTTCGTCTATTGGATCATCTGGAAGGAGAGAAATAACAAGATCTTTAAAAATCTCCATTCACCCCTGGACTCCCTTTGGCTTCTTCTCATACAGAACCTTCAAGAAACACTAGCCCTGAAACATTGGCAAAACTCGGACTTACCTGCCTCACCCCAGGAACGCCTCATTCTGGAAAATTGGAACTTGAACCTCACTTTCTCAGCTCCCGTCAATCACAATCCCTCCATCCATTCAGATTCCCCCCAATTCTGGTCTCCTCCCACCGCTCAGACTTTTAAGTTGAACTTCGACGGTGCTGCCAAGGGCAATCCAGGGCCGGCTGGTTATGGTGGTATTTTCAAAAATGTTGAAGGCTTGGCTCTGCATATATATCATGGTTCGCTTGGAAGAGACACCAACAATGCTGCCGAACTTGAAGGCTTATGGAAGGGCATCTGCATAGCAGATAATGAAATTTTTTTCCCTCTAGTGGTAGAAGGGGACTCACAAATCTTAATAGAGGCAGCTATTCAGATCCATTCGAGCACATCAGCAAGAAAGATTGCTTCGAGCTGGTGGCTTCTAAGTAGACTGGAGAAAATTGAAGAATGGCTCAAGGCTTCCCGCAGCATTACCTTCCAGCACATTCGGTGATTAACCAATAAGGTAGCGGATAGATTGGTAAATCAAGGATCTGATTAGCAATCCCCTTTCTTCTCCGGTCCTCTGAGCAGTTCTAATGATGAGCAACTTAAACAAGACTGCACTCTTCTGGTGCAACAAGATCTATCCCTCCCGGATGCGGGTGTGTAGTACAGAGTAGGGTACGAAGACGGCTGGATGGGCTGGCACGTGGTTCACACCCAACGCCATCTGGCTTCACTCGCTGCCAGCCTTCATTCTCCCTGAAAGCTCATTCAATGCTGCGTTAATGCAGCTCGACATCCCATACCGGCATTTTTGCTCTTATGTCATGGCGCTCCTCCAGTTCTTCACTGTTCCTCCCCTGCGAATGTTTTGCTTCCTCGTTGCCGCAGCGCTCTGCTCTTGGGTCAGTCCAGGAAATCGCTGCGCTTAGGAATGCAGTGTTGACTCTCAGCTGGGACTTCTGGCTTTCCAAAGTCCTTCCTGCAACTGTAATTTCCGCTTGTCCTCCGTCATTCTCAGCGCTCCATCACGCGAGGTTGCTCTCCCCCTTTCAGTCTCTCCCAGCCGGCAAAGATTTGCTGCTTGTTCCGCTCCTTTGGTTCTATTCAGCATGCCTAAACTGCGCCAAAGAATGGGCTACAGAAGGGGAAGCTCCCATGGGCGACCCATCCGCCAGCCCTCCTCCTCAACCACGGACCCCTCTTCTTGCTCATCAGGCTTCGACTCTGATCGCCATCCAGCTACTAGGAGCGGTCATGGACGAGGGCAGGGGTAGCACGCTTTACTGTCGAGCTCTCACAATTCTCACGCTCATACGACCTGTTTTCAAATCCCCTGCACTCTCAGTAATCACTCTTTCATTGCTTTTGTTACTATTCAGCTGAGCGAGGGCACAGTTGGTTTGGTGGCTGCTTCTCCAGGTGCGACAACGGAGGCAAGGGTGGAAGAGTCGCCAGGCACTTCTCAGTTTCACAGCCAGCAGAATAAGGTTCCAGGTGGTACTACCTCCCAGGATATGCAAACTCAGGCGCGTCCGAGTGGTCCAATTGAAGGCGGTTCTCCAAGCGAAGAGGGCCATCCCTCAGATGATGATGATCCCTTCAGTTTTGGATGTCGAATCGTGGAAGAAGCACCTTCCACCGCTCATGATGCATAATCAGGTCTTCACCCTTTGGTTGCAGTCTCCCTGTTTGTTCAATGTTAAGGGTTCAATGCTTGTTTATGACTTAGATTGTAGTTCTGACCTGGGCAGCGCTCCCCTGATCATATGTATAAGCTCAGACAAGTCGTTTTGGTCCTCTGGTCAGTCTACAGTTTTGACAATGTTGTATTCAGTCTCTATGTACTAGTCATGGTCCTGGTTCTAGTCAGTCATCAGCTAGTCTTTTTGGGTCAATTTTCAGCAATGTAATGTGAGTAAGCCGCCTTTCTGGGCTAGACATTTCGAGGCCGTGGCCTCTATGTAAAAATATTTTGTATCAATATAGGAGTAGACTTATTCAGAAAAAATATTAATTCGAGTTATGGCATATTGAATTCACCCATCACTCTTTCACTTTTAGCTAATATTGATATGTGATAATTTATAAATTGTATCGTAAATTTATAATTATATTTATTAAATGTGAAAATATAAATATGATTTAGAGACAGATTTATAGAAGCATGGAAGTTATTTATGAAAATTGTATCTCTTGATATAAGGTACATGAGAAAAATATGCTTGTATCTTTAATTTTACATCATCAGATCAAGATTTGTAATTAATAAAAAAAATTAATGTACTACATTGAAAAGGGAAACAACTATTAATGAAATTAATCCATGTTGAAACATGGATCAATGAATTCAATTATTTTAATGAATATAACCGAGTTGATTTATTTAATATAACAATAGTGAAATCAAATATCAAATAAATATATTAAGTTTATTTTTTTTTAGAGATAATAATTATTTGCCAAATTATTTTAAGGTGTGGATATTCTCTCTCTTTACATTTGAATCGGACATTTAACTTGATATAGGCATTCTATTATCCTCGATTTAAACTTATAATTCCTTAAAAAAAACTTTTTGAGCATTAAATCATTTAAATAAAAACAATGTTATTAACCAATAAACTATAATTAAAAAATTCAAATATTTTATTAAATAATACTAAAAATTGATTTTCTATTTTATTATGTTTTAAATAATGCATGATAATAATCAGTTTGTCAATAAATGTAGCTACTGTATTTTAGATAGTTTAGGGGCCCTCGTGAGTTAGCTGATTCATTAATATTTATTTTAGTGTGATTTGGTGAAATAAATTAAAATTAAAATTATATATATATATATAAAAGTTCAAAATATTTGTATCACATGGAATATATAGTGATTTTTTTGGTTACTAGCTAAAATTCTTTAGATTTGCAAAGGGTGTAAGTCCAAAATATAGTGGGAATTTGCATGAAAAATATGTTATCAGCTGTGAGGCATGGACTAATGCTAGAACAAAAGATTGCCAAAAGAGAGATGGTGAGGTAAGAGTCTTCCTCAACAGGTGTCATGCCGTAGTACTTTTCATCACCAAACTGAGGGCTCACACTAGCTTGAAAGTCATCTTTACTACATTGATGCTTGACAAGATGTCCAGACATGGAGCAAAGATATTTGGCATGATAAGTAGATGTAGGAAATGTCTCTGCATTATGAGGAGCTGACTATGAGGCATTCTCATTACAAATTTTAAGTGATCCACACTGAGAGGAGGAAGGAAAAATGATGTCGAGAGAGCCTTCCATGTCTCTGAGAGTTGCATTGATTCTCCTATGTAAGTGGTCTAGGATTTTGACATCCATCACCAGCAAGCTTCCTTCTTAGTCCCATAGAAGCCAACGTAGGATGTTCTTGAGAGCCCATGAATTTTGTCCACAAATCAATGCTCGATATCTTTGAGTTCTGCCACTTAGCATTACTGTCTTTAATGAATGCATGGGTAAAATCTTTCTATAGCCAAGGCATACTAGGGTAAGTTAGGAGGCTCGCCTCTTCCATTTCCACCACGTCCAGGTCGGCCTTATTCTCGAACCATTAAATGGGAGTGACTTGGATAGAGGGATGCCACTAACGAGTGATAAATAGTGGGTGTATGAGATGATCATGGAGGACCCCTTAAGTGAGGATTGTAACAAAAATAGATGTAATAGAGAGCAATTAAAGAGCGGGTTGCACTAAAGAGCCACTGAAGAGTGCTGGAATAGATATTCATGCGAAATGGTTGGAGGACAAGGGCAGGCTTAGCTCTAGAGGGGGGAAGAGCTTCGTGTACCTTGGAGGATAAAATGATTTACATAGGGCATCAAAGGTCAACCTATAGTTGGGGTTAGTGGATTGTGAGGCCATGTGGAGGGTTGCAGTTAATGTTCTATGAAGCTAGGGTGGCTTCCATGATTGTGAGAGAAATTGTTTGGTAGGGCCATTAAGACCCACCTCAAGTGAACATCGTCAGATGCAAGGATCGAGAGTCATTGTAGGGGAGCCATGGGGATCCAAGAGGGAAGTTAATGGGCTTGTGTCACCTCGATCTAAGTATTTTTACAATAATTTCATTTAAATAAATTATTTTATTTATTGTTTTACATATCATTTTATTTATTTGTTTATTTTTAATATATTTTAATTTCATTCTACATTATTCGAATGTTTTTCTAATTTATAACATACACATGAGTTAAAGTTTGTGGAGACCAAGGTTATTTCAAGTAGAGTTGAGATATGTTTTGGGTGAAGGACAAGATAAAAATTGGTGAGGACCAATATTGCTACAAGAATGTTGCAACTCCTAGGCTACCAAGTCTACTTTATCAACCCAAGGTTCGTACAAACTTGGAGGTGATAGTGTTATATACACAAGTAAAAGTGATGGTTCTACCTTTTGTCACTGTTCAGCTGGCAAGAGACCACTAGGGTTTTCAAGCAAAACTTCTATGGATTCAGAAGAAGCTTGGTTCCTTCATGAAAGAAATAGAAATATACTCTAAGAGAGAGCTAATCTACTGTAATAATGAAAAAGACTGAAATTCAATGTTAAGGCACACCATTTCCTAATTAACTACTAAGAGTTATGCTTTGCAATAATGCTAAATTAACATGAACAAAATGCTAATGTCCTAAGAATGGAAGTTAAAAACATAAAACATCATTGTTATGCATGTAAAGGGTTGTAATAAATATGTTTTGTCTTTTTATGCTTTTCCTGAAAAATCAAGTGTGCAAGCTAATCTCTTTTGGTGATGTGGCAGGTGGCTTAGGGATGCTAGTGGATGGCTGAAATGTTCAGGAGATCGTTGGAAGTTTTGGGAGACCCTTGGGTGACCTTGGGTGGCCTCCTAGAGGTTTTCCCTCAATTCGACCTCAAAAATGACCACTACAGGAAGACCTACAAGAAGCACTAGAAACTACAGGATTCTCTGTATTAACATAGGATACAACCGAAAGAAAAACGATGGGTGTTGGACATGATGGAAGGCTTAGGGAAGGTGTTTGATGGTTGGAATGGAATGAGAAAAGGATTAGGATCACTCAGAACCCAAAACCAAGTTTAGGAGATGGTTGTATTCACTCAACATGCTTGGGGGAATTTCTGTTTAAAATGATGAAATTGGTGAAGGTCTTGATGTAAACAAGGAATGCCTATCGGTGGATGAATTTGGAAGGTGGTTGCTTACTATGAGATCTCTTTCTACTTCTAAAGAACTTTCTCTACATCAAACATGTGTAGTTTCCAAAAATTCATGTAAACAAGAAGAATTCTCATGACCTAGAAAAGCAGAATTTAATGAACTAATTGTCTACCTTATGCATGAGGAAATTGCTGAATAAAATGGAATCATGGATGAGATCTACTACAATAATGAAGATAGAAGATATGGCAATGAAATACTACACTTGAAAAACTGATCAAATGCTGCTTCAAGTACAATAAACTCTAAATCTTATCAAAGAAATGGAAATCTAGTTTTTTGGGGTTGCATAAAGGTCTTCTCCTCAAATCATGATCCCAAAAGGAAGAAGTGAGGCTAGGATACCTACTGACAGCATTTTGGTGCTTCTTTTATCCTTTATAACCTACTAATGAAGTAAGGCACAAATGTAATAAAACTAATAAACAATTAATCAAATCTACACTACTTGCAATGAAATGCTTCTAAGGACAGTTTAACAACAAATCTATGAAACAAAGCTAAGCATACAGATAAAAGAAGAGGATACTTTGTTTCTAGGGTTGAAACCTAACCCAAGAGCTTCAGCCCTCTCAGTTAGCTCAGTGTTGGATCAAGAAAAAACTCATTCCTATTACCAAAATAGGAAATTACGTCAAATCCTTCCATAAGTTTAGAGCTCAAAAATAACTTGAGTTTTTACAACAAAAATTCAAATTATAATGAGGCTCTATGCCTCTCTACTTATACAACTAAATTCCCCAACAAATTCCTTAAATCTAGTGAGGCTCGGCTTCAAAAATCGAGATGAACTAACTCTTTGCCTATCACTTACTCGGCTACCTTCTAATATTCATGACTTGGCTACTTGCACTACGAGATGGTGGGATTAATGGAGGATATTCGAATGGGGGAGAAGTAAATGAGGAGGATTTACCTCCTACAATCTCTCTCCCTTGTCCCATTTTGGTTTCAAACCTTAGTCTTGCCAAAATTTCTTGATTTTCTCTTCCAAACTTGCATTCAATGCATATTAGTTCACTAGGCATAATATCTCACTTTAACTCATGTCATTAAACAAAATATAATCAAAACATGTAATAAGCTATGAGAAGAGTTGGTTTGACTAAGCTAGGAGGTGAATTAAGGCCCATATAATTACCCAATGATGAGGCTTATCATCACCCCCTACTGAAAGTGTTGCTCATCCTCTGAGAAACTCAACCAATATCCATGTCTTCCATAACTGTGGTGGCCTCCCTGACATCCCATGCCTCTACTGTGGTTTCCTTTACTTGCGCATAGAAGCCTACCTTCTTTTCTACCTCCTCCTATTGCCTCCTTTCTTTTGCTTCGTTCCTTCCTTCTAGCATCCCTAAGAGCAGTGGTGGACTAAGTCTCAAGCCAATCTAATTGACTTTGAACCTTTGAATAGATTGCTTGTACATAGGTGTCATGTTCAATGCTTCCCTCATTCTTTGAGGAGAGTGGTACTCTCTTATCTTTAAACTGTATGGAAATGTGTTCCATCTCCTTATCAAGCTTGCATGTTGTCATCCCCTAACAACATGAGCATGTCCTCAAAATTTGTAATTGCTTGATCTTTGGCAGGAAGATAACTAGGTGCGAGCTCAGTATCATTTGCAATTAAATTATGTGTACTAATGAGGGCCATTGGATTGGATTGCTCAGCTCTGATCATAAGAGGCTCTATTTGTTCTCTTGCCAATATCTTCTTCATTTCTACATGCCTTGTTTCCTCATGGTTCATCCATGATGCCAAAGCCATCAACTGTAAATCTCCTAGCTTGGCATTAGGGTTCCATACATTCATGTTTGTTAAGGCCATGTTATGAAAATAAAAATCAAACATCTTGGCCCTATCTTCCAATGTAATTTGATCACAAAGATCAATGAAATGTCTATAATCCTGAAATGGAATAATGCCTCTCTGTGCTAGGGACCTGATTTGGAACTGCAGCTATTGTTCCTTAAGGTACATGGCATAGGATTTAGCTGGAACCTTTCACTGGATTGCTTCCACAAAGAGACTAACCATGGATGCCAATTGATTCTCTCTTTTTTGCAGTTGTCCTTTCAACCATGAATTTTTTGTCTGTAACTCATTTTTCATTATGGCCTCTCTGTCTCTCAATCTACTTAGTTCTTTGCCCATCTCTTTGACCTTGTCCTCCATGTGACCAATGTACTCCATCCTCTTGGACTTGGAAATCTACATCCATCTATGAGTCATGGTTCTCTCCTTCTCAAGCTCAAAGAATAATGGAATAACATTTTTTGTGTGAAATGACCTTACCCCCTTCAATAAATATGTAGTAGGAGTCAAGGTTAGGTTGGGGGCTAGGTTCCCTTAGCTCTAGGTCCTCTTCTTTAGTTTCTTGTTGTAGGCTTCCCTCCTTATCCAATTTTTGAGTCTCCTGTAGGTATAGCAAAGTCTCCTATAATACTGCTTCTGCTTCCCATAGGTCATGTTGTGTATCCAGTAGGATTTATTTTCCTTTGGATGAGGTACCACTAGTACAAAATGGCTAATTAATTACTAAAAAATGACTAAAATTTGCATATAAATGACGATTTTTTAGTCGGCAAATAATAGTAGCTAATTCGCAGTATCTTATAACGCGACCAACTCTTAGTCATTTTTAGCTTAGTCGTTAATTGGTGGTCTCAATTTTATTGTTTAGTAATATATTTATTCATAAATTTGGTTATTAATTTAGTAATTGATTTAGTCATTAATTGCCACAATTAATGACCAAATATATAACAAAATAAATTACTACATGATCACCCGAGAAACCAATTAATGACCAAAATGTTGATCATGTTATAAGATATTGTAAATTAGATACTAATAGTCATATATATGAAAATTTTAGTCATTGTTTGAAGCCAATTAATGACCAAAGAAATATGACTAAATTTCAGTTGTGTTATAAGATATTTTAAATTAGCTACTAATAATCGTATGTATGAAAAAAAAATTGTCATTTGTAATAATTTTTTTTATCATTTATAGTAGTCATTTATCATTTTCTGGTTGTTTCATACTCCTTATACAAGCAATTGATTTAGTAGATTGTATTCATTTCATTTAATTTCATTAATAATCATTATAAACGACTAATTTAGTCATGTATTCATTTTATTTGTGTTCATCATTAATCAATATAAACTACTAATTTGGTAGTTTGAGAGTGATTTTACGTATTCATTATTAATCAACATAAATTAATTAGTATGATTTTTGCGAATAAATTAAAAAAAATGGCATACAATGTGCATGTTCATCTCATATGAAAACACAAAGTTACATATGTTAATTATAATACTAAATAATATCAAGTGAAACTATAAATAATTTCAACCACAAATTATATTATATGAGTTTCCAACTTAATATTAGTTGGACTACAATTTACACTTGAAATATTGTTTCATCACTTCGAAACATTATCACTGTGTTGCCAGGGCATTGCAAGTGAATTCACCAACTCTAAGGACTTGACCACTAGTTTCTATGTGTGTGTATTATCTAGGATATTGGATTTACGAGTATCACTATACTGGTTTTCCTCTATCTCCTTTTTTTCATTTGTTGCTCCATTGTTATTGTTCTCCTCTTTCTTCAATTCTTGCTTCTTACCATCAATACTAATCAATTCCTCTCTTAGAAACAAAAGAATATACAATGAAGAGTATAAGACATGAAAGACGGTGAATACTGGAATATAAACTAAAGTAGACTATAAAATATTTATACAACATATACCTCAACATCAGTAATGTCAATGTCATTTTCCCCCATAAAAGTAAGAAACTCGAACAAGTTTTCTTCACTTGGGTGATAGTGGTTACTATGTGGCCAGATCACCTGTATAAACAAAGAAAATAAAATGTCACCATAGAAAAGAACGCCTTAATAAATTAGTATTTAATCTTCAGAGAAACCTTACGCACAATCATGCCAACTTACATGCTAAAAACCTCTAGATGTGGATAATCTGTGAAAACAAATAATCTAAGGTCTGATGTCTAATCCTTGTCATTTTATTCACAATAATATTTCATTCTCTAACGCATGAACTTGGTCAAGTATATAGACAAGTTGTGCTCAAATAACAATATGGAAGTAAACTTTTCTAATAGTCATGAATTTTTTTAACACAAAACAATGGAAAAGATTTCAATTAATATCATGTAAACTAATCTCATCTTCAAGCTTTGGATGTTGTTTAAATGGGCATGATATCAAGTATTTTCAATTTCATAGTTAAAATACAATAAAATCAATGGAAACATTCAAAATACAATCAAATAAAATAAAGAATATATCATGGAATGTACATTGCAATTATAAAACATATATTTACATGTCCACCAATGTCTTCTCTGGCATTCGTAAAACATTTGCTTGCCCAAAATAACCATGAGGTGAAAGAATCACAATATTAAAAATCGTATTAATCCCTACTCGAAACATTTCCAAAGTCGATGGCTCAAGTGCCTCAGCTTATCTTGTATTGGGAAACCATATGATGTACAAAGTAAACTGCCATACACTACTTTTTCTAGAAAATCCTTCACCGTTGAATTTGGAGGTAGTTCTTGCACATTCATCTTTTTAACAACAATAGGAAACAATTTATTCATGAAATAGATATGATGGTAGAAATTTAAAACAACATACATAATAAATTATGTAAAAGATTAGCAAATGAATTTCAAACCAAGCAGATTAGTTGCTAATGGCTACATAGTATGAACACAGTATGAATTTCAAAACAAATAGATTAGCAAATAAGTTCATACTATGATGCTAATGGCTAATGAATTTCAAAACAAGTAGATTAGCAAATGAATTCATACTGTGTTGCCAAGGCATTGTTCTCCTCTTTCTTCAATTCTTGCTTCTTCCCATCAATACTGAATTCCACTTCTAAAAATGAAAGAAGATACAATGGAAAGTATAACATATGAAAGGAAATGAACACTAGAATATAATCTATAGATGATAAATATTTTATAATACAAAATTGTCAAGAAAACTATTAAGATAAACATATTCAGCAAATTAATAAAAATCTCATTTATATGTTGAGTCCCATATAGCCTTGCATTTTACAATGTCCAAAATTAGCCTTATACATTATTTGGCTACTCAAAAATAAAAAAACAATAAACTTATTGTTATATTCATTAAGAGTTTCCAACTTCGGGCTAAATTCCACTAAAATTATCCAAAAAGTGCTTCCCCTACTTTATTACAAATGTTGCCAGGCTTGAGGGCTGACTTTTTCCATAATATGTATCTCATTGTCCTCATATGTAGACCACAATGGTATTTATGTAGGTTTTATTTGTACATAAATGAACAAAAGATGCCAAAAATGCTCGAAATTAACTAACTTGCAAGTTATTTTTCCTATCATTAAAAATTATAAGTGGTTTTATTTCTTATTATTTTTCTTTTTTTATAAAAAAAAGTCATAATCAAAAATTAGGTGGATTGGAAACACCCGTATAGGTTGGAAAGAGAAATATGTGCTTTGCAAATATTTCTAGTATTTTTTGAGGTATTTCTAACGTGTTTTGGTTTACATTTCTAAAGGTGAAATATTGGTGGGGGAGGAGTTTCCTACTACTTAGCTGTTGAACAATGCATTCCCTCCTATCTTAGGGGTTCTCTTATCTACATTTTCTTGGAAGGATTGTATTGGCCTTTTAGTAATCTTTGATTAAGTCTTCTTTTTACTAAAGTTGCACATAACATGCACAGACAAAATTGTTTTAGAGTGTGTGTTTGCGAGACCATGTTTGATAATTTATGGAAGGAAGTTGGAGGAAATTGACCATGACTCTCTTGACATTCGAGCTAAAGGAAAGAGCTCAATGATCACATATTCATGCCTTGAGGGAGGGTTGTGGTGGGGCAAGCTATTAGCTTGTGCCAAGAGTTGTGGAGAGATGAGGTTCAATGTTTCAGTGATCTACATTTCGAAATATATGAGGTATTTGTCAAAGAGAAAAGAATATACATCATGATAAGAGCTACTCATATTCATCATAGGAAAACACTCTCAAGGTCACAATAAAATCAATAGTGTAATTGAAATAGGAAGTTAAAGGAATCTATTCGAAGCCACCACTGACATATAAGTAGGAAATACACATCAGGGACGTGCTTTTTAAGGTTGAGAAGACTATCAATAATAGTCTCTTGGTTTGGAGCTATTATTGTCTCTTCCATTAGAAAATAAGATCATTTTCACCAAGTTTTATAGAGAGTGCTACTTCTCCTTTGATTAACACTTCTACAGATGTAAGAAACATATCTCACCTCCAAAAACTCTTCACATTCAACCCATATCACAGGGAAACTAAGATTACCATTGTTACTTATAATTTATCTTTTCTCCTTTGCACACATTCTACATGAGGTATTACAATTTTGATAGAATTATATTGCAATGAAATTATCACAAACAACTTGAAATTTCTTTATACATAAACCCCACCATTTACCATTTATATGCAATTATGGATTCAAGTCAAAGTTCAAATTAAAAACATATGGCAAGTTTCAATAAAATGCATATATTTGAGAATAAATTCTAATAATACATTTTCTCTTTATTGTTGAGACCAATTTATTCTTACTTGTTCATAGTGCCATCCCACAAAAGTTGGGCAAAACCAAAATTTGAGTGAAGGGATCCTAGCCAACAATTAAAACTTGAGATAGGCCCAATGCTCCATGCAAGTATTAATACAGCTGCTAGCTTCCAGTCTATAATCTTTCTCTCTACAAATTAGACAAAATACCTAACAAAATTGCTAAAAATAAACAAGGACAAAACACCCATCAAAATTGCTAAAAATAAACTAGGACAAAACACCCATCAAAACTGCTAATAAAAAACCACTAAGGAAAACATGGTGCTATAAACAACGATGAAAATGCACACAAGCTTTACTAATTATGTGATTTACCATTTGTTCCAACATTAAGTATCGTTCAGCTTCAAGAAAAAACATAAATCAAATACATTTGGAATTTTTAAATCACTGAAACTCCATCATCAATGTTTTAGCAATTTTATTCAGAGAAACTTCAATATAAGTGCAAAGAGTTCATGGAAAATATAGAGAAAAATGTGAAGAAACTTCAATTTGACTACAAAGTGTCAATGGAGAATTTACATAAAAGAATTGTGAATTTATATTGAGTCAGTGGACTAATATTGTTGAAAGTCACTTCTAAATTTTTTTGAGAAGCCTACTACGGAAAGAAATACATAGTGGAGGAGTTTAGTGAAGCACTATATCCCTTACATTTCATCTATGTAGGGATCAATTTACACAAGTATATTTCTAAAATATATGTCATGTGTCTCTCTTAAACTTAAACACACCAGTTGATTTAGAGGGGTTACGTGTAATAATTACATGGCACAATGAACTATTAACGTAATTTCCGAAAGAAACAAATTGTCAAAAATAATTTTTGAACTTAGATTATTTGTGATATATGATGGCCAATCAATCATATTAACCATATTTGATGGTCATGATTCATTTTTCCAAGATCTTTTTTGCTCATTTCTACCATTAATGGTGCTTTACTTGACACTTTTTGAGGTACTAAAAATCTCACTATTGAGAATTATATCTCAGACTTGAACTTTTGCACAGGTTCAGTGTGAATGCAAGTCCCATCACTAAATCCATCCTCTAGAGTTTTTGTGTTTGGAATCGATTTACAAGTAGTCCCACCCATGTTCAAATCTCTAGAGGCATCACCCATACACCCATAGTGTAGGATTATACAAGAAATATGAATGCAAGTCCCATCACCAACTTCGGCCTATGGAGTTTTGGTGTTTGGAATTGATTTGCAAGTATTCCCACCCGTGTTAAAATCTCTGGAGGCATCATCCATACACCCGTAATGTAGGTGGGTACAAGTAATATGAATTCAAGTCCCATCACCAAATCTGGCCTCTGGAGTTTTGGTGTTTGGAATCGATTTGCAAGTAGTCCCACTCGTGTCCAAATCTCTGGAGGTGTCACCCATATGCCCATAGTGTAGGAGGATAAAATAAATATGAATTCAAGTCCCATCACCAACTCCAGCCTTTGGCATTTCTTTGTTTAGAATTGATTTGCAAGTAGTCCCACCCATGTTCAAATATCTCGAGGCATCACCCATACACCTATAGTGTAGGAGGATACAAGCAATATGAATGCAAGTCCCAAAATCAACTCCAGCCTCTAGAGTTTCGGTATTTGGAATCAATTTGCAAATAGTCCCACCTGTGTTCAAATCTCTGGAGGCATCACCCATACACCTGTAGTGTAGGAGGATACAAGAAATATGAATGCAAGTGCAATCACCAACTCCTACATTTGGATTTTTGTTGTTTGGAATCAATTTGTAAGTAGTCCCACATGCATTCAAATCTCTGGAGGTGTCACCAATACACCTATAGTGTATGATGATACAAGAAATATGAGTGCATGTCCATCACCAACTTCGGCCTCTAGAGTTTTGTTGTTTGGAATCAATTTTCAAGTAGTCCCACCTGCATGAACATAACAAGTAGTTTGAGATCATTTTGAAAAATAATTTTATTTTTGGAAAAGTAATTCTATTTTTTAATTCACTTTAGTAAAAAAAGTGAAATTCTTATGTTTAGCAGTTGAGCGTAAGACTGTATCTCATGCATAACTTAGACTAGGGGGAATCTTAAAAATATATTCTCTGCTAAAAGTATATAGATAGCGAACGGTAGAAGCTTTCAACACACTTCAGCAGTTTAGTAGGTTGAGCAACATAGAGGGAGAGAGAGAAGGAAACTAGGAGATGTTTCCAACAACACTCATTCCCATACGGTCACATGGATAGCACAATATAAATTTTTATAGTCATACAGAGAGTATTGTTCTGATCCATACAATTATATAGACAATCCATACATGTTTGTATGGGTAGGCCAAAAATCTATATAACAGTCGTTTTTCTCAGTCCAATGTGTGTTTGGTATCCATACATGTGTTTCTATAGTTTGTATGGGAAGGACAGATTTGGTCAAAGTGTGATCTTATTTGTAACTTAATATGACCTAAGGAACTAGTGACAACCAATAATTTTAGCCAAAGAAAATATAGGAGGGAAAAAGGAAATCCCCTTTAAAATGAAATGAAAAATGAGTACAAGATCGACATGAAATGAGATAAACATAGAAGAACAATAGTGTTATCCTGAGAAGAAAAACCCTAGAAAGTGAAGAAGGGGTAGTAAGAGAAGTTCTGCCTAAAATAAGGAGCCACTACCACTAGAGGAGGTAGAAAATCCTTCTCATCATCCAACTTAATGGTATGGACATCAACACGAAGTGCCTTGCCAAATAATTTCCTCTAGAAGGATGTATGGACTAATAGGGTTGTGGTGAGTAATTCTCGCTGACATCAAACTCCTCTTGATTATTGGTTGAAGTGGAGGTGAAAGAAGAAGTAGAACTATTCCTCACATACAAGGTTAAGGAACTCCTCCTAGATGGGGAGAAACTAGTAATGCTTCTCTAAGTAGGCATTCTACGGTGGTGATGCTTCTGAGAGGATTTGTTTCTCATAGGTTCCCTCAATGTGGCACAGTTTGGAGCATTGGTGGTGTAGGCCAGGAAGCAACATTTGATGGTTCTTTCACTCTCCAGCCAAGTTTCATGAAGAATTCCAATCCCCCATTTTCATGGATCTAATGAAAAGAGGATTCGTTGTGGGTAGCTAGTCTAGAATTTCTCTAAAATTCGTACAATCTTAGAGAAAATGTATCTCTAATTTGCAAGTCAAGGCATTGTTGATTTAAGTGTTTTAATAATTTTGATAAGATTATACCCAAGTCCCTGTAGATGCAATAAAACCTCCCTCTTATCTCATTTATACAAGATATTTACACACAAAGTTCCCCTTAGTCTCGACCTTTGGCAAAGATCAAAGTCTACAAATCATTTCTGCAAGGGGAATATGGTAATATGTCTCAACCCTCAATTGATGTGAGCACATCTGAAGCTGCTGAGAGGAAAGGGAAGCCCACCAGATGGAACTGGATATAGTATGGCCAAACAAAGGAGATAATTGTGCCATTTGTTGTTCAGTTCTTGTCCCATATTTCTGACAGATAAGTGATCAAAGATGTATAAAGGAGAGAAATACACCTGTTTGTATTCACTTCTTGTTTGATATTCCCAACTCATTCTTGCTCGAAAAATAAATTTATTCTATCTCATGATTACCCTGATAATCATGATTGTGATAATACATTAGTTGCACCATACCCAAGCCTTCTTCTTACTGTTTGTTACAAGATATGATCTAGTTTCAGCTAATGGGGCTCCCATCTCATGGGTTATTGAAACTGACTTTGCACTCATTTTCCAGTCATTTTCTATAAGATCCATCATAATTTACAGGCTATCCACTTCGTCCTCCATGCCAACTTTAACACTATTGCCCACATCTCCCATTGGGCATCAATACCCAAGCTAGTAGGTGTTATTTTCCAACTAGTGTTTGGATATAAATTTGCATGAAGTCATTGTGACCAATCCATGTTGAGGGTAGCCTACATCAAAGTACATGCAACTGGATCAATAGTCACTTGGAAATTCCAGTTTAAAGATTGAACATTGTGATTCATAACTTGGAATGTAAACACATTGTCTCATCTATATCAAACTGCAATCAAGATAGCTATTCTTTGTGTTTACATGGACTTTGTCATTTGATTCCAATGAAAGGTAGGATCCCCTGGTATTTACCTTGTGCAATATTTAGACAAAATATCTATTGATCAAGAAGAAAATGGCATAGAATGTGCAAAAAACATAGGAATGCCAAGAAGATCGAATTTTTCCTCCATGCCAATTTTACCTCTACTGTCCACATCTCCTAGTGGCTGTCAATAGCCAAACTAGTAGGTGGAATTTTCCAACCAGTGTCTCGATATGAATTTGCATGAAGTACTCATGACCAATCCATGTTGAGGGTAGTCTGAATCTAGGTACATGAAACTAGATCAGTAGTCACTTGGAAAGTCTAGTTAGAAGTTTAAACACTATGATTCATAACATGGAATGTAAACACACTGTATCATATTTATCAAACTGCAATCAAGATAGCTATTCTTTGTATTTACATGGACTTTGTCATTTTGTTCCAATGAACTATAGGATGCCCTAGTATTTTCCTTCTACATGGATTTACAATACAGATTTGTACAATCATATAGATAATATTGTTTGGATCTATACAATTATATAGAAAGTACATACATCTGTCTATATGGTTTGTATGGGTAGGCCAAACATCTATATAGCAGTCGTTTTTCTTAGTCCAATGTATGTTTGGTAGCCATATAGGTGTCTGCACAGTTCATATGGGCATGAAAGATCTAGTCAAAGTTTGATCGTATTTTTAACTTAATATGACCTAAGGAACTAGTGACAACCAACAATTGTAGCCAAACAAAAAATAGGAGGCAAAATAAAAGCCCCTTTAAAATGAAATGGATAATGAGTACAAGAGAAACATGAAATGAGATAAACATTGATGTACAAGAGTGTTGCCACGAGAAGGAAAACTGTAGAAAATGAAGAAGGGGCAGTAAAAGAAGTGTTGCCTGAACTAAGGTTCCACTACCATTATAGGAGTTATATAGTCCTTCTCATCTTCCACATTAATGGTATGGACATCAACACCACATGTCTATCGAATAATTTCATCTAGAGAGATGCTTGGACTAATAGGGTTGTGATGAGTAATCCTAGCTCACATCAAACTTCTCTTGATTATTGGTTGAAGTGGAGGCAGAAGAATTAGAAGCACTCATCATATACAGGGTTTATGAACTCCCACTAGATGGGGAGAAACTAGTAATGTTTCTTTGAGTAGGAATTTTGTAGTGGCAGTGCTTCTGAGAAGATTTGTTTCTCATAGTTGCCCTCAACATGGCACAGTCTAGAGCCTTGGTGCTGCAAGATACGGAGTAATGTTGGATGTTTTTTGCATTGTCCAACCAGTTGTCATGAAGAATTTCAATCAATCCCCCATTCTCCTAGATTTGATGAAAAGAGGAGGCGTTATGGGTAGAAACTGTAGAATTGCTCTGAAATAGACACAATTTGAGAGAAAATGTATCTCTAATTTTCAAGGCAAGGAATTGGTTATTGAAGTGTTTGGAGAATGTTGATAAAATTCTTCCCAAGTCCCTATAGATGCAATAAAACCTCCCTCTTATCTCATTTAGATAGGATATTTAAAAATAAAGTTCTCATTAGTCTCTACCTCAAGTAAAGAGCAAAGTTTACAAATCATTTCTGCTAGGGGAAGATGGTGATCTGTCTCAACCCTCAACTGATGTGAGCACCTCTAAAGCTGCTGAGAGAACAGGGAAGCCCAACAGATGGAACTAAAAACTCGTTATTGCCTTGTTAGATATCAAAATGATTTCTCAAGTCTTTGCACTAGCCTAAGAAATAAAGCACATCATGTTTCATTCTAAGAACTGCTTTCACAACACTTAGACCACCTTGATTTCCACTATCCTTTTATTGCAAGCACAAGAGCCCACTAAAACTGCAACATAGCAGAACTCATTGATGCACCTCGTCGAGCAACTCATGCTTCACGATATCAACTTATCAACACCTTTCCCAACAATTCTTCATTCATTTAATTTTTCCTTTTTCACAATGTACAAAGTTGTATGATTTCTAACGTAGACAAATTTACCACTACCATGTTTGCATGTGCATCAACGTGCACAAAGGGGAAGGTTCTAACTGGAAGTTAAACCCCTGCAATCATCAAGAAATAGAAACTTCTTCAAATTAGATATGTTTACAAAGAGTTGCAATGTTATACTCAAAACATTAAGCAAAGTAGCCTCCAGCCAACCATCAAACACATCGAAATGACTAGATTAAAGCCTTAGACATCACTAAATAGAATTTGAAGCAAGGTCCAAGATATAACAATTTCCAATCAAATTCAATAAATACAAAAGGGTTTATATCATTACCATTAAAACAATATAAATTGTCGAAATTGAATTCCTTTGATCTCACACTGTATGGAAAGCCCAATAGAATCAGATTTCTATATGCAGCAAAATATTATGATGTTAAAATTTAAAAAAAAATAAAAAAATAACATTTGCGCATGCTAAAATTGAGTCTCCATTCTGTCTAGGGAACTGAAAGCATAATTGTACGATGTAAAATCCTTAGATTAGAAAAAAAATAGTAGAATTGGTCATAGTACTATTTTGATATTGGCATGAGAAAGAGTGAGTGGATCTTCTTCAAAACTGTGGCCATATTTATATTACCCATGAATACATATTTAGAATATATGTTTGTCACAAAGTTGGAGACCAAAGATAAATATAGCTCTCTGGCTTACTATAGAACCTATTTTCACTAGATGAGCAACAAAATTATAGCACTTGGCATGCACACCCCACACTGATCTTCCAAGTTTAGAGGTAAGATGTGACCTCACCACTTGATATTCATGAATAATCTTTGATATGCCACCTAAACATTGGCTTTGTTTTGATTAGGCGATTTAACGAAAAGCTAGTTCATAAAAATGATTATCTTTCGAAACATAACTCCATACATTAGAGAAACAAATTTGAATTGAAATTGGTGGTTTCAAGAAGTACGCCATATCCTCAATGCACACAAATGGCATTAGGTATGTTGCAATGTTGATCTTGTTGAGGTATTTGCTTCAATTTTTAAACTTTTTGATCTACATGGGCTAGATACCATTAAAATTAAATTGAAGACATCCCTTCATGTGTAAGTGCATGCCCCACAAGATTGGTATTTCAAGATCAATGAGTTTTCACTCAAGTTGAACTTTTCAAAGATTAGTGTAGATTTTAGTTCTTTATTTAATAGATCTTATCCATTTGTCTTGGCCCTATATACAAGTTTATAATTTTTGGAATTTCTAAACAAGTCATGTTAATGGTGTAAGACAATTTTTACTAGTGAAGTTGACATAGAGGATATATGAGGTTGGTAGGCTTTTTATGAAGTTTTCCTTATACAAGGGATTTACACCTTGAAGATTTTAAAGATATTTCAAAGTACAGAAGGAAACAATGATCCAAGCTTATATTATTTAACTTCATGGATGGTCAAAATAGTGATGAAGCCCTTAGCAAAGGAGAAGTTCTAGGACTCAAAAGGAGATATTTGATTTTGTCAATAACAATTTCTTTACAAAGAGCGAGTGTTATTTTTCCCTGCTGCATCAAATACTTCTTTATCCCATGGTGGCATAACAATGATCTTCAATAGAAAAGACACAACAACAACAAGCACAACAGTCTCAATTTATGCAAGATATTTGTGCATTCATGATAACCGTGCAACTGAGGAGAATGAGGATGCAACACTAGAATGTCTAGGGTACTGCAATGCATTTATGTAGAAGATAGATTGAGAGGGTGAATGGATGCTAGAATTTTTGCGTGTTGCATCATATATTGTTCTTTGCTATAGTGGCATAGCAGTCAACCAGCAAAGGCACACCAACAACAACCACATTAGTTTGGATTCTTGTGTAAGGTACTGGTATTGTCATAGTAAGGGTGCAACTGAGGAAAATGGCGGTGCAACACTAGATTGTCTGTGATGCTAATCTATAATTATGCAAGACAATATTAACAGTGCACACACATGCCTTCTAACATGGATGCGCCAACCTCAACCACTTCTAGTTTTATGGTTTCTTTTAGAGATTTAACATTTCAATTTTAGAATAAATGCTTTTCTTCTTTTCGAATTTGAAATCCAGATTTAGAAGAAACTTCTTTTTAGCTTCAATTAACTTTTCTTCTAAGGTAGATTAAGCACATGAGCCAAGGAAACTTCCAATTTTAGGAACATATACTTCCCTAGATAGATTTAGATAATTGTTTTTCTTTTCTATTTTTTAGTCCATCTTCACCTCTAACCTTCCTCATCTATATTATATAAAGAAGGCAGGGCAAAGGTGGTTATTTTTTAATTCTTTTAAGAATGAGATAGAGTTGTGGTAGTGATTCTGATAGTACTTTTGAGCTGTAGCATTGTGTCATTTTTCGAGATTGAATAAAAAAGATATTGGAGTTTTGGAAGTTCAGTTTTGTACACTCAATCCTATATTTTCAATATGATGTGTTAGTAGATTAGAAATACGAAATTTGTAGTTTTGATAGCCCTTAAAGTTTTATGTTTCAGGGGGTTTTCTGAGTGCAGACTCATGGTTGAGACAATTTCCCAAGTCAAACCTTTAACAACAATATGGCCAGAATTCAATCTAAAATAAACATTTAACGACAGTAAGACCATAATTCAATTTAAAATAAACATATTTTGAAATCATTGAATCTAATATTTTGTGATCTATAAATTCAAAATTTGCCTCTAACCTTCCTCATAAAGAAGGCACGGCAGAGGTGGTTATTTTTTAATGCTTTTAAGCATGACATAGAGTTGTACTAGTAATTCTAATAGTACTTTTGAGCTGTAGCATTGTGTCATTTTTCGAGATCGAATAAAAAACATATTATAGTTTGGAAGTTCATTTTTGTACACTGTGTCTTATATTTTCAGTATGATATATTAGTAGATTACAAATAGAAAAATTTGTAATTTTGATAACCATTAAATTTTTTATGTTTTAACAGGTTTTCTGATTGTAGACTCTGCCTACCATGGTCAGACAATTTCCCTAAGTTAGACCTTTAACAAAAATATGGCCAGAATTCAGTCTAAAATAAACATTTAACAACAGTTTGGCAAGAATTCAATTTAAAATAAACATTTTCTGAGATCATTGGATCTAATATTTTGTGATCTATAAATTCAAAAAAGATATTTTAAAAATGGGTAAGTATAAAAACCTGGATGATGATGGACATGACTGCTGTAATGGGGAGTAATGGTAACCTGGATGATGATGGACATGACTGCTGTAATGGGGAGTAATGGTATGAGCACTGGAGCTAAATGGAGGCATGCGCTGAAAATTAAAGAGAGAGATTGCAGCAAATGATGAATCATCTTCTATCTGCGCTCTTATCTCAACCTGTATTGTGAGGAGGTGTGTCTATTGACCGGGGAGCGTTTTTTATTTTCCTGTGGGGCTGCAGTCACGGTGAAGAGGGTTCACGTAATTAAGAGAAGAAGCTCCATATTGAAGCAGCGTGGCGCAACGTAGATCCGATAAGGTAGCACAATGAAGACAAGGTTTTGTTGGTTCAAACGTGTTATGCGTTGGGATTGCTCGGTTCTGCCGGGCACTCAGCAACATTGCTGGACACTCAACAACAATAGGGAGGAGATTGCTCGACGTTCTGCGTTATGCTTAGCACTCGACAGGAACTGCGTGTCAGATAATATTCCACATCGCTTGAGATGAGCTTCCGATCCCAACCTTCCGATTCTACATCCGCCATTTTTGAATGTTAGTGGCTCCTAGCTGTAGCAGAAAAAGTCGATGCAAATTTGGAGCCTCACTCACCTCATTTGGAGCTTCAGATTCGTGCGCGCAGGGAGATTGGGCTGGCGGAGGTTTGTGGAGAGCTTCTGATCTCTGCCAGCGTGAGAGCGGTGATTGAATTCGAGCAGAGGGCCGAGAGGCCAGTTGATTAAATTTCCCCCCTTTTTTTAGAGCTGATTGTTGTTGTATGTTCCATAATACGCTCGGACCATCGATAGTTGACTCTGAAGCTTCTGGGCTCGCGCTATCTGTTCATACAGAAGATCTGAATCCGTAAAGGCTTGCATCCCAGAAACCCCAGCCCCAACGCTGCCAATAACCCATCGATAAGAGCCATATGCTCGACCACTGTTCTAGCGACATAAAAATCCAATTTCTTCCACACTTGCATCAAGTTATCCTATCCCCATCGGGGATCTTTATGACGACTCCAATGCCAGAAGAACTGAGACCTGATCCACCCGACCGAATTTCAGGCATTCATTTAAACAACATTTTAGAATAACTATCCGAAACGAGATCCACTGGGGATCGATCCCGAGAGCTCCGAGGAATATCTGCGATCACGAAAGCCGCAGCAGTTCGAGTCACTGTATTATTCGCACATGGGTATAAACAACGTATTCTTCTCCGCCTCTTCCCATGGCTACTTACGACTGACTAAACCTATTTCTGCACGACTAAACCTACAAAAGTTTATATCTGTAAGCCTCCACAGAAGTTTTCGCCATTACGCTGAAAAAATCCCTGATCTTTGTGCTCCTTTGTTTATCTGAAGAATCTTTCTTTGATAGGAATTGAACGCCTAAAAAATATTCAAAGGAAATAAAATTCAACTAACTATTTCAGATTCAAGTCGTGAAGCTGGTAAATTCTTGAAATCTTGAGCAGCGTTTGGTCCTGGCATCCCCTGCCGTGATTGGACATAGCGTAGGCAAAAAATGTCGGCCCCGGTCTTCAAACCCTAAATAGTTGATTTGGTTCATAAATAGGTGATTTGCAAATCTTAACTCAATGTGCCTGAGGTAGTTGCGTAATTCCCAAATAATTACCAAAACAATAAATAAACTTTCAAATAATTATGTACCCTTCCCGCTAGTAATCCCCAAATAATTACCAAGCAATAAACATACATTCAGATAAATATATACCCTTCTCAGATTGACTGAACTGGAAGCCAATAACAATTTAGTAATTCCCAAATAATTACCAAAACAATAAACATACATTCAAATAAATATATACCCTTTCAGATTGACTGAACTGGAAGCCAATAATAATTTATGGC
Source organism: Pinus tabuliformis (assembly GCA_031772625.1). Taxonomy (NCBI): domain Eukaryota; kingdom Viridiplantae; phylum Streptophyta; class Pinopsida; order Pinales; family Pinaceae; genus Pinus; species Pinus tabuliformis. The sequence goes on from CM062810.1 coordinate 585,212,822, forward strand.
GAGTGAAGTTATGTAACGTATACTATTTTGGGTAATATTTATATTACATTTTATTGCAAATAGATGGTAATAATTATTGTAAATAGTAAACGTAATGTATTTGGACATAGCATAAGAATTATGGTAAATAAATTAATTCAATGTATTCGAGCAAAGCATTTAATATGTAGCCAAATGGTTATTTTCAGTAGAAAAAAATGTAAAACCTTGTCAGATGGACTTAGCTGACAACCAATAACTATGTATTTGAGCATAACATTTTACATATAGCCAAAATGATTTTTTATGAATGGTTATTGTGAGAAAAAAGAAAGGTGTAACTGTCACCCATCTAGGAATCTTTGCTATCACGAAAGCTGCAGCAGCTCGAGTCACTGTATTATTCCTCTTCTTCTGTATCTCGCCACTGTGGAGAACTTACCTGGAAGTGACATGCGTGGATTACCTGCAGCGTGGAAGTCAAAGGTAAAATATTGAAGCTTTAAAGTGGCCATTTTTTTAAAATATAGTACAGGTTTGAAAAAGTGTTAACGAATTGGTAAGTCGTTTTTATGGAGAGATAAGGTGTTTAATGGAGAGTTATGGTGATAAAAGATTTTTTCACTTTTTTATAAAGTAATTTCATTAAAAAAATTAAATTAATAAATTTATTAGATTTTGAGACGGTTTTTAGTCTTAAACTTTATTATTTATTATTATTTACTTTGTACAATATTATAATTTATTTATCTAATATAATTAAAAATATATATATTTAATAACTTTTTTATATATAAATAATAATATGTAACTTCTTTTTAATCATTTTATGAATTAGGATAAGTTAATAATATAAAATATATATTTTTAATAATTTTTTTATATATAAATAATAATATGTAACTTCTTTTTAATCATTTTATGAATTAGGATAAGTTAATAATATATTTTTGGAACCACCTGTTAATCTATTTTATGAATTATGATACGTTAATAATATATTTTTGGAACCACCTATTAACCGTATTATAAAATTCTGTGTGTGATATATATTACGTTATTTAATATAATTAAAATAAATTAACCCCTAACAAATACTTTATAAATTAATAATATTTTGTAGCTAACTCCTAACCTACATAGTATTATTTTAATTAATTTTAGAATCATTCTCACTATCTTAAAATTAATTTTTATATATAATTATTTCTTAATAGCTACTTTTTAATTAAATATATAATATTTTAATAGATAACTCCTAACAATCAATTTTTAAATATTATTTTACTTACCTTATTAACTAATTTACCAATGGCTAATTATGGGCAATGATGCATCCATGCTATTTATTCTTGAAGATCGATTGATTTTTTCACCTTGTCCTGAGGATGAACCACATTAGTTTGTTCGAAACATCGACCAAATCCTAATGATGTGATTAATCCAAAAAAACATTTATCAACATGAAGTTTCTTGCAATGGAGTGATAAGGTGTATAAGAAGGCAATTTTAATATTTTGTTGGAGTGATAACTTGAATGTTGGGAATTTTGTAAAAAACAAATTGGAGTATTAAAGGTGTAATTTTTTCTTTTGTCATATTTGGAGGGTTGATTTTTAAAAAAGGGAGGTTATTGGTTTACTTCAAAGGGGTGATAAATAGTCAAAATTGTTAGAGCTTTGATTGTAATTGGGTGCATTCTCAGTTGAACCTGACACCCAAGGTTTAAATTTTATGGTCTCGCGTCAAAACTCAAATTGATAGGGGGTCAAGTAAGTCAAGTGAGTCAAGAAGTCAAGTCATTAAAATCATTCTCTTGGGTGCATTTTCGGTGGTATCTGACATCCTCATTCTATTGAAGCAAAATCAAGTGAGCAAGCGAGCGTGAGTTCAAGCATTTAATTATTAAAACAAGTTCAAGTGAGCATGAAATTCAATCAAGCAAGCATCAAACGAGAAAGTTCGAAAAATTAAGCAAGTTTAAGATCAAAGCAAGTGTGATAATCAAGCGAGAAAGTACAAGAGAGTGTGTCAAAGACCAAGGTGGGTAAAGGAGGGAAACATCTTCAAAGTGTAGAGTTAAAAATTAAAGAATTGAAAGAGTGCAATCATGGATTACACAACACAATTGAAATGCTTCAGTAAAAGTTAAAACAAAATCAAAACTTAATCAATCAAATGACGAGTACATTAGAAGCAACAAAAGATTTGTAAATTGAGCTCGATATGAAAGAACAACTCATTAATGCACTCCATATTAAATTAAGTGAAAAGAAAGATTTACTAGATGCACAATGTACAGAGAAGATAGATGCAAGTTGTGACACATATGATCTTATTCAGCTTATTGATGAAATTTGTGACACATATAATCTAATTCACCATATTGATGCAAGTTGTAACACAAATGATCTAATCCACTAGGTTGATGTAAGTTGTGACACAAATGATCTCATCCAGCCAATTGTACTAGTAAATGATGCAACTAGTAGTATTGAAGATCTAAGTGAATAGTTTGATGCAACATGTGATACAATAGAAATGATTGATGATTGATGCTATGAGGAAGTGCATAGAATGTACCTTGATATCGCTCTGAGAAGGACCGACTCGGCTCTTCTTGAGTTGCTCACATCACCTCTTTTATTCATTTATCCCAACAAAATCACATCGCTTGATCATATTTTCCTAATTCGAGTTATCTATCTAACATTGTAACAAGGAGGAGGATACAACCTTGTACCTTACCAATATCTTCACACACAACCATATCCTTCGAAATATCTAAAAGCAATTCCACATATTTCATACCCTCTCAAATATCACATGTAAGTGAATGAAAGATAAAATCAATAGCATGACCCACCTCAACTATTTTCACCTTATTATGAGTGTTTTCCTTTATCAAGCTACAAAGTAATGCTAGCATTCTTTTTCCTAATCAATGGTTTATTCCATCCCACAAGGCCAACTAAAATATGAATGTAACCTTTTGCTCCTATCCATTGTTTGTGCTTTTCTTTCTCCTCGTTTTACCTTAGTGATACATTAAGAGCATACAACACATCCTGCTCTTGATTAGAATCTAAATTAGGTTTCAATGAAGCTATTATGACCATTTTATTTCTATCCTTCCACTCTTCTATAGACCTTCAGAGTATGATATTTAGTCTATGCTCTTTACTGATTAGCGGCTGATTAATCATGGGACAAGTAGTGTGCCCCCCTCTGCAAACCATCTTTCAATAGAACCATTATCAAATGTTTGACAAGAATAAATCTCAACATAATCTTTTGTTACCTATGGAGAAATTGGATAGTAAAAGGATTGTAAGGGAGGCAAAGAATGACTTCCACAAAAGAGTTTTTTTCTCATAATATTACTAATTGGACTATGACACCACTGCTAGTCCACAGGAAGAATAAATTGGCTCTGATAATCTCTGCACCAGATGTGGTTTCCTATTGATATTTTTGTCTATGACACGCCCTATCCATTTCTAAGATGTGGCTTCCTATTGACATTTTGGTCTATATCAATCCATATCCATTACTAACTGGACTCTGACACCACTGCTAGTCCACAAGAATAATAAATTGTAGAGTCTTCATCAAATGTTGTCGCATTAGAGTGGGATTGTAAGGGAGGCAAAGAATGAACTTCCAAGGGAGCCTTTTCTCATAATATATCTTATCCCTCTCTTTGGCAGAAGATGCCACATCTGCACAATGAAGAAATCCAATGATTTCTTACATTTGCAAAGCCTCAGCGTCATTGTTTCTATCAATATAGTATCTTCCATATCCCTTTTTAAACTCTTCATATTTGTGCTTCAAATTCAATGTATCAGTAAAAACTCCCACTACTTTAACAATTTGCAAAAGTAATTTATTTGTGTAAACAGTATTAGTATGCCTTTCTCTGATCCCAAATTAAATTTTATCAACTATCCAATGCACTATCCTATGCACTATCTAGAGAGTGTTAAGGCTCCCCTCCTGCATGTTGTTAACAAAATGTTATCCGCCTATTTTCCTGTCAATCCTCCTTGGCCATACCCTCTTAAATATTAAATTTGATGAGTGGGAAAATGAAATTTCAAATGAAAAGCCCCAAAACTTTTACTCGAATAGAAAAAAATTATTGTTCAAATATAATAAATATTTTATTTTTTTTAATTGTTATCCAATGTCATAAATGTTTTAATATTTTTTGAAAAGAAAGGTAATTGAATTTGCAAGCTATTTTTTCTTTTCTTTTCATGTTTGCACCTTATGAAAGATTTGATTCCTCGTCTTGGCGCTTTGTAGATCCAGAGTTAAGATGGATCTAGATCGATTTAATTATTAATTATAGTTATAGCAAAAAAAAATTATTTTAGTTTTTTGTTTGTTTACGGAGTCAAAATTTTAATGAGCACATCACAACATATCTACCATGGGAGAGGAATTCAATAATTATGGAGAAACACTATAGGCCCATTGAAAATTTACAGGTGAAGAAAGGAGTGTGGAGTTTTTGACTAGAGCGAGGCATAGTTTTGACAAAGAGTGAATGGACTATGGATAAAGTCAGGCTCTGATATCCTAGTCAAAATGAAAAATAAAATTAAATAGTAACCATGATATTTTTATGCACGTAATGTATATTTTTTAGGTACAGAGATTGTCATCATGATAAACCCTATGAAGACACAAAATTACTCATGAAATATGTTTTTTCAGATGAGATGTCGGTTTCTCACTATGAAACCCACATGAAGGAGGAGTTGGTGGATTATGCATTGGAGATGGGGGTTTTCAACAAATTTGGGCTAGCACAAGGATTTTATCCATTCACATTTGAAAGTTAGATTGAAAAGTCACCATGCCTCGGATTTCAGGCCTACCAGGTCTTTAGAAAGAAAATTTAATAATTTGATAGGATAGTCTTCTAATGATTCAGAGGCCCTAACCCCTGCTCCAATTGTGCCTTGTTTAGGTCCTCTAGTTTCATCCAACTCGGGGCTCCATGACATCTGTGAGGGGATGCAAAACTCTTCTTGGGGTTGTCTAGCTTTGAGTTTGGTTTCCCTTTCATTCTAGAGAGAGGAGAAAGACATGTAATGTATTATGACTTTCTTAGGGTTTTAAGAAGTTTTAGAAATTACAATTTTCTCTGGTTTGTTTTCTATCTTGCCCTTCATCTCAAATGTCATTTTCCTTGCCCTCCTTTGATGAAGTGGTGAAGGAGAGCCTTGCCCCAACAACAAAGGAAGGTTTAACTGATGTTGAGAATATATGAATCCATTTTCATTGTTAAAATTTAGAGACAAAAGGGTATTTATAATTTTAACACTATAAATGGATTAAATTACCTCTTCGTCTCTAAAGTTTAACACTGTAGATGGATTCAAAGGCCCCTGTAGTGAATGAAACACTTCAGTATCAAAATAGCAATTTTCCATTTCTAGAGTGACAATTAAAAATTACTAACATAAATGAATAATTCATGTACTTGTTGCACTTATTATTTGGTCATATTTTTATTCTTGGACTAGAGTAGTAATTTACGTTAAGCATTATTAATTTTGTCACTTATTATATAGTCATATATTTTAGTCCTGGACTAAATTAGTCATTTTAGTTAGTCATTTTTAGTTTGGTCACTTATTATTTGGTCATATATTTTATCCTTAAACTAAATTAGTGGTTTAAGTCAGTAATTTTTAGTTCGATCACTTGAAATTGCTCAAAATTAGTAGTATTTCACTTGAAATAATTGTGGTGGCTAAATTTTTTAATCACCTAGTCACTAATATCATCATTTTCTACTAGTGGGTGTATCTGGTTATAGGCATTCTCACATAGGTGATAGGAGACTTAGGGGAGGTTTTTGTTGAGGATCCTCTTTCTTGAGTTTTCATAGAAGGAGGCATTCTCTCCTGCTGTTCAGGTGAGTCCTCAATTACAATGGTAATTTTGATTGGATTTTGGGGTTTCCCCTGCCTTATCCTTGTGCTTTTCCTTGTTCTCAAATATAAGGGGGTCTGCATCTATCTTTTTCCTTTTTGTTTGATACGGGTGCTAAGAGAAGTGAAGGAATCTACTGCTTCTCTCTCAGTGGGTTCTGGAGACACCCTAGGTGACTCCTCCTTGTCTTCTTCCCCATCTTTCCCATTGCCCTTTTCTCCTATGTCTTTCCCTTCTCCTCCTCCTTGTAGATCCTCATCTTGTTTATCAGTTTCCTCTTTGTCATCTTCTTTTGTTTCTTCATCATCCTCTTTCTCTTCCTCCTCTTCTTCTTCCTCATCCCTCTCCTCATCTATCTCATGTTCATCATTCTCACTACCAGTACGTCTGAAATCATATGTGATGGCTTTGATACCCTCCTCTATCTACATGTCTCTGAAAAGTGACCATTTGATAGGAATTCTGAGGTTGTGGAGGGAATCTTCTATGATGTTTCTAATTAATCCATGGTCAGCTAACTGCTAGAGGTTTCCCTCCTACACCTTTATGCTTGTGTTTATCAGTGATTGCAAAAGGAATTTTGGTATGCTGAGCCTGTGGTGAGGAGGTGTTTCTGCTCTAGAACCTCAATTCTTCAAGAAGCCTAAAGTGATATCCATAAACCACACTATACATACCGTCACATGATATGTATTTGATAAGGTGGCAGCTCACCTCATTCCAGGGATATGGTAGCCTTGTTCTCCTTACTCCGTTCTTGTCCTCAATGGGCTCCTCACCCTCTAAAAATAATTTCTTCTTCGCAGTCTGACTATCTCCCTTGGCTTCCTTTCTTCAAGGCACTCCTAGGGGAAGTGTGGTAATTCTTCTTATGAGTTTAGGGGTGAGCTCTATGGAGAGGCCTCTCATCACAATAGTCGCACGGACCCTAGTCATTGGAATGTGGTAGAGAGAAAAATCTCAGGCCACTTCATCATCATACCCTCTTATTTTTTCAAAATGCCCCATCCAATTGTCCTTTGTGAATATTTCTAACACTTGAGGGTGTTGGTGGATTCTCACAATGTAAATGGGCTCCCTTCTATTAAACCCCCCTATCATTTTGGTTGGTGAGTTTTGAGGACTTGAGATGGTTGATACAATTTTTAAATGCATAAGTAAATAACTGAAAGAACCATGGAGAGAATTCCCTTACACAGCTGCCAAATTCACTCAATAATAGGGGATTTTCCTATTTAATTCACTTTGAAAAACAGAAGTAATTATAGAGCCTAGCTCATCATAGTGTTTGTTGTAGCCAACCCCCATGTTTTCCCTTGTGAAACTCCTCTTGGCAATCATGTATACTATCTACCTATATCTTGTAGGATTCCTATGTGATCCTATAGGATTTCTTGTGTAATCCTATAGGAAGTTCTACGTAGGAGAAAGATGGAAGTTTCCTCTTCTGTAGGTTGCCTAGGTATGAGAGTGACTTTGCTAGAGTGAGCGTCGAGGAAATGAATGTGTGAGTGCATGGGGATCAACGATTATTTCCTCTTATGGTCAAGTTCAGTGAGGTGGTGTGCTAGCAGGCAATATACGTTTTCCATTTTTGGACTGTTGGTCCCCACTACTACCTCATCATTCCCCTCTCCTCATAATCAACTCCCACTTCATGCATCTGTAGCTTTAACTGCTTTTTTCCTTCTCCTTTATTTCCTTGACTTGACTGCTACCACATGTGGGAGGACCAATTGTTTTGTCTTTGTTTATTGAACGAAGGTGGCCAAGTTAATTGGCCACCTTTCCCTTATAAACCAACTTGCTCGTAACCTTTACATATTTTGACTACATTATGCAAATGAGAGAGTGAAGCGAGATACTTACCTATGGTGCTAATACTTAGTTGCAGTTGTTGAAGACCTTACGTGCTTGCTGTGTTTTGGGTGCATGCTATTTTTGTTTTCTTTTTTTTCTTTTTTTTGATGGTTCTCTTGATGTGCAGGTTCCTAGTATTGAAGATGATGGTGTTGTTGTTGCTTTGGAGGTTTTTCTGCACTTAGATGTTCATGTTGCAAGCTTACTGCAATCATGATTTTTATTTTGTGGGATAGGCTCCTAGAAGATTTCCTACAAGATGTCATGTATCTACTTCTCCCTCAGAATTTCTAATCATTTCTTCCATTGGGATTTTGAGGATGATGTCATGGATTGAGAGGAAGACTAGGAGTGTGGACAATGAAAAATACTGAGGTGTTGCTCCATTCTGCTCTTTGTTCCATTCTTTCTCTCTGTGTTTTCTCTTGAAGGCTGAAATATATATATATATATATATATATATATATATATATATATATATATATATATATAGATATAGATAGATAGATAGGTAGATAGATAGATATTTGAAACTGATTATTTTAATGGTAAATGCAGGGGTGATGAAAGTGGAGACAGGTATGGTAATGAAGTTGTGATGTAGGTATGTTATTATTTTGACATGGCATGTCAATTGCTCATCCTAGGGTCACTTTTTGTAGGATTACCAAGCCACTGTAATTCCTACAAGATCATCGTGTAGGTTTTCGGGGGATCCTATATGTTTCCAGGCGATCATGTAGAAAACACAGTCCCCTTGTAAACTGAAGCAAATGATAGAAAACAATGAAATAAATGGTGGAGTCATGAATGACAATGGGTGGAAAAATAAACATGAGAGTGGAACAGGTTCCTTTTTTATCCTAATCTATTCTCTAATCCTCATCCTTGCTGACTTGCAAATAGAAATTTTAATGAATTTTTTTTTTTGAAAACAACTAGTATGCCTCTAAGAGGATTTCACCTAGAGATGTTTTCATTTTCTCTCTTTTATTTATTTTTATTTTTTTTTACACCATTGGAATACCCCAAGAGGTTCTCAACCCAATAGTGGCACTCAGGGGCCTCATGGAGGTTTTCACCTGAGTCTCATTATTTTTTCTCTCAGTGACTTGATGAGGCAAGATCTCGAGCTTACTCCATTACCATCATTGTTTTATTCATACCATCAATGAACTCTTTCTTTGACCATTGACCTTTTGTAAAATTTCAATCTGTTTCCATTAACAAGCAAAGGAATGGCCTCTACGTCTATGGTTCTCATCTGCACTGAACCATTAGCATGACATGTTTCTATAACATAAGTCCCTAGCCATCTTGTCCTTAACCTGCCCTTAAATTCTTTATATCTGGAATCATATAAGAAATCCCAATCACCTTCTTTAAATTGGTTATCCCGGATGTTCTTATCATGCCAGATCTTCCTCTGAAGTTGGGTTACCTCTTCGTGTAGGAGGTCTTGCATTCGAAACTCATGAATACCATTCAACTAGAGAAATCGCTCTTTTTGTGCACTGCTGAGATCTAGATCTAGTTGGGCTGCCATCCTTAATGTGTTATACTCAAACTCAATGGAAAACATGGCCTTTTACCCATAGACCAGCTCATAGGGTGTGAATCCAGTGGTGGTCTTCCACGTGGTATTATAGGCCTAGGTGGCCTCAACTAGTCTATCTACCTAATATTTCTTGCTATTGTTAACCACTTTGGTTAAGATGCCCTCCAACGCTCTGTTGGTAACCTCCACTTGCCCATTAGCTTGTGGGTGATAGGGAGTGGAGGTTCTATGCTTGATCTTGTGCTAATTGAGCATGTCTTCAATCATGTTGGAGGTAAACTGGCTAGCTTGATCAGTGGCCAACTCTCTGGGGTACCCAAATTTGTAAAATACATTCTCCCTTAAGAGCCCAACTACCTTCCCCTCTAATGTTACCTTAATTTCCTTGGTTTCAACCCACCTAGTCAGATAGTCAGTGCACACAATGATGTACTATTTTCGCTTAGAAGGAGGGTCAATATGTCTAATGAATTCCATGCCCCACTTGTCACTTGAGGCTGCAGATGCATCTCATCCCTTGGAGTAGGTTTTCCCATCCTTTGGCACTGATCACAATGACTAGTATATCTTTTCACATCCTGATGAAGAGTGGGCCAATAACAGCCTGCTTGTAACACTTTCAATAATGTCCTCTTTGCTGCAAAGTGACCTCCACAAGGCCCATCATGATAGGTCAGAATGATGTCAAATACTTCCTCCTCCATGGCACACCTCCTAAGAATTTGATCTCGACCAAGTTTTAAGAGATTGGCCCCAATCCAAGTGAAGGGGGCACTCGTCCTTATAATCTTGCTTTTATCTTTCGAGGACAAGTTTGGTGGGAACTTTGTCGATACCAAATAGTTTGCTATGTCATAAAACTATGGAGAGAGAATTGAAATGGTGAACAAGTGCTCATCTGGTAGCTGGTCATCGACCATTCCCTCCTCACCTGTAGGCAGAATTAGTTTGGACAAAAATTCTGTAACAACATTTTTCTTGCCAACCTTATCAACAATAGTTAGATCAAATTCTTGCAATAAAAGTAACCATATTATAATACGAGCATTTAGATCGGGTTTATTCATTAAATATTTCATTGCAGCGTGGTCAGTATGGACAAATGTTTGATAGCATGTAATATAATGCCTAAATTTGTTCAGTGAATGCACAACATCTAGGAGCTTCTTTTCAGTCACTGTGTAGTTCAGTTTGGCCTTTGATAGATTCTTATTGATAAAGTAAATGGCATAAGGCAATTTTTCATCTATCTAACTTAGGGAACCTCTTATGAATTTGTCTGAGGCATAAGCATGAATATGAAAAGGAAGGGCCCAATTTGGGCCTCGGAGAAACCGTGCAATGGTTAACTTTTTCTTTGGGATGTCCAAGGCCTCTTGATAGCATTTTGACGATATAAACTATTGGGTTGTGTTATATTCTTTCCACGTCTATGCAACATAGTTAACCAGGGGGTTAGAAGGGGGGCGGAGCGCCCCCTTAGCTACGCCAATTGCGTAGCGGGGGGAGTCATAGGGGGTTTAAGTGGTGCAAGAACCCCACTCTATGGTGTCTGGGGTAGTGCCCCAGAAAATGTTGTTTTTGGACCCTATATTAGGTTGGGAGGACCTACCTATGGTTTTCTGCATGATTTTCGTACATGGTTTTGGACGTGATGGCTTTCGGTCCATGGTTTTTGATGTGATGGTTTTCGGTCCATGGTATTGGATGTTTCGGCATGTATAAATATGTATTGTAACATTGAAATGAAAAATCAAGCTGGTAGTCCTAGTTTTGGGATCTAGGGGAAATCTTTGTGTATATGTGTTTTATGTGTTATACTCTCGCATTGTTTATCTTCTGTGTTTTGGAATTCATATGCAGGTAATTTTTGTATGGGGTTAAAACCTACATTTGGTATCAGAGCTGTTTTTGCTTCAATAGGATGCCTTTATTGCTGAGGGGTTTTGCTCAGGCCTGTGGTAGACCCTGTTCAGTGGGAGATCTGCAGGATCGATTCTAGTGCTGAAAGAAGATGGTGAGGAGTGGAAAGATAGAGATCGAGAAATTTAATGGTCAGAGTTTTTAGTTATGGAAACTCAAGATGGAGGATCTGTTGGTGGCTAAACATCATTTGATCGTTGTAGATCCACGTACTAAACCAATGGGAGTTTTCGATGAAGAATGGAAGAAGTTTGATCAGAAAGCAAAGAGCACAATACAATTGTGTATCTCAGATTCAAGATTGTTGAATGTATCAGGGGAAGCTACAACGAAGGCTTCGTGGGACAAGTTAGAGACTTTGTACCAATCTAAGTATCTGGTGAATAAATTATCCTTGCAGAAAAAGTTGTATAACCTAAGGATGAAAGATGGAGACTCAATGATAGAGCATCTGAATACATTTAATACCGTGGTAAGTCAGTTATTATCTAATAATATTAAAACTTCAGATGAAGATAAGTAAATTAGTTTGTTGTGTTCTCTACTAGATTCATGGGATAGTCTGGTTATTGAAATAGGTAGCAATACAACTACTTTTTAGTTTGATGAAATAGTCTCATCCTTGCTGAGGGAGGAGATGAGACGGAAAAATATGGAGAGCCAAAATGGTGATGCCTTGTCTATGCAGGGACGGTCCCAGAACAAAAACAAAAATAACTCATAGAGTGGGAGATCTAAATCTCTCGGAAAACCTGCAAAGGTGGTGTAGTGAAAATAAGGAAAGGAAGGGCACGACAACAGCGACTATAAATCTAAATCTCTTGATAAAGGAAAGGGATCTAATGATGCTCCTCTTGCAGAGTTGAAAACCACCTCAGATGAAGGTGGGGATGTGTACTGGCTTCTTCAAGTACACATGTAGATCATGATGCATGGTTAATTGACTCAGGTGCATCATTTCACTTCACTCCCCATAGAGAGTTATTCTGTGAGTATGAGAAATATGATGGTGGCGATGTCTTCTTGGGGGATGACAGGAAGGATAGAATCATTGGTCGCGGAAAAGTGAAGTTGAAGTTGCAAGGTGGAAGGGTTAGAACACTTCGGTGTGTTCTGCATATTCCTGCATTAACCAAAAATCATATTTCTGTAAGCAAGTTGGATGATGCAGGTGTAAAAATAGTGTTCGAGAAGGATACCTGTAAGATGGTTCGAGGGGCACTGGTATTGATGTGGGGAGTTTGAATTGGAACTCTGTACAAGCTGCAAGGTATCATTGTTGTTGATGGGTGCAACAATTCTATGGTTCTTAAAAGTGGAGTAGAAAATATAGTGGTCTCTAGAGAGAAGACCATGTTGTGGCATCAAAGGCTTGGACATATTGGAGAGAAGGGCCTTTGAATACTACATGGTAAAGGACTGGTAGAAGGTATGAGTAATAGCTCTCTGTATTTTGATTTATGTGAAAATTGTATATATGGGAAGCAAAATCAGGTGAGTTTCCCCTCTGGTGGTAGGAGGGTGAAACAGATATTAGAGCTTGTGCATAGTGATGTGTTTAGACCTGTGAAGGTTCCATCATTGGGTAAGCTTGTGTACTATGTATCATTTATGGATGATTTCACAAGGAATACATGGATATATTTCCTTAAGAAGAAATCTGAAGTCTTTGACAGGTTTAAAGGATTTAAGGCTCTGGTGGAAAACTAGACAAAGAAGAAGATAAAGGTATTGAGGACAGATAATGGTGGAGATTTTTGCAGTAAGGAATTTGAAGAATTTTGTAAGAAGTGTGGTATAGCACATCAGAAGACTACTCCATATACACCTCACCAAAATTGAGTTCCAAAAAGAATGAACAAGACGTTGATGGAAAGGGCAAGAAGCATGCTTAATGGTGTCGTGTTAGGACAAGAGTTCTGGGCAGAGGTGGTGGAGATAGCATGTTACCTGGCCAACAAATCACCTTCATCAACGTTGGAGGATAAGACTCCACAAAAGGTATGGACTAGTAAGAAACCCTCTCTTTCACATCTGAGGGTATTTGGATGTAATGCATATGTACATGTTCCAAAGGAGAAACAAACCAAGTTGGATAGTAAATCTGAAAAGTGCATCTTTATTGGGTATAAGGATGGTTTAAAGGGTTATAATATTTGCAACCCAGTAACAAGGAACGTTGTGTACAACTGAGATGTGGTATTCAAAGAGGTGAAAGATGTTATTAAACATGAATTCCAACCAAAGGAACCTGAGAAGATAGAGTCTGAGTTAAAGGACGAGGAATCAGACTCTACAGCAGAGGAGGAATCAAAAGACGAAGAGCCACAAAATCCAGGTGTGAGAAGATGAGTTCGAGAAAGAAGGCAGCAAGAAAGGTATAGTCCATCTGCTTTCTATTCAAATTTTTCTTTATCCATTATTGATGATGATCTTAGAACCGTGAAGGAAGCAGTCGATACATAGGATGGAAAACTCTTGAAAGAGGCGATGGTTGATGAAATGGAATCTTTGCACAAAATTGAGGCTTGGGATCTGGTGGAGTTGTTGGCTAGAAGGAAACCCATTGGCAGCAAATGGGTGTTCAAGAAGAAGACAAATGCAGAAGGAAAGGTTGAAAAATACAAAGATAGGTTGGTAGCAAAAGGTTTTTAACAGGTGCCGGGAATTGATTTTAGTGATATTTTATCTCCTGTTGCCAAGGTAACTTCTATTAGATTACTTTTATTTGTTGCTACTTCTTTTGATTTTGAGGTAGAACAGATGCATGTGAAGACAAAATTTCTTCATGGGGATCTGGAAGAGGAGATCTACATGAAGCAAGCTGAAGGCTTTGCAGTGAAGGGTAAGAAAAAACTGGTATGTAAGTTAAAGAAGTGTTTATATCGGTTAAAACAGTCACTAAGGATGTGGTATCAGAAAATTGATACATTTATATGGGGACTAGGCTTCACTAGAAGAAAAGCAGATCACTGTGTGTATTTTAAATTAATTGGTGACCATGTTATTTATCTAATCTTGTATGTGGATCATATGTTGCTGTTTGGAAATGACAAAGAAATTATCTAGTATTTGAAGACCGAATTGTCCTCCAAATTTGACATGAAAGATCTTGGTGCTACAAACTATATTTTGGGAATGGAAATTAAAAGAGATAGGGAAAAGTGGAAGCTCTGGTTAAACCAAAGGAAGTATGTTGAGACAATACTACAGAGGTTTAATATGCAGGATAGTAAGAGGAGATGTCCCATTTTCATATGCACGTGCAGTCGATAGCCTGATGTATGCGATGGCTTTTACTAGACCAGACATTGCACATGCGGTGGGAGTATTGAGTAGGTTTATGTCTAAACAAGGGAAGAAGCACTGGACAACAGTGAAGCAGGTTTTTAGGTATTTGCGTGGCACTAGTGATTATGGTTTGTGCTACAAAGGAATATCATGATTAGATAGAGATATATGTGGCTTTGTTGATGCAGACTGGGCTGGAGATTTGGATAAGAGAAGATGTACAAGTGGGTATGTGTTTAACCTATTTGGAGGTGCAGTCAGTTGGATAAGTAAGAAACAATTTGTAGTGGAACTATCAACTACAGAGGCAGAATACATGGCAGCCACACATGCAAGCAAGGAAGCAGTTTGGTTGTGGAGATTGTGTTCAAGTATGGGGTTAGTACAGGGAGTTATAAGCATAGAGTGTGACAACCAAAGTGCAATTTTCTTGGCAAAGAACCCTGCATATCATTCAAGACAAAGCACATTGATGTTCAGTATCAATTTTTGAGGGATATGATAGAAGACAAAAAGGTGTTGCTGGTAAAGGTTGACACTTTCAAGAATACTACAGATGCATTGACAAAATTTGTGAGCTCTGAGAAGTTCTCTTGGTGTAGAGAAAAAATGGGTGCTGTATGGCTAGATAAATGACCAAGCTCTCTTGTGCCCCCTATAGAAAGAAAACAAAAAGTGAGAGAATGTTGGGTTGTGTTATATTCTTTGCATGACTAGCGCACATACTTAACTGGGGGGTTAAAAGGGGGCTGGAGCCCCCCCTTCGTTGCGTCGATTGCGTAGCAGCGGGAGTCACAGGGGGTTTTCGGGGTGCAGGTAACCCCACTCTATGGGGTCTGGGGCAGTGCCCCGGAAATCTTTTTTTTGGACCCTATATTAGGTTGAGCAGACCTACCTATGGTTTTGTGCATGATTTTCGCACATGGTTTTGAACGCGATGGTTTTCGGTCCATGGTTTTGGATGCGATGTTTTTCGGTCAATGGTATTGGATGCTTCGGCATGTATAAATATGTATTTTAACATTGAAATGAAAAATCAAGCTGGTAGTCCTAGTTTTGGGATCCAAGGGAAATCTCTGTGTATATGTGTTTTGTGTGTTATACTCTTGCATTGTTTATTTTATGTGTTTTAGAATTTGTATGTAGGTAATTTATGTACGGGGTTAAAACCTACATAAACTCAGAGTCCTTAGACAAAAACCCAAATAAAGGAGAGGAAAACTTGTTGAACTCCTTTATGAACCTTCGGTAGTATCTAGATAACCCTTAGAAACTTTTGACGTCTCTCTGATTTTGAGGAGGTGGGACCCTTTGGATGATACCTATTTTGTTTAGGACAACCTGCAGTCCTTGCTAAGATATTCAATGACCCAACACGGTCCCCCCAGTCATCAAGAATTCACATTTTTTGGGACTAAGAGACAGGCTCATTTCAATGCATTTGTGTAGTACTTCACCTGGGTTACAAAGAAGCTCTTGGAAATCACATCCATAAGGTGCAAAATCATCCATTTAAATTTATACCACATCATGGACTAACATGGCAAAGATACTCAGGACTGCTCTCTGGAAAGTGGCAGGAGCATTGCATAGGCCAAAAGGAAGGACCCTATAGGAAAAAGTTCCCCAAGGACAGGTGAAGGTGGTTTTATCCTAGTCCTCTAGGCTAATCTAGCTTTGCTTGTACTCGCTGAATCCATCTAGGAAAGAGAAAAACTTTTTCCTTGCCAGGCCATCTAGCACTTTGTCGATGAAAGGTAGAGGTAAATGGTCCTTCTTTGTGGCTTGGTTCAACTCCCTATAATCGACACAAATCCTCCACTTAACATTTTTATTGGGAACTAACAGTAAATGAGAGACCCACTCACAGTCAAAGATAGGATAAATGAATCCTACATTTAGACATTTTGCAATTCTTCTTTGACTGTATATTTAATATCTGGATTCATCCTCCTTGGGGGTTGCCAGACTGGCTTGCAACCTTCTTTGATATAACTGTGGTGAGTACACACTGAGGGGTGTAATCCCTTCATTTCTTTGTAACACTAAGTGAAGGCATCCAAATATTCCTTTAGCATGTTTCACAACTTCTCCTCTTGGAGAGCATAAAGAGATGGATTGATTTTCAAAGTTCTCTCAGCGCTAAATTCTATGGTTTTTACATAGAGAGGGTTGGAATCGGCCAAGTACAGATCGATTGGATGGTTGTTTTGGGTTTCCTTTACTAGTTCTTCTAGGGACATTGTACCAGGAGTTGGACTTTGGAGTAGGTGTTCAATCAAATCATCTTCATCCTATTGTCCTTCTCTCATGGTTACTTCTAAGCTATACAGTTGGCAAGAAAAAACTTCGTCTTCTTCCTCCACTTCTAGCCATAAAGGTAAATCATGTTCTAGAGATGGCTGAGTAGGAGGGTATAGGACTAACTTCTTGGACATATGCCCATTACTGATGGTAATATTCCCAGCTTTGCAGCTAATGTAAGTATTGGGAGTGGCCAACTAGGGCCTTCCAAGGATGGGAGGGTAACTAGTAAGCTTAGCCTTAGGTTGGAGAACTAGGAAATCTGTAGGGTCCTCTGAAGCATCATTAGACACCATCACATCCTCCACAATCCCTTCAGGGGTCACTATGGAGTGGTTTGTAAGTTGCAGGATTGTTGTGGTCTTTCTCAATGAACCTTAGAGGTTGAGCTTGAGCATGGTGTCCTTTTTCATCATATTAATGGTAGCCCCAAGATCAATCAAAGTGTGTAGGACAATGGTACCATTGACGTGCACATCTACTACAGGACTCTCAGGGTCCAAATACTTTGGACATATTGCCTGCCCCATCATTAAGTCCGAAAACTGTCGAATGACATTAATGGTAGGGGCATCTCTTCTTCACCCCCCTGGATACTTGAAACACTTATCCTTAATAAACTTTTTGTAAATAGGTACATCTTTGATGACTAAGAGAACTGGAATCTTGACACGTAGGTTTTTCAATTCTCCTAGAAGTTCAGTCTCTTATAGGGTAGGTTGGAGTGGTTGAGTTAAGCTCTCAAAAAAGGGTGGATTTAAATTAAGAATGTTTTCCCCTCTTTCTTCTTCAACCTTCCTAGGTGGAGGTGGAGGTTGTGATGCAAGAGCATTCAACCCAAGGAAAATCATTGTATTTAAGTAGACATAGGGGGTTCATGTGTTTTCAAGAAGTTGGTTTCCTAAGTCTCAAATTAATGGAATATTTAGGCTTTCAAGTGATTAGAATAGGAATTAATTAGATGTGTGAGGATGTTTGTAAATGCTGCTGAATAAAGGAGAACATGAGTAGTTAATAATGACAAGAGAGTTAGAAGTCAATTATAACTCTAAAGATAGTTTCATGATTCGAGGAACTAGAGAGAGTTCTTAGGAATTAGTTGAAGTTAGAAGTGGACATAGAGGGCATTTAGGAGTCATTTCAGTAGATCTAGGATTTGAACCAGAATTAGCTCAACAGAACCTTTCTGGTATAAATGTAAGCCTACGGGCAGAGTGTAAATGGAGGAGGCCACTGATATCGAAGATCAGGCCTGAGAGATAGAGAGAATCATTTTGTAATTATTGTGTATATTTATAAATACAGAGGTTAATTTCAAAATTGTATTAGTCTGTTTCAAGTGTTGAATTCTGCAATAGTTGTATGCAGACAAAGTCAAGGTGAAACATAGAGAGGAGAATGATTTGGAGGAACCATAAGGGATCATTGAATCTAATTGGAGATTCAGAGTAATGCTCTGATATCTAATACTGTAAGGTTATCCCGCTTACACCCACAGTATGCATGTAAAATGCATAAGCACATTAGTCCCATGAATTTTAACTCTCTAAGGAGTCAAATGTTGATTTTTAGTATCGTTAAGGCCCCTTTTCTCATTCTCTGTAGAATAATTTATAGACTGACTGAGTCTAACCTTTAATCCACCTTTTCCCTTATATTGGAACTCAATCACTCGCTTAAACCTTCATTAACCATTTATTAACCCTTAAGCTGCATGTATACCAAACCCCACTTCATAACTATGGTAGACAATGGACTTACCACCTAAACCTTCTTTATCGCGATATATTTTTATTATAATATGTTTATAATATAAATAACCACAAACACGCAATAACTTACCTTTTCGTCTTTTCCCTCGGTCGTTGTCGAAATCCAAAAGGAATTCACCTATGTTCATAACTTCATCGGGTCCATTCCATCGCTATCAGCGCATCACTTAACAACATTCCATCACACCTTTACTTAACCTTGCTCCGATCACTGATTAAACCGATCTCCACCATCCATTTCCTTCCACGATCCAATGGTCAATATCTTTTCCCTCTCAATCAAAATACACGACACTCCTCTGTCATTGATCTGCGCTTAGTGGATTCGATGGTCCACAACGATTTCGGGTCGACAAACGACACGGATAATAACCACTGGAAAAGTAGTTTTCCTTCTCTCATCCGCTACTACATGTCTCTTAGTCAGTGTAATCAGGTGACTACCCTTCAATACCACTTACCATCCTTCCTTCACTAAAAATACCACTTAAGCTTTTGTAAACCCACCTCTTTGTTGCGTTATCTTATGCATTCTTTCATCGTGTGATGATCATCGATCTGTTGATCTGTCAATCGGATGGTCAACATCTATTTATTCTACCATTCCTCCATCAAGGTTCACCGAACCTCGGCAGTTTGATTTGGACCGTTGATCTCCGAGATTAAACGGCTCCTATGCATCAATGATTCACCCCTTCATTCGTCCCTTTGCTTGACGTTAATTCATTTCTTCAGTGGTTTGTTGTTTCGGGCTTTCCTTTAGGGTTTGACCTTTCTGCTATTCTGCTACACTCTTCTTGAGCTTAACTCCGTTAATTCTCAAATCGCTGCCTCTCTAGAGCATTACTCTGAATCTCCAATTGGATTCGAAGATCCCTTATGGTTCGTCTGAATCATTCTCCTCTCTGTGTTTCTCCTCGACTCTGTCTGCGTACAACTATTATAGAAGTCAACACTCGAAACACACTTATACAGATTTGAAATTAACCTCTGTATTTATAAATATACACAATGGTT
This sequence comes from Pinus tabuliformis, assembly GCA_031772625.1. Taxonomy (NCBI): domain Eukaryota; kingdom Viridiplantae; phylum Streptophyta; class Pinopsida; order Pinales; family Pinaceae; genus Pinus; species Pinus tabuliformis. The sequence goes on from CM062810.1 coordinate 585,232,478, forward strand.
ACAGAATGAGACTCTCTGTCTCTCAGGCCTGATCTTCGATATCAGTGGCCTTCGCCCTTTACACTCTACATGTAGGCTTACATTTATACCAGAAAGGTTATGTTGAACTAATTTTGGTTTGAATCCTAGATCTACTGAACTGACTCCTAAATGTCCTCTATGTCGACTTTTAACTTCAATTAATTCCTAAGAACTCTCTCTAGTTCCTCGAATCATGAAACTACCTTTAGAGTTATAATTGACTTCTAACTCTCTTGTCATTATTAACCACTCATGTTCTCCTTTATTCTAGAGCATTTACAAACATCCTCACACATCTAATTAATTCCTATTCTAATCACTTAAAAGCCTAAATATTACATCAATTTGAGACTTAGGAAACCAACTTCCTTAAAACACATGACCCCCCTATGTCTACTAAACTACAATGATTTTCCTTGGGTTGAATGCTCCTGCATCAGACTCCCAAAGTAGAAAATATTCATGATCTCGTGATCATGTGGTTATGATCTTTGTCTTCCTGGATCCCATACTTTGTTTTGTAACTGGCCAAATGCCTTGCACCTATTTCGCTGCTGTATGTCTGTTGTATTTTGTTTCATCTTCCTCTCCTTGTCAATCAGGTTCAAGTTCTGATTAATCATGCTTCCTGCTGCTATCACTTTCCTCCATATGGACTACTTCATCATTAGCTACCACAATTCTTCAATCTCTATGTCCAACATATTCTTGATCTAGTCCATACTTTGCCACTTACAGCTATTTCTTTCTCTCTGCTTCAGGTTGTTGTTGTCGTACACTAACTCTTCAATCTTTTGTTCTTCTCCTTGGAGTTTTTGAATGCTATCACTTCGTCTAGTTTGTTCTTTGCTTATCCTGATTGCTTCCCTTTCATCCTTACCCTCTTTCATGATTATCTTTGTCTGCATTGAATCCTAATTTTCCAACATTCTTTCTAGTAATTAAGCATCTCTGTTCCATGGATTAAATTCTTCCATAAAATCTTCTTCTTTCATCTTTATTTGGCTGCTCATCTGTGTCAAATTTCTTCCAGCATCTGCAACTAAACCAGCACTCACAAAACACTTGTTAAAATCAGAAACATAAGGCTTTTGTGCCTTATCTTCCTTTGGCAACAATTCATTTTTCTTCTCTGTTTCTTCCTCCTCTATCAGCACATTAGTATGCTCTTTCGAATTCTCAAAATAATTCATGAGACTGTCAACTAGTCTCTCTTCCACACCATCTTTTCTAATGATGTTTTTATGTCCTTGTTCACTGTAGTGAACCTATTCTTTTGTAGTGTCAATTTGCTGAACTTTCATTACCATCTCCTCTTTCTTATGATTGTCATTCATAACAATTTTTTTGTCTTCATTTTTGAACAATCTATCCTGCTTATATATCTTCTGTTTTTCCAACTCCCTTCTTTGAAATTATAATTTTCTATATAACTCAATAATTTCAATTGGAATAGAATTTGGAAATTTCACACAATTTTCTATACCTTCCTTTGTTAGTGATAAATCATCAGATGTCCTTTTTCCCTTTGCTAATTTTTTTGCATAGACTTCTTCTTCCTTAACATCTTTCAGTAGATGTCCTTCTTCATTAGTACATTTTGCCTTGATGTTCCTCAATAACTCTTCGCCCAGAGCTATCCTTCTCTCATCATCTTCATTAATATTCTCCTGAATTTGTTTTTCATCAATAACATTAATCAAACTAATTTGATTACCTTTTAGAGATAATATTCCTTCATTCTTCATTAGAATAATATCTTGATTCCTCATGTCCATGACAACTTCTATAGACTCTTCCATAGACTTTTTCTTCTGTATGCAGTCAAGTTCTTCTTCTTCTGAGAAGTTTTCTTTGGCACCTTTTACTTCTAGATCTTCATCTACTTTGAATATATAGTCAATGGTTTCTTTTATCCTGCAATACCTGCCATCATACAGAAACTATCAATTTTAAAAACATAAGACCTTGTGGTCTCACTTGATGCTTCAGTCATCATATCTCTGTGTTGTTCCAAGTTCTCTTTATGACTTGGAAATTCTTCGATGGTCTCCTCTTCAAACTCATCAAGCCCTTCACTTGGTTGCTTGATATCTTCCCCAACTATATATGGGACCTATCTATCTCATCTTCTTCCAGAACAGAATTTAGATTCTTCTTGTCTTCTTCCTCCTTAATGACAATATCAGTAAATTGTACTTATTTACATGTTTCACCTGCCAACATACACAAATTATCAGATTTAAAACCATGTGACCCTTTGGCCTCACTTGAAGTTTCATTCTTCAAGTCTTCATCTACAGTGAGCATCTCCTCATGCTTCTTTGAACTATCCCAATAGTTCATGAGATCTTCAATTGATCTCGATTTTTTAGCTTCAGTGTAGTCTTCACTTTCTCCCAGAATTTCTCCCTATTCTGGTTCACAAATGGACACTTCCATTTCCAACTCAACTTCCTTGTGTTTTTCCCTTAGCCACATTACTTGCTTTTACTGTAGCCTTCTCTGCATCTCATGCCACTCCACTGACTTCTTCCTTAATACCCAACCTTGTCCCTAGTTTTCCTCTAGTAATCTCCTTAATGCATCGAGTTGTTCTTTTAACTCTGCAATCTCTTTGTCAACGTCCTCTTGACTCATCCTCTTTCCATTTTCCTTCGCATTCTCTTTCTTCATATTTCTTCTACTGTTGTCTTCCTCAGAACCTCTACTATGACTATCAGTAGCCATCTTCTTCTCCTCACTTTTCATGAGCTCCTCACTCACTCACTATGAGTTCCATTAAAGTCTCTGCAACAGCAAGTTGTCCTTGTTGCAACTTACCTCACCAAGATTTCCTCTGTGCTTGGTCTTTTGGCAAGCCCTTGGTTCTCTATCTTTGGAACGTCCTTTGAGCACTTCTCTTTGCTCCTTCTAGGCTTCAACTCATCTGCATATCAAGAACACAGTTGTCGTCTTGTATTTCAATCACAATGAAATACTTGGTTCTGACCACCTCTTCTTTCACTTAGAAAGACTACCAGCTTCCTTCACTACTTAGCAATTCTAGCCACATCCTATGTGGAATTGCCCTGTGATCTGCAACAATCCCTCTACAGTAACAAGCCTCCTTCTTGCTACATATGCCTCACTAAGTTTCTCTCCTTTTAGCTCAGTCTTTTAGCATCTCTCTGGTTCTTTCCTTTGGAACCAATTGAGCACTTCTTGCTCTAGATTGCTATAACCTTCACACCTTATTATGCTATCACCTGCATATCAATGTATAAACACACATTCTCAAATAAAAATAGAACACATCACCTCACCTTCACGATCTCAGCATGATCTTGCTTCATCATTCCACCTGTACCTTGAATGGATTGTCCTTTGTTTCTTGCATCTGCAAGTTTTTCTAGACATTACCTCTGTGTGCCTACTTTCTGTCAGATTAGAATCTGATCCTTCCTTGCTTGTATAAACATCTTAAAACATAACTTTGTTCTCAACTCTTTCACATATAATTTCTTTGTTCTGTTTTAACACTAATTGTTTCAATTACAAACCTCGCTTTGATACCACTAATGATGTATGGTTACCTCGCTTACACCCACGGTATTGATGTAAAATGCATAAACACATTAGTCCCAGGAATTTTAACTCTTGAAGGAGTCAAATCTTCATTTTTTAGTATTGTTAAGGCCCCTTTTCTCATTCTCAGTAGAATAATTTATAGACTCACTAAGTCTAACCTTTAATCCACCTTTTCCCTTATATTGGAACTAAAAGCACAAAAATTTGTTAAAACAGACCTAATTTGATGGAATGAATAAAGTCTTTAGAAGACTTAATTAAATGTAATCTGCCATATGTATGATTAGTAGAGAGATTTGAGGAAAGGATCTGATCGGATCCTTCACAAAGATTCAATCCAATGTTCCTTATATATTTATATATGATGAACTTGCATGTTCAATAGGAGAGAGACTAACAGTGATAGGTAGAGAGTTGTAAGCCGAGTAGGAAAAATGTAATCGATAGGGAACTTGTTCCTAACACTGAAATGCCTTAGATTTGTAACTATGTCGTGTATAATATAGAGTGCGTTTAAGTGTTGAATTGTGCATTTGTGTGTTGTTCATAGATAGTCTAAATATTCTATGTTGTAGATTTGATTGACCATCAATCACTGTAAGGATCGATGGAGATCCAATCATTGTATGGTGTGTTGTGTTTAAAACAGAGTATGGCAAAGTGAAACTAGATTAAAATGTAGAATCCATCAAATGGCAGACGAATGTGAGTATGCACAGTAGCTGTTAGATCTCATAGATTGATGGATAGTAATGTCGGAAGGTGAAGGGAACCAGAAATAGACCTAAGTCGTCAGATCTGTAGTTCAACAGATCTAACGGTCATCGGGTGATGAAGGTACACGGAAGATAATTCACGAAAAAGGTGGATTTATACACACAAGCGGTATTTTGGGCGAGGTCACAAGTGGTAAGTGGTAATTTGGGTGAGCACCCGATTCCACTAATCGAGCGACACGTAGCAGCTGAGGAGAGAGAGAAAACTTCTTTTCGGGCAGGTACTCTTTGTGCTATTTGTCCACCTGAAATCTCTGATAGTCGTTGGATCTGTCGTGAGTAGATCAATGGTTGAGGTTTGTCGTGCAAGTTGTGCATCCGAAGTCCTTGTGAACTGTTGGATCAAAAGGAGGTGATCAACGGTGGAGATCGGGCCGATCGAAGATCGGAGATAATGCAAGACAGCGGGAAGGCGATGGACCAGATGAGTGGACCCGACAATAATTATGGTTGTGGGTGTATAAATAGTTGAAGTTCGGCTAAGTGTTTCGAAGCAGGGTTTTTTGTGTATTTCTCGTGTATCCTATGTATCCTGATAGAGTTGAAGTCCACCGTTTTTTAAGGCAAAAGCGATGTTTAAACACTTCTGATAGGTTTGTGGGCCATAACCAACAGGCCTCAGGATCGAAATTTGTAAGTGAAAGGGATTTTAGTATACCCAAAAATTTACCTTTCATCAGGTTGGTTATTCGGGAGAACTCTCCCAGATCTCAGGTTAAATTCCTAGATCTCCACATCATAAGCTCGATATGATGTCTCTCCATTGTATACTTGTTGTATATGTCTGTTGTTTGGGTTTGGATTTGGCTGGGCAGGCATCTGGGGTTGTTTAGGTGGAGTAGAGTGTAACAGCTGTGGTTGGGTAGGTGGTGAAGGCAATAAAGCAGGAACATTGTTGTATTAGGGCCTCCACCCCTGGGGCGGTGCATTCCACTGAGGTTGTGGTAGAGCATATGGTTGAAATAACTGGCTAGCTGGTTGGGAATGATACTCAGATGCAAAGGACCAAGGAGGAGGTGTAGACCAAGAAGGATGAGCAAGGGGTCCCCAAAAAGGTATGGATGTGGTTTGGTTGGGGTTGTAATATGCATGGAATGACCCTTGTATGCCCTGCTGATGTGGCCCAAGCCCATGGAGTCTCCTTTAGTTTATGTAGCAAAGTTGCTCAGTGACCCCTTCAGCTCTGTGATATACAAGTTTAAGTCTAGGCAAAGAAGGGCACTTTTCTGTGGAGTGGTTTTCTTTAGAGACTAAGCAAATTTCAAGAGAGTTCAATGGACATTCATTCCTACGGTGCCTCCTAGTGCATCTAGGAGAGAAAATGGTGAAGGATCTCTCTGCTTCCTCCTGCTTTCTCCTAATGTGCATAATGTCCATCTGTAAGGAAAGGGTTTGTAGCATATCACTCTTCAAATCTTCCAGCATGTTTCCAATTTCACCCTTGATGGATGAATTGGAAGAGGATGTATTGACCATATGTTGACTTCCCCTACCCTTTTTCCTAGCTGCCCTAGAATGGTTTCTAAAGATAATATTGATATCCTCATAGGGTAACTGGTAGATATCTCCTCCTCCTAACAAGCATAGGGTATCCAAAAGGTCTTCCCTAACTGCTCTAAGTAGGACCTGCTTCAATGACTCAGGGTCAGGTGTGCACCTGACCCTTTTGTAACTAAGTTGGAATCTTTCTTCATAATCCTCTAGGGATTGATCATTACCTGAGGTGTTCCTAAAAATTTCTTCCTTAGTTTCTTTAGACCTACAATAGTCTCGATACTTGTTGTTGAAGGCTTGTTGCATCTAAGCCAAAGTTTTGATTTTATCCCTAGGTAAATCCATGAACCAACACAAAGCTACATTTTTGAGGGTAGATGGAAATAGTTTCAACTTCTTCACATCATTTGTATAGTCATAGCTTCCGAATATAACAACAAACTCAAATTGGAAAGTGTCGGGATCTTCTATGGTCAGGCCATGGAAATGAGGAAGGGTAGAGGGGCTTATATTTTTCCTCTTAGTGTCCCCATTGGTCTCCCACTATTCTCTCTATCATTTCTGTTTTCAGCCATTGGCATAGTAGGAATGGGTTCTTCTTCTTCTTATTCTTCTTCCCCTGTAGGTTCTTCAAATGTGTTTGGTTGCTCACCTAAGGGTTCCTCCAGTTCACAGCCACCGAAGAAGAGGGAAGGTTGGCTGTTTAATGCAGTGGGGGTATTTGGCAAAAATTTCCCTAAGTTATCCCTATTCCTATAAGGCATGAACGGAAATGCTTTTGGTTTGGTTTTGTGTTTTTTTCAAACTTTGGGAAGTACTTTGCAGAACTGAAATTATAGGTTGAATGAAAACTATTGACTGAATGAAAAGGTATTTGTTGAATTGAAATTTTACTTGCAAAATGGAAAGGAAAGAAGAGAATGTAGAATGAAAAAAGAAGCAACTAAATTACTTTTGCAAAAAGGAAACTAATGGCAGAATATTAGAATAAAATGGAATCATGGATGAGATCTACTGCAAGAATGAATATAGAAGAGATGACAATGAAATCTTACACTTGAAAAACTAATCAAATGTTCTTTCAAGTACAGTAAACTCTAAATCTTATGAAAGAAATGGAAATCTGTCTTTTTGGGGTTGCATAAGAGTATTTTCCTCAAATGATGATCCCAGAAGGAAGAAGTGAAGTCAGGACATCTACTAACATATTTTTGGTTCTTCTAAATTATCTCTTCTAACTTGCTACTGAAGTAAGGCACAAATGGAAGCAAACTAATAAACAATTAATGAAATCTACATTACTTGCAATGAAATACTTCTAAACTTAGTTTAACCATGAATCTATGAAACTAAGCTAAGAATACATATACAAGAAGAGGAGCCTTTGATGCTAGGGTTGGGCCCTAACCCAAAAGCTTCAGCCCTCTGAGTTAACTCAGTGCTGGATCAAGAAAAAACTCATTCTGATTACCAAATCAGGAAATTACATCAAAGCCTTCCACAAGTTTGGAGCTCGAAAATAACTAAAGTTTCTACAACAAAAATTTGAATCCTAATGAGGCTCTAGGCCTCTCTACTTATACAACTAAAGTCCCCAATGACTTCCTTAAATTTAGAGAGGCTCGACTCCTAAACTCGAGATGAATTAACTCTTTGTCTATCACTTACTTGGTTGTCTTCTCATCTTCATGACTTGGCTGCTTGCACTTCGAGCTGGTGGGATTAATGGAGGAATATTTGAATGGGGGAGGAGTAAATAAGGAGGATTTACCTCCTAGAATATCTCTCCCTTCTCCCATTTGAGTTTCAAACCTTAATCTTGCCAAAATTCCTTGATTTTCTCTTCCAAACCTGCATTCAATGCATATTAGCTCACTAGGCATAATATCTCACTTTAACTCATCTCATTAAACAAAATATAATTAAAAAATGTATTAAATTGTCAAAAGAATTGGTTTGACTAAGCTAGGAGGTTAATTGAGGCCTATATAATTACTGGATGATGAGGTTCATAAGAAATGCAACCCTTTATTTATTTTCCAAGTTATTTTGATTACATATGAGTGCCATTGAATTGATGGAGGTTATGATAATGAATGAATAAAGAAGGAATGTTCAAAGTTCTTAGATGCATTGTGAAGGATTTGGAATAAGGATGAATGTTTAAAATATTTGGATGTTCTCTTAAAAGATTTGGATGGATGATATTCAATTAATTAGTGAAAAGATTTTTATGAAAATTTTATTGCATTGAGAGGCCTTCTCTTATTTGGTATCAAAGGGATGTTGTAATATCTTTTTCTATCTCATTTAACTTTTTCATTCTGTTAAATAGCATAAAAATTAAATTAAAATAAAATAATTTTTATTTTTATTTTTATTTTGAAGTAGTTAATTTATTATTGGGCTTTTATGTGATGTAAACATTTTGACTCTAGGTTTAGATAGTTATAGTTTTTCCTTACGGTATTCTTTTCTAACTTGGCCTATTTAAAAGCATAAAACTACAACAAATTCTCTTTAATTTTTCGAATTTCAAATATTTAAAGACATAAAATTACAACAAATTCTGTTAACATAAAAAAATAACCACGCGTTTATTTTTTGAATTTCAGAGTTGAGTATTTTTATACGAGAGCTATCTATAAATAGAAAATTCATAGAATGACTTTTTCCAAGACTCATCCTGCGTTGGAATTAAGCGAAACAATTTGGCCCAACCGTAAATTGGCTATGTCATTAACAAAGTTCACAGAATTCTATTATTAGATTATGCAATTTCACGTACTGTTGTGTACTAGTTTATGTCGTGTCTTCTCTGATTGTGCTAGGAAGTATATGTTCCTCTCTTCCTCATAAATTGTTTTCCTTGTTGAAGTTGAAATTCCAGATGCTTAGCTGGATCAATATCATAAAATATATTGAAAATGGAAAATTCTGATCAGAAAGAATGCACTGAGGTGAGAACAATGTCATGGATAATTTAACTGTAATCCAAATCAGAGGGCTCTCATCATTGCTACATTGGGTAACTCTTAGAGTGACGTTAGTCCGTGTTTAATTCGAGGCTCAACTGAGCCCTCTAATCTAGCTCTGCCATCCTTCAACTTTTTCTCCTCCATGTGTTGTTAAAGGGACACCATGACCTACTCCTTTTTAATATAATTATCGACAACTTTAATACATGACTCCTCTAGATTTGAAGTATTACTAGCACAACCATATGGTGGAAGGAGACATTGATGTTGCGGTGGATCGTGTGTATCAACAATTGCTTATGTTAAATATATCACAGAGTATTTTTAATAGATATTTGGTTTTATGGTTGACGTTGAAATGTGGAACCGTAATACACTTAAAAGAAAGATGTTATTGACGTTATCTCATTGTAATTTGAAAGTTAATGAACCAATCAAATAATAAAATAATAATTTAATTGAGTGAAATATTTATAATAATAAAAATTAAATATATATATATTTTTTTAAGACAGATGATTAATTGAGATGATAATTGATATTATGTAATGATAATTGATATTATGTAATTTAGTTAATTAATATTAATTTGAATTTTTATTATAAATATTTTTTAATCTAAAAATTAAAATTAATATAGGTGAATATAAGTAATACATTACACATATTTAATTATAAATTATATGAATTAATTAAGTAACGATTATTTAGGAATTTGTTAACCTGGGTGAAGATTTGGACTTTGTGAGCCGTAGCAAATAATTAACCTATTGCAATATAGGATTTTGTCAAATTAGATCACTTTATGCAAATACGAGATTGATATCATTTATGATTTTGTCAACCAAATTTTATATTAGATGGATATCATTTATGATTTTGTCAACCAGATTTTATATTAGAATATGTTATTCAATAATTCGAGGGAATTTTATATTAGAATATATTAGAAGAGTTGTTAGGAATAGGGTTTGTTTGTGTCATTTTTTTATTTATATTATTTTAATAGGTTATAAATTTATTATGTCAAAAAAATGTTAATTAGAAGGGTTTCATTTAATGAATTTTTGACATATTAAATATATTTATGGAATATTAAACAATGTCTTTATTATTATTATATATTGGAAAATATCTCGAAAAAAACATTATTTAAGCACTTATCAATACAAACCTAATACACCTTCTCAATTTCGAAATCTCTATTTTTAGTAGATATTGTAAGTATCCATTTTATTATTAACATATTTTCTACCGTTTTATATTTTTATATTAAGTTTGAACTCCATTTTTTATACCCACCAATATAAAAATCCTTTGCCCTTATTATATGCTCAATATATTATGTCAATTTTTTCCTCAATATATATCCCCAAATATGAACCCATGTGGTATGGTATTGTGTTGAAATATGTAACTAGGCTTGGTCTCCAAAATGACATATGTGATAACAATTTTATGTGTTTGATGTAATGAGAAAAAAAAATTCATTATTTTTATTTTTGAGGTATGGGTTTGATTCTCATGAAAATTTATTTTATAGTTCAAGCTCTCTTTAAGAGCTTTTAAGACTTTCCATTGAGTCTACAAGTTAAGAAAGTCATTATCATGTATGAAAGACCCTTCTTAAACATATTACATATTATAAATAAAATTAGTTAAAGTCAAAAAACCCTAAGACTTTGTTTATGTACTACAATCAAATTGGCTCTCCAAAAAAGAAAATCAATCTATCAAAATACATGTTAATTCTAAAATTTTTAATAAAGATAATTCATTTATTTTCTTGTTACAATACCACATTATAAAACATCATGTCTAATTTTCCTTATTAGTTTTCACCATTCACTTTTTTCAAATTTGGATAATATTTACGCTGAGCATATCAATGCTCTTAAATATGAATTCCTAAATGACTTTATTGACATATATTCTGAAATAAGGGTTGGTTAGTTAATTCACGTAATTAATTGACTTTATTTAAAAACTAAGGTTAGGTAAATATAAAATGGAGAACAATTTATGCACATGTATAATAATAATTTTAATACAAAATAATTATTAAACTATTCTAGATTCATTTTAACACAATATTTACTAAAAGCCGACTGGAATCAAATTATTTTCATTCTAAAAAAAGTTTATACCTCAAGAGCTTTTTTCCCAGTCAATAGTTAAAATGGATGTAGGTAGTTGATATCAAATTATGTGATTATTGATATATTTTAGTTAAGTATAAATGATTATAATGTCTTTGGTTTTCTTATTGTGAGTGATGAGGAATATATATATATATATATATATATATATATATATATATATATATATATATAATATCTTATTATGATGTTAGATTTTTTTTTTTTGGATTTTATTAGATATTTTAAGCTTTTTTTATATATATTTATTTATTGATATATTATATAGTTTTGATATTGGTAAGGTTACAGGTGCTCTACAATTTAATATGGGAGACATTGTGATGTTAGAAAATGTTATATTAAAAGCAAAAAAAAATAATGATAATGATGATCAATGTCTGCTAATACTAATATGATCTATCGGGCCTTAGGAAGGTAAGGGATTAGTAGAATTTCTTTAGCATTTTATTTATACACTCACAAATCATTAAGAGAAACATTCCAAGAGCATCATAGTTTTGTCGAAATAAAAGGTCAAGAAGGTCACTAATGTGACAAATAATTTGAAAATTAAATTAAATGTGAATATATGATGGAAAATATCACAAAAAAGTTATTTTCCTCTTTAATCCAGTTATTGTCAGAAATGTCAGAGACCCTTTCATGCCATGGTGTTTTAGGAATTAACCAATGCCCAATCTCACAATAAATCTCATGATTGTTTTTTCTTATTTTAGCAATGTTTATTTTCTTAACATTAGTTAAGACAAAGAGATACTCCTTTTTTCCTTCAACTAATTATCACCCCACAATTTCTCCTTAAATTTTGAAGTAATAATATTTTTAATATTATCCTTAATCTACAATATGATCTCCTTGTTTATTCCCTAATTGTTTATCCAAGGTTGGGCATCCTTATGTCATTACCTCACGAGCCAATGATGGGGTTTTTGGCTAGAGTCTCATTTTTTCTTAGGAAACATCTCATATTCCATGTGGTTTAACTTCTTTGTATACATAAGATACATAGTTATGGCCATGCTTTCAATTGGGGAAATACTTTATTCAATTAGGAAGATAGGATAGGGAGTATTTCCATTAATTTTAAGATTATAGGTTATAAATTTCTTTTGGATCTATTACATCTTCCTCTATGACATTCTCGAGATAATGCAACCCAAAACCTCAAATATATAAAAAATAATAGGACTAATGAAAGTCTCAAAGGAGCCATTTTTTTATTCCATGTCTAAATATCTATTAAATTACATTGGTTTCCAAGCTCATAATAATATTTTTATCTTCTATTTATCCTTTCTCAATGGTATAACTGAGAAATCTTGTAGGGTTCTTAATTACTATCAAAGATTGGAATGGCTCCCGACCAAAAGAACAATATGCTCATCATAAATGTGGAGAGTTATGACTATATCGATGAGAATGGGAACAACACAACCTACATCTTTCGAACACTCTTTTAGCTTATCAACACGGGGGATCCACTCAGGGAGAAATAACATACCACATGGGTTCATATTGGGGGATATATATTGAGGAAACAATGAAATAACATATTAGGGGATATATAGGGAGTAAATTGTTTTTATATTGGAAGGTATAAAAAATGGAGTGCAAAGTTAATGAAAAATATAAAGGGGTATAAAAAATGTTAATGAAAAAATGGATACCTACAATATCTAACGGAAGTAGGGTTTTTTAAATTGGAAAGGCATATTGGGTTCATTTTGGTAGGGGGTAAAATAATGTGATTTTTAGGGGTATTTTCCAATATGTAGTCAAATTAAGGGTATTGTTTAATATGCTATGAACACATGTAATAGGAAAAAGGTTCATTGAGTGAAGCCCGTGTTCTTATCAATGTGTATGTAAAAAATGGTAGAGTATAAGGGTCACCATTATTTGACTCCAAAATTCCATTTTGTTTCTCTCGTTATTAATGTTATGTTATGTGCATATTTCCAATTAGTCAATACAAACCATTAAAGAGTTAACTTCATGTATTTATTTATTTACATTAAATATGTATCATTATTTGAGCTTACGTAGTCATTATATTATTATTTATTTATTAGTTTTTAGAATCATGCTAGCATTTCTTTCCTAGTTTTTTTTAAATAGTTTTATATGTATATAGTTACTAATTTTTAGGATCTCCTAAGCTTTTCTTTCCTAACTTTATTAAAAATAAAATAAAATTATCTACATATATTTTTATAATTAATAACTATTATGATAATCAGTTATTAGATTTTATAATCTTCCGAGCATTTCTTTCCTAATTTTATTAAAAAAATATTTATATATAATTACTAATTTTGAGGATCTAATAAAGATATGTTAGATCAGTGCAACCATACTAACATTATGTCTATATTTACAATTAGTGAATACAAATAGTTAATTAATGAAAATTAATTTGAATTATTGATTTATTTATGTCGATTAAAAGATGCCAACCATGATCCCCATGAAATTGATGATTTGTCAAAGCTTTTTACTTTATTAACATTATGTAATGTTGGTATATACAATTAGTCATCTATGTTAAATACAATTTTTCATGATTCCTAAAATTTATTACTATAAAATTTCATATAATTGCCTACTACTTCATGTATTTATTTACATTAAAAATGTATTATTATTTGAGTTTATATAGCCATTATGTTATTTGTTTATGATTATTTAGTATATCTTTCTCTAATTTATCTTTAAGCAAAAGTAATATCTAGTAATTTGATTTAAATAAATAATATATATTTTTTAATTATGATATTTTTTTTGCTTCATTCTTTAACATGTGTATTTCTAAACAATAAAGATATGTTAACTCAACACAACCATATTAATGTTATGTTATGTTTTATTTAAAATTAGTCAATACAAAGAGCTAATTAACAAAAAATCTTTTAAATTATTTATTTATTTTTATTTTGATTAGAAGATCCCAACTATGATCCCCATGAAAATTGGTAAATTGTCAATGTGACCAAATTTAATGGTTGATATGGGAAACATGTAAAAAAATGATATAAGACACCTAAACTTTTAAGTCAATCACATGGTATTTCTAAAGTTAAACATTAGAAGCTTTCATGGTTAGCCCTAAACAATTAAAGGTCATCAAAGAAATTGATTGCTATAGTTCTACAAAGACTAATAATACTTGCATTAATAAATTAAAAGCTAGTAATTAAAAAAAATGATTCCACCTTAATTTTGCATCAAACATTATATAGAAAGACAAGTAGTTGAAATATAAAGTTGACAAATGGCATGTGCAAATAATACTATTAGTACTACATTATGTGTAGCTCTTTTTATCTTCAATTGAGAGAGATGTAACAAAAAAAAAAAAAAATTATATGATATAGAACAAAGTGAAACTTAAAAAGTTGTAATGGCTAAAAATAACTATTACTTAACTCCAAATCTCCCAAGAACACATAGGAATAAAATATCTTGATGTGCAAATATTTCCTCAAGTTTTTCTTTCAAAAGGAGGTTTGCATCCTAAGAGATTGCTCCCTCTTGGTGCACGTAGATCTTAAACTAAGATGGGTCTATATAGGTTACATATAAATTTAAATATAATCTATGATGCAATAAATAATTAGAGAGGAAAAAAAAATCAAGATAGTAAAAGAAGATAATCAATCATGATTTAGAAGATCAAAGTATCTATTACTCTTCACTAACACAAATAAGAAAATCAACTTTACAGTATGTCATGAGCTACATAGTGAGAATTGGCATTAGAGAAATTTTATAACACTATAGTATAAAGAAATATATCATTTTGTGACACTATGAAAGTTGAAGATGAAAATTACTTTCTCAAGTGCCTTACATATACCCAAATTAGATCACAATTTCAAAATAATTCCCACAATCTCAAATTCTTTATACTTTACCAAGCATATACTAATTCGCAGCATAGTGGAGAAGTTGGCTTCTCGATCTTCACCCATGTGGAATGAGCTTTCCTCTTTGGTCCTTTAGCTTCATAAGTTACTTCTAAAACTATGGGCTATCTTATGGATCACAAAACTGCCTTCTATGAAAACTACAAAACTACCTTAATTATTGTATGAATGTTTAAAGTATTTTGATATTTAAGAGTCAATATTTCTAGATCCTCTTGAAAAATGGCATTTTAAAGGGCATATGGATACTTTATAATATAGTTTATAAGTGTTTTCTTAAAAATAATATAGATAGTATATTCAAAATGTTGTCATTTTTGGTTTGTGATCTTAAGGAAATATCTCATGGAATGTTTTTCACTACCCGTGCACTTGAAAGTTCCATTAATAATTAGAGAAAGGAAAAAATGTTGTTTGGGCATTGAGAAATTTTGAAAACTAGTTTCTTTCATTATCCGTGGCTTGAAAATCTCATTAATATTCAGAAACCTAGAAACATTAGTGATTTTCATCATCAGTGGCTTTGAACGTTTCATTAATCCTCATAAAATGCACAAAATTAATTGGGCATATGAGAAAATATAAGGGGCAAATGTTTATTGCTTTCTATAGGCTTGAAATCTGTATTTTGTTTCTAATATTAATGATTTTCGGGTTTTTTCTTAAGTTTCTGTTTGAAAAGCTTCCATGGAGAACTTTTGAAATGATTTTTGCCCTACTTTTCACCTTGCAATTCCATACAATTCCATGGATTGTCCATATCACTTGGTTTCTTCTCTTTTGCTCTTGATTGACATGATATGGTATGCTATCTGAAAAGATGGACACCTCAATGTGCAAGTACCTTTTGGGAAGTTTTTGAGTCCTCTGTCTCACATTAAGAGGCATATAACGCTAAGCTTTGAGTTAGGTGTTTTATGGTTTAGATGTATTGAGACATATAACATTAATCTTTGAGTTGGGTATTTTATGGTTGGTTCTATTTTTGGGTTTTTCTACTAATGAGATCTTGATCTTTTCCACGTCTTTCCATGCCCTTCAGGTCTTTAAAAAACATGACTTTGCCTATGAAGCAGAGGATGTTGTTTAGGGGAGACCCTTTTCTAGAAGATTTCCACCAAAAGAAGATGATATTGACTATCTTAATGTGAAACCATTCCCTATACAAGAACTACTTACAGAATAAATCTCTGAAATTTACCAAATGTTGCGTTGAAAATGTTGGTATCTAATAATATTTCAACTATACATAGTGTTTAGGTCTTTTCGGGGCATGAGGATGCCATACTTTTCATATTTGAAACTTATTCAAGCTTTGGTGCATGAATATTGTTGGATCTAGGTCCAAGGAATGGAGCCATGGCTCTTGTGGTTACATGAAGTCATGAGCATTCTTTCATAAAGATATTTGAAGTTTGTACCATATTCATGGATTTCAAGCATATGTAAGATATTTCATGTTTGTACCATACTCATGGATTTCAAGCATATGTAGAATTTGAAAAGAGATGAAGTTTTAAGCAATTGGTCGAAATTAGCATATGTAGAATTTGAAAAGAGATGAAGTTTTAAACGATTAGTCAAAATTGTTTAAGTGTTGCAGTTGAAAATACAAATTAAATTTATTAGATGGCATTTTACTTGAGCATTAATTTTGATTACTTCCATAATCCCACTCTTCCTATCGACGTTCTTTTGCACTTCTTGGATAGATCTACGGGCTAGTGCATAAAATCTCCTTCTAGTTTAAATGGAGGTCAACAGTTTATTTTTCATAGATTACCCGAAGAATTTAACTCTACGTCTCACAGGCTCAACCAAGTATTTTTGGGAAAGCATGCGTACAAAATTAAAATCTTTAACTCTCATGTTAAACGAAAGTTTGAATAATGAGCTAAGATGTCATGGAAATCACACTCCATAACTGAAACATCCTTTAAAAACGTTTCCACATATATGAAAGAATAAATTATAAAAAGATATTTTCAAATCTTATAAAAGATATCTTTCTTGAAAACACGTCTAAATTTTTTTAATAATTCTCCAAAATGTTTTTCCTTTTACCCAACATAACCCTACAATTTACAGCAATATGAAAATATTATAATAATGAACTGGTCTTGCCTGAGCTGAAGATATGGTTATGCTTACCTTGTTGGAGATCAGATGCACAGCTAATTAAACTAAATACACAGCAGATAAATCAAGCACATAAAGGCACAGGTATTAACGTGGTTCACCCAACCAATCTGGGCTACATCCACACAACATAGGCATCAGCAATCTTATTAATCAAACAGGAGATTACATAATTCAATTCTCACAAACTCTCACCCTCATACCAAACAATCCGTATGGATACCTGTTATATAGCAAAGAGGATATAACTGCCTCATAAATCCTCTCAACTCAAATTTAGGATGCATTAACTCCCTCCCAACAAACTGGAGCTAATCTAGGAACTGATTCCTATTGTTGTCATCTACTGAGATTTTGCCTATCTTATGCAAAACAGAAAAATCTCAACAATCTCCACCTTGACAACAATTATTTTGATGCCTTGTTATTATTATTTTATCTTTTCTGCAAGCCAAGAGAAGCCAAACACCAGCGTAGCTTCTCTAACAAAACTGGTTTCGTGAACATGTCTGCACAATTGTCCTTTGTATGCACCTTCTCAAGAGAAACTCCCCTTTCAGTGATAACATGTCTTACAAAATGGTATTTAATTGGAATATGCTTCGATTTACTATGATAGGCCGGATTCTTAGCCAAATGTATTGCACTTTGACTATCACAAAGTAACCTGATGCTGTCCTGTAACCTACCAAACTCACCAAGCAAACCTTTCAACCAAACTGCCTCTTTGCAAGCATGCGAAGCAGAAATGTATTCTGCTTCAGTAATGGATAAAGCGACAATGTTCTGTAGCTTTGACATCCAACTTATAGCTCCACCTGCAAGAGTAAAGACATACCCTGAAGTTGACCTTCTCTTATCCAAATCACCTGCAAAATCAGAATCAACAAATCCGCAAACAAATTCACTACTCTTATTATAAGTGATACAATAACTACTTGTGCCTCTTAGATACCGAAGCACCCATTTCACTGCTGAGCAGTGTTCTTTACCTGGATTTGCCATGTACTTGCTCACAACCCCAACTTCCTGTGAAATATCTGGTCACGTACACACCATCGCATACATTAAACACCCTACTACATTAGCATATGGAATTCGAGACATATAATCCTTTTCTTCATCTGAATTAGGACATAAACTCGAAGAGAGCTTGAAATGGGAAGCGAGAGGGACTGACACAGGCTTCACATTATTCATACCAAATCTCAAAAGTATTTCCTCAATATACTTTTGTTGTGATAGCCATAGCTTACCATTGCTTCTGTCTCTGAAAATCTCCATGCCCAAAATCTGTCTTGCTGCTCCTAGATCTTTCATATCAAACGTCCTTGCCATCTGAGCCTTCAACCTATTGATTTCTACAATGTTTTTGCTTGCTAAAAGCATATCGTCAACATACAACACTAAGATAATGAATATGCCATTATTTAACTGTTTAAAATAAACACAATGATCATATTCACTTCTAATATATTTCTGACTCAACATGAAAGAATAAAACTTTTTATACCACTGCCGAGGCGACTGCTTCAGGCCATATAAAGACTTCTTGAGCCTGCAGACAAATTTCTCATTGCGATGCTGAACAAACCCTTCTGGTCGTTCCATATAAATTTCCTCATCTAAGTCACCATGTAGAAATGCAGTCTTAACATCTAATTGCTGCAACTCTAAATCAAGCAGAGCCACTAATGCTAACACAATTCTAATTGAAACAATTTTAACCACTGGCGAAAAAATCTCATGAAAGTCAATACCGGCTTTCTGAGAAAACCCTTTTGCAACCAGCCGCGCTTTGTACCTGTCTTCCGTATCATTCACACCCCATTTCAGCTTGAAAACCCATTTACACCCCACAATTTTCCTGCCTTTCGGAAGCTCAACCAGATCCCATGTGCCGTTCTTACCCAAGGCCATCATTTCGTCCTTCATGGCTGCTTTCCACTTATCACTTTTCGAACCTTCTATTGCTTCCTGATAGCACAGAGGTTCATCGTCATTAGCAGTAAATGCAACAGAAGTGACATAATCATCATACCTTCTCGGTGGTTGTTTGATTCTTGTCGACCTCCTTAATGATGTTTCTGGCGCTTCCTCGATTGGCAGACTACCATCTGTAGGAACTTCTTGACGATCAGTATCTGAGACCTGTTCATGATCTAGACTTGCACCCTGTTCATGATCTGATTCTGAAACCTGTTCATGGATAGTATCTGAACTATGGTCATCATAACTATCATTAGAAATGCTATCAAACTGAATGTGCTGAAAATCAGATACATCATCTTGTTTCAATCTACTATCTACATCTAACTGTACAAGAGAGGATTCATTAAACTTTACATCTCTGTTGATGATGATTTTGCGGGTAGTAGGATCCCACAATCTATATCCCTTTGTTCCAACACCATACCCAACAAAGATATACCTTTTCGGCTTTGGATCTAATTTAGTTCACTGATGTTTAGGCACTAGAGCATATGCATCACAACCAAACACTCTGAGTTTAGAATAATCAGAAGGGCGTCCTTTCCATACCTCTTGTGGAATCTTGTAGCCTATCGCCGTTGATGGAGATCGGTTTATCACATAACAAGTTGTTTCCACTGCTTCCGTCCACAACTCCTTTTGCAACCCGACGTTACTCAGCATACAACTTGCTCTCTCTAGAAGAGTCCTGTTCATGCGTTCAGCAACTCCATTCTGCTGAGGAGTATAAACCGTGGTCTTATGTCTCTCGATCCCTGCATCCTTGCAATAGCTGTCAAACTCCTTGGAAGTAAACTCACCACCATTGTCAGTTCTTAAACATTTTATTGTTCTACCAGTGCTGTTTTCTACCAATGCTCTAAACTGCTATAAAACTGAAAAAACATCAGACTTCCTTTTCAACATGTAGACCCACACTTTCCTAGAAAAGTCATCAATGAATGATACAAAATAAGACGAACCACCATATGAGGTTGTAGGGGCTAGTCCCCAAACATCTGAATGGATATAATCAAGTATGCCTTTACTAGTATGTTTGCCTGTTTTAAACTTTTGTTTACTTTGTTTTCCAAACAGACAATGCTTACAGAAATCTAACTTTCCAGACTTTAGATTTGGAAGTAACTTGCGATCAGCCAAAATTTTCAACCCTCTTTCACTCATATGCCCCAATCTTTGATGCCATAAGTGAATGGAACTATTGTCATGTTCAGACACAACAAACACAAAATCTGACCCTGTACCTCCTTCTAACTGAAATAGATTTCCTACTTTCTTAGCTTTCATAACTAGTAAAATGCCTTTGTAAATTTTCATTACTCCACCTTGAATTATAGTTCTATATCCATTTGAATCAAGTGCTCCTAATGAAATCAAATTTTTCGTTAAATATGGTACATGCTTCACATCAGTTAATATTCTAGTTGTCCCATCAAACATTTGTAGTTGTATGCTCCCAATCCCCACAATATTACATGTTACATCATTACCCATGTACACAACTCCATCATTAATTGATTTATATTCCTTAAACCATTCTTTATGGATACACATGTGGTTTGATGAACCGGAATCTAACAACCAATGTTGACCATGATTTGACACATTAACTGATAATACTTCATCACTCATACCTGAACCAGATGTCGAACCTGTATCTGTCGTATTTGCCTCCTTCTTCTCTGTCGAAGAATCTTCTTTTGAAGTTTGTTGTCGTCACTTCCAGCAGTCCTTCTTTAAATGCCCTGATTTGCCACAAAACCAACACTTTAGCTTACTCTTCTTCCCTTTCGACTTTGAACGTGAGTCGCTCGGCTTCCTGGGGCGTCTTTCTTTCGAACGACCTCTAACCATCATAGCTTCTGATGTAGAGGTTTCAGAATGTGACCTTCTCCTTGTTTCTTCCGATAATAAGGATGCAACTACATCATCAAACTCAATAGTTTCTGATGAACTAAGACTTATAAAAGTAACAAAATGATCCGATGATTCGGGCAACGAGCACAATAAAGTAATAGCTTTATCCTCGGATTGAATAGTTACCTCTATATTTTGTAATTGCACAAGAAGAGTATTAAAAGCATTTAAATGATCAGCAATCGATGTACCTTCCTTCATTCGCAAACTGTACAACTGTCGCTTCAGGAGAATCCTATTGGTTAAGGATTTGCTCATGTACAGTTTCTCCAGTTTCATCCACAAACCAGCAGCTGTTGTCTCCGACACGATATTAAACAGGACATCATCAGCTAGACACAGTCGAATAGCACTTATCGCTCTTTCATCCATCTCGGCCCACTCATTATCTGTGATGTTGTAAGGTTGTTTGGATTTACCCAACAACGCCTTTACCACACCATGTTGGACAAGCAAATCGTACATTTTCACCTTCCAGATCTCGAAATTATTTTTGCCATTAAACTTCTCAATTTCAAACCGGGCACTCTGAGTTTTCGCCATTTTGTATTAACAAAAAAAAACACAATAATATCCAAAATAACAACTTTCAATAAATGAAGTTTGTGCTTAAAAATGCCTTTGCCTTTAAAAACAAGCAAATATCTGCCCTTTGTACTTCACATAAAAATTTCTGCCATATGCACTTATATGCCTTTGCTTTTAGCTAAATTATGAGCAACCATTGCTGTAAAATAAATCTATTCTATTTTAAATTTAAATTCAGTTGATACATAAATTTTGAAGGACGAAGAATTTCACATGGCCCTCTTTAATCTAACAAGCAATTTGGCCTGCCACAATTACATGCTACCATGAATACGTCAACCCGTCAGGCAGAACTCAACCCCTAAGCAATTAATACGGTCTCTACAGAATGAGGAACTTGGGCTTCTAATATCAATGCAGCTCAAGGTATAAAACTCAACTTCTTGAATAATTTATGCCTCCAGGCAATGGAAAAGCCTTCTGGGGTGTAGCCGACAATTAGGCGGAAATAATTTGAAACGCTGTCGAACCAGGAAGTTATTATTTCAGCGTGCCAACAAATGACATTCGGGCAATTAAATTAAGCCGACGGATCTGTTCTACCGCCACTCTTTGAATTGATAGAGACTACAACCGGAGCCTCCTGTCTGCGTGCTGGTATGTTGAGCTAATACAGCAATGTACACAACAAACCTCCACGCCACAACGAACCAAATCTCAACAAAATCCTCGGCCAAGCAAGTCCCGACAGATCAATTATTGTCAACAATACATGTAATTATCGCACCGTTGTGAAACCATAGTTTTTACTTCACAAATTATAAGCTGCGGGGCTCTTCAGTTATTAAATATATTTATAATCAGAACTAATATTTAACATAGAACTCAAGTTCCCAATCCATAAAACAACGTTTGAAGCAAACTGTGGTAGGAAGCGTTGACATAGTAGAAAACCAGGGGGCGTACACAAATGGGAGCATATTAAAAAAAAACAAGTTGGAATACCTTCAACGCTGTCACATATGTCCTCCCATGCAGCAATCCCCTCCAGCAGCGATCCACTGAACTCTTTATTGCGTTCAACGCACCAGGCACAACGCCAATAACCAAAACCACGCACAGCAATCCACGCATTCACACGCAGGCTCAGCGCTCCAGCAACACCTGCGCTCCAGCACGCTGCCTGATCCACGCATCAACTGCGCTCCACCTCCAACATTGCTCTGATACCACTTGTTGGAGATCAGATGCACAGCTAATTAAACTAAATACACAGCAGATAAATCAAGCACATAAAGACACAGGAATTAACGTGGTTCACCCAACCAATTTGGGCTACGTCCACACAACATAGGCATCGACAATCTTATTAATCAAACATGAGATTACATAATTCAATTCTCACAAAATCTCACCCTCATACCAAACAATTCGTATGGATACCTGTTATATAGCAAAGAGGATCTAACTGCCTCATAAATCCTCTCAACTCAAATTTAGGATGCATTAACTCCCTCCCAACAAACTGGAGCTAATCTAGGAACTGATTCCTATATTTGTCATCTACTGAGATTTTGCCTATCTTATGCAAAACAGAAAAATCTCAACATACCTTAAGCATAACAACATGATCAAACTGAGCAAAATCGTAAGAGGATGTTTACAATTTCATAAACAGTGATTTTTATTCAAGCCGATGAGAGAATCAATTAGAGCAGCTTTTAGATCAAGGAAAG
The DNA here is from genome assembly GCA_031772625.1 of Pinus tabuliformis. Lineage (NCBI taxonomy): Eukaryota > Viridiplantae > Streptophyta > Pinopsida > Pinales > Pinaceae > Pinus > Pinus tabuliformis. The sequence goes on from CM062810.1 coordinate 585,255,717, forward strand.
CAACTTATACTGTACAATTTCGTACACATTGCTTTTAATTCATCGCAACGGAACAATCTTGCCTTCAAAGTTCTCTTATAATGATAGTGAATTGAAAAGCCTTTATTCACGTAACTTAAATAAACAAGATGATGAAAGCAAGACACAAACTAGGCCACAGACATGTAGAATCTTAAAAAACTTTTTTTTGGTGTACAAATTTACCTACTATGTAAAGTAGACAAAGTGACAAAGCGACTTACTTTTCTTTAGAGATAGGATCTCTTTTATAAAACTGGATTTTAGATAAAAATTTCACTCATATAAAATTCTAAAACATTATAGGACACAAGAATTTACCATGAAACTAAAATTATTGAAGATAAAACAATATTTCTCAGCATATCAATTTCTTTAAATGGCCAAAATTATAGTAAAATGTATTTTAAATACCTTAAATTACATTATACTTCCAAAATATTTCTCACAATATCAACCTCTTCAAACTCCTAAGTCATCAAAATTATAATTATGTTAAAACTCCTCTTACTATTTTTTTAACCTATAAATATAAATAAAAATTTAAATAAATTATCTCTTTAAAATTATATATAATTAATTTTAATAGAACCTAGAGCATAAAATTTCATTTAATAGAACCTAGAGAATAAAATTTCATTAATATTATAAAATGTATTTTTTTCTAGGCTTAGCGTAGGGGTTCACGAACAACCTTGGAAAGAAAATAATGAAATAATCTAAAAAGCATTTTAATGTATATCACTAATAAATAAAGCAACTCATATCTACTTTCATTAAAAAAAAATAATTTTAAAATCAACTATATATAATTGTAAGTAAAAGTTTCTTATTAAGAAATATATGCTTTATGGGTAGTTCTTTTTGGGTTTAATATATAGTTTTTCATATATATATATACCCTTTTTTTATATTTAATATAATATATATATATATATATATATAACACAAAATTTAGACATACAAAAAGTCGTTCTTCTTACTACATAATCAATATAAACGAAAATCAATGAGGGATCTTAATCCTTTCTGAATTATATTATCATCAAGCAAAATGTTAATCTTACTGCGGTGATGTTGTGACTCTTTCCTGTGCCATGTTGTTTTTCGATAGATTTACGGGCTCGTACATTAACCTTCTTCCAAAGAAATTAACCTTCTTCCAAAGAAACAGGGAGTGGGCCAAGTCTTCAGAGGAAATGTGCATTTTCCAAGGAAATACGCAAAATTTATATCTACATCTTACAAAATTAAATCAGTCAAAGTATATATAACCCTTCAAGATTCCACTGCAATCACTTTATCAGTCAAAGATCATTTATATCCGAGAACAAATTCTAAAAGAATCATTTCCAAAATTTAAATATACCCGACTTAAAACACAGCTATTTTTTTTAAATAATTTACCAAAATTCATATCCTCTTACCGAAGAATATAACCCTACAATTTACAACAATTTGGCAATGTTATAATAATGAACCGGTCTTGTCTCAGCTGAAGATATATTTTCCATTACCTGCATAACAACATAATCAAGATCAGCATTATACTAGGGGGATGTTTACAATACCATAGACAATGATTTTTATTCGGGCCGGCGAGAGAATCTTGCCCTCCAATTTGTTTCTTATAATTAGAGCACTTTTTAAATAAAGGAAAACAACATTATATTTTACAATTTCATACACATTGCTTTTAATTCAGCCCGGTCGAAGATTTTTTCTCTCAAAGTTGTTATATAATCAGAGTGAATTAAAAGGCGTTTATTCACGCACCTCAAATAAACAATATCATGAAAGCAACAGACAAACTAGTCCACCACACTTGTAGAATCTTAAAAATATTTTTTGCATTAATAGACCTACTATGTCAAGCAGAGAAAGTGACTTTTCTCCAGATGGTCCAGTACCCGTGGGATCCCATTTATAGAAATGGAACTGGCAGTCAAAAAAATGCAGTCTCCAGTGTCTTTTCAAATGTAGTCAACTGAAGCACTCACAACAAATGTTGTCTGGTTGGTTTTTTGAGAAGCAAAACAACGTTTGCTGGGGACCTCTCCGATAACTCACATGGTTCATGACCCTCAACGAGAATCTTGTCAACGACCCTACCATGTCTCTTATCTTGGCCGTGCTTACAATTTCGAAAACATACACAGACCGTGTTTGAAATTGAAATAAACGTCATTGTTAACGTGCTTGCGATTTTTAAAACATGGACGGAACGGGTTTGAGTGTGAAAAAGCGTTTTTGTAACGTTTGATTCATACTTACGAATAAATATATTGCTAAACATACAATGGTTGATAAGAAATCTACTTCAACCGGTGGCCTGTTAAAGATTCTGCGGCGGAAAAAGGAAAAAAATTAGGAAGAGTAAGGGAGAAATATTCTCCCCCACTCAACACTAACGGCCTTTAGAAGGAAAAAAAATAAAAATTCCTATGATGCTCATCGAACAGTCGTACTGGACACTCACCGAAAGGACTGCTAAACTGTCCGCTCACGTCAGCCTTAAATGAAAGCCATCATTAGATACATCGGACAAAATTGCTAGAAGGCAACCAACATTCAATATATTTCTGGAGTTAGTGTTTTATTAATGCATTGAGTAACTTAGGTTAATTTTTTGTTTTTTTAATTATTTAAATTTAAAAATTGATATATACTGCCTTAGTGTATCGATAGAATTATAACTGCAAAAATAATAATAGCCATTGCCTGAAGTGGTAAAATAAATTATTGATAGCCATACACCGAGTCCCAGTGACCAAATACGCCGGAACCAGAGAAGAAAGGAAATTCGATTCGGATATCGAATAATTCTATGAAAAATGGAAATTCGATTCGTATATCGAATAATTCGATAAAAGTTCGATTTGGTTCATTGTAGCGTTGCTGGGATAAAAGAAAATTCATACTTTTTATAGTTTATTACGCATTTGTTGATTTGGATGTTAGACCGTGTAACTACTAAACAAAATTTGCATCTCTAGAATGGTAAACCCTATAACTACTAAACAAAAATAGATGCAAATGGTGGGGGATAGCAGGTAAAATGGAAATCCTGAAGTTGAGTAAAAAATAATTATTTTTTATATATATATTTATATTAAGAGAATTTATAAATATATATTTGATTTTATATTTATATTTATATTAAGAGAATTTATAAATATATATTTGACTTTTTATATATATTTATATTAAAAGAATTCTACAAAAATATATTTAATTTTTACACATGTATTAATTATTAAAAGATTTTAGATAAGATCCAATAAAGGAGGATTTAGTTTGGAATTTTGAAAAATATAGATATTTTCAAAATAACATAAAAGTCCGATTATAGTTAGTAAATTGTAATATTAAAATTATTTATATTGATTAAAATTATTTAAATTTCAAAATAAATAAAGAAAAAATAACACTTTATATATACATATATATAGTCTAATATTTTTTTCAAATTAAATTTTTTTCATCTTAATTTTTATGGGATGATATATATATATATATATATATATATTTACTTAGCAAGTAAATTTCTTTTTAATGTGATTTAAAGATACAGCTGGAATATTTGTATTATGTAGATAAACTTAAAGGAATTACTCCTAAGAAGCTCAACCGTGAAGCCTTGAGAAAATTGAACCTTTTCTATCTCAATAACAAAAATGCTTGAAGTACCTGGACTCCACCAATGGACTAAACGCTTCAAAAGTACTATGCAGACGCTTTGGTAATATTTTGCAGATATGGTGAGTAGTGACCTACTTATGTTTTCTCTACGAATAGTTTGACAATGCTAAGCTTTGACGGAACAAAACAAGGATTTTTGAATAAATAGGAGTGTAAAGCTGCTTATTGTTGAAAATGGCAACAGAAAATGCTAAAAATAGAAGTTTTAAAAATAACAGTTCAGGTACGAGTGTTGGATTGAGCAATAGGGAATGAAAAATGGAAGTGCTAAAAATAGCATGCAGTTCAAGATAGATTCCAATTTTAGTGAGTCCTTAAACTAAATTAGTGAAGTAAAATTCGAATTTGAACTTAACAACTGTTTGAAAAATAATTAATTAATTCTCCATGAGTTAATTAGTTGTGAAAAAACAAACATGAAGTCTATGTGAGGACATGCAACAGTTTCTCCATTAATTGAGAAATTATTCCATCAATTAAAGAGATAAGGATCAGTTCTAATTTGAGTTGTAATTAATTGGCTCAGTTAACTGAGTCAAGTCGAGTTAGATTGATTTAAATAGTTTGTTTAAATTAATGTAAGTTTAGTTAGTTAATACATGCTTGCATATAGTTGTTGTTCTTCAGATAACTAAATATTTTCTCATGAATAACTCATGCATGTCATTTCAGATGGAGACCCAGTTGAGATGAGGGGAGGGACAATGCATTATTAGTTGGATGGATTGTTCTTATAAATGAAACTCATCTATGGAGAATGATTTATCTCCTTCAGGATTGTGCAGTTAGATCAGAGATTAGTGAGTGTGTGAAGGGGCCAATTCATACATGTGGTTTCACTGGGCTCCAAGAAAAATTGTGCAAAGAAATAGAAGGCTTGGAGGGAAGAGGAGAAGGTTTGAGAGAGGCCTTTGACTGTCTATGAGCAGCAGAGAGATTGCAGAGAGAACATGATAACTTGTGAGTTGATTCCTATTGTAATCCAGACAAGATCTCCACTGGTATGATAATACAGAGTTGGGGTTTTAGGCTGGTGATTTCCCCTGGTTATTTCTTCTGTGTTATGTGTGATTGATTTATTTTTATCAGTTATATGTGTTCAATTGATCTTGCTCAACTCGATTAAGCTTCTGCATTATTGTTTGTAGAAGTAGATCAAGTATTTTTCTTTAATATATTGCATTATCTTGTGATCTACCGATGGGAATTTCTACATGGTATCAGAGAAAAGGTGATCAAAGCAAAGAATAATATACATGAAGAAGAGAATTTGAAATAAAAAAACTAAATAAATTGGGCCACGAGTTTTCAGAGCAGATCTGAAAATTTTTGTGCGAAAATTTAAGAAGCAAATAGCAGATCTCGATTCCTTGCAAAAAGATACCCAAATTCAAAAAAAAAAAACGATTCAATCGGTGTTCAGATGAGGGTGATATCACTGATTTAAAATCAGCTATTTTTGAAGAAAATTTCGTGATGGCAGGAAAGATGAAACAGATTAGTGTGCTAGCCAAGAACCTGTATGCACTTGAGGTACAAGATGCATGTAAAGCCTTGAGGAGCAAGGCAAAGGTTAGATACTTGGTGGTTGAGAGGGAGACTAAATTACCTCTCAACATGCAGCGCCAAAAGAAATCTCACACAATCGTGGAGGAGCCACAATTGGTGAAGCAGCTTCAGGAGGTTGTGGAGCAGCCACCACTGGGGAAGCCAAGAGGAGACTGAGTGGAGACATCCACTCATGCAGAGACCTCCAGTAAGGGAAAATTTTGAGTCAAGTGGGCAAAGGGATCACATCCAACCATACCTCCAGGTAGGAGGTGGGGCAATGTGGAGTGACAGTCCCAAGAAGGCTGGAATATGGGCAGGGTCATTGAGGTACCCAACCTCTTTGATTAGACCTTGTTACAAGAGCCCTGATGAGGAGTAGCAGGATTGACTGAGTGGGTAGAGACAGATGCAGATGAAGTGGCAGAGAGAGCTATAGTGCAGGAGTCCCAATTCTGTGCAGAGCTAGCAAGCTATAGCAATGTGAGAGGCACAAGAGTGTTGCACCAGTGCAGGATGACATAGAGAAGTGTGCAACGGTTCGAGATGCATGGAGTGTTGCAGCAGCTCAGAGGTCAGAGTGGGAGCACTTGTCGGCAGAAGATGGAGCTTCAACATCAAAGTATGTTTCTAGCCCAACAGAGAGGTCACTTGGGAGTTCTTTTGTTTCTAGAGTTGCTAGAGCATTCACACTTGGGAGAAGTGTTGCATGTAGAACACGCGAAAGGTACAGGATCGGGTTCGAGTTGAATGCCTTTCTTGTTGAGAGGGAGTGTTGAAAATGACAACAAGAAATGCTAAAAATAGAAGTGCTAAAAATAGCACTACTATAAATAGCAGTTCAAATATCAGTGCTGGATTAAGAAATAGGAAATGAAAAATGGAAGTGCTAAAAATTGCATTTTTATTTTTAGTAGCTCGGGATAGATTCCTATTTTAGTCAATCCCTAAACTAAAATAGTGAAGTAAAATTCGAATTTGAACTTAATAGTTGTTTGAAAAATAATTAATTAATTCTCCATGAGTTAATTAGTTGTGAAAAATCAAACATGAAGTCTATGCGAGGACATGCAACAGTTTCTCCATTAATTGTGGAATTTATCCATTAGTTAAAGAGATAAGGATGAGTTCTAACTTGAGTTTTAATTAATTGGCTCAATTAACTGAGTCAAGTACAGTTAGATTGATTTAAAAAGTTTGTTTAAATTAATGTAAGTTGAGTTAGTTAATGAATGCTTTCATATAATTATTGTTATTCAGATAACTGAATATTCTCTCATGAATAACTCATGCATGTCAGTTTAGGCAAAGACCCAGTTGAAATCAGGGGAGGGACATCATACTATTAGTTGGATGGGTTTTTCCTATAAAGGAAGCTCATCCATGGAGAATGATTTATCTCCTTCAAGATTGCACAGTTAGATCAGAGGTTAGTGAGTGTGTGAAGAGGCCAGTTCACACATGTGACTTCACTGGACCGCAAGAAAAATTGCATAAAGAGCTAGGAGGCTTGGACGACAGAGGAGAAGGACTGAGAGAGGCCTTTGACTATCTATGAGCAATAGAGGGATTGCAGAGAGAGCAGGATAGCTTGTGAGCTGATTCTCTTTGTAATCCGGAAAAGATTTCCACTTGTATGATAATACAGAGTTGGAGTTTTAGGCTGTTGCTTTCTCCTGGTTATTTCGTCTCTGCTATGTGTGATTGATTTCTTCTTATTAGTTATATGTGTTCAATTGATCTTGGTCAATTCGATTAAGCTTCCACATAATTGTTTGTAGAAGTAGATCAAGTATTTTGCTTTAGTATATTGCATTATCAGGTGATCTACATGCGGGAATTTCTACACTTATTGCCTGTCTAATGGAGTTTACATAGCTACAGTCGCAAGCTTTACCTCTCACCTTCCACAGAGCGCTCTCAAGAGAAAGGATAACACTAAACACAATACAAGGAATGCTACAATGAAATAAAATTAATGACCATCAGTTATGAATGAGAAAAGACAATGAATCGTCCATAGTGGGTTCCAAATCCATTCAAAGACCACATAGAACTAGACTAAATTTAACATTTTCAATTTGCAATCTTAAAATTTCTAATTTTGTGTTGATTCACGAGTCACCAGAAACCCTTTCCATAGTGGGCTAGCTAGACAGGCAATTGCATGGATCAATTTGTTTCTTTTCTAGAAGTAAGGAGTTTATGCCATTTCACCATACTAGGCGTAGATTGCTCTTCATAGCAACAAGATAAACAGATTGATAGCACCTCTGTTTCTCCATCTATCTCTTTTCTTTCAGTGTATTGGAGAAATTTGATTGTAACAACCCAACTGATCTACCAAATATTAGTTAGAAGTATCTATCTGCTCGGAGTGTTCCATGTAGTGGGTGAGTATGTAACGCACTTCTCCTGATTTCAAAATGCTTTGAGAACCATGTTTCCAAGTGAGATATTATTACCTAGTCCAATTACATACATTTCTCTAATTTTTTGCCACTGTGTGACAGGCCCAAAAAGAACACAAATTCTCCTTCTTGCCAAACTAAAAATCATTATAAAGTGTGTGCTACATATGTGACAACCTACTTATTCATATTCCAAGTAACCATTTTGCTACTGTTTCCAACCGTGCTTCTTCTGCTCTTTCCAATGGTTCTTCTTTATAATGGAAAGAAATTATTACATCATGTATAATGGAGTTATAATGGAAAGAAATTATTACATCATGTAAAATAAAACATTGGAACATTGTATGGTGGATGATTACAGTTGGTTGTTAAGACTTCGAAACGATACTATTAAAACCAAAGTTTAGCTATTTAGTTATCAATTGTGGAGAAAATAGTATGGATATGAAGAGGTTTATTTTTTTATATAATCATATCCAATTTCATTGGATGACGGTGTAAACTTTGTATTTAATACAAATTGTTTTCGAATAATTTGGGAAAGCTTGGCATCATCAACCCATATTATGATGCATATGTCATTAGTTTATGTTATATGTTGTTTGGCACATTTCCATGATATTTACTATTGGTCACATTATGGTAATGTTTACGTTTGATCACATTGTGAGGTCATTTCTTATTTTGCACAATATGATAATGTTGATTATTCATAATATGGTGATATTGTTGTTACATTGAAACATCAATTGTTGTTCGACATATTCTAAACATTTTAAAGTTATTAAAATGATATTATAGGCCACATTGTGATGACATTTATTTTTTATCACATTGCAACATCATTTCCTATTCTGCACATTGGGACAATAATGAATATTCATAAGGATAAGACATTATTTGTCAAATGGTGACATTATTTGTTGTTTGTAACTTTGCAATGGCATTTGTTGTTTGTCACATTATGATGAAAAATATCAATTTTCACATTGTGATGGTGATTTTTGTTTGGCACATTCCAATGGTGTTTATTTTCTCTCACATTGCAACGCCATTTGTTTCTTAATAGATTGTGATGTTGTTTATTGTTTATCACACTAGAAACAACTTTAAAGTTATTATAGTTATATTTTTGGTCACGTGGTGATGATGTTACTGCTCATCACATTACGGGATCATTTGTGACTTTATAGATTGCGACAATGTTGATTATTTGTAACATGTGACATTATTCTTGACATTGTGATATTGTTTGGTGTTTGTCACATTGTAATGACATTTTTGTTTGAAGACATTTAATATTCACCAAATCATGACGATGTTTATTATTCATCATGTTGCATTATTGTTTATACTTCATAAAATTGCCATATCATTTATTGTCTAACACATTGTAACGTTGTTAATTCTTTCTCCAACAACTTTAAAATTATTAAGTTATATTACTAACAATATAAAATTAAAGTAATATAAAATTTTATATTACCAACACATTTATAAAAAATTATATTAAAAAATAGATAGTGAAAATTTTAAATATTAGATAATACTAAAAACACCAAATAACAATTAAAATTAAAATAAATATTAATATTAAGAATATTATTATGGTTAATAACTTTAATAACATTATAAGTGTTAATACCATCAATATTAATACTGCTAAAATTAACATTGAACATTAATAACATGAGCATTATCGATATTAATACTATAAATAATAATAATAAATCACACATACTACTAACATTTCTTAACTAGAAAAAATCACTAACATTAATAACATTATTAATCTTATTATTAATAACATAAAATTATGGTTAATATTAAAATTAATATTGTTATTAACATGATTCACCTTAATAATGTTAAAAAAATTAATAGCATAATTAATCATAGTTAACCACGGTTAAGTGGTTAATTATGGACATATATTCACCATGTTTTGTCAACATTGGTCATGCTTTCACATGGTTGATAATGGTCAATATCATGGATTGTTAGTTATGGGTGATCATATTTAACTATAATGTCTATGGTAAAATTTGATAGGGGATATGTTCATCGAAATTCATGTACCACAATTTTCATAACATTTAAAAGTAAGGTTTGTTTTTGTGACATTGCAATAATAACTTATTACATTATTGTTTGTGTAGATTTTCTTCTGGATCCATCGCATTCAATTTATTTTTAGATCGATGTTTCAAATCAACAACGGTGGTTCATCTTCAGGAAGTGAGAGAATTAATTGAAAGACTAGTCTTTTTTGCCAAATATATATAGAGATACATGGGATGCTTAGCCGACAGGTCTTTAAATTTTTTTTTTTATTAGTCCTAATTATTTCCTGTTTTAATTATATCTATTTTAATTTAATTATATTGATTTTTAAATTTATTGTTTGTTTTAATTATTTTAATTTTAATTAAAATTAAACTCTATATTTAATTAATTATAAATATTAATTGTTAAGATTATATTTGTTTATGTTTTTTTTTTTTTTTTTTTAATTGTCTTAGGATGTGTTGTCTTATTCTAATGAATTATTATTCTAATCATTTTAATTTTAATTAATTTTTAAATTAAAATACATATCTCTAATTCTAGTTATGTTAATTATTTCTTTAGTTAATTCCAATTGTTTTAGTTTTAATTAATTTATTAAAATTCAAATACATGTACATGATTAAATTATTAATTAACTCTCTAGTTATTATGTTTGATGAATTATTATTTTAATCTTAATTAATTTATTAGTAATTATTTTAATTCTAATTAATTTATTAATTAAAATTAAAATACATATCCATATTAATATATTAATTAAAATTAAATATGTATATGTGCATATACATATTTATTTATTAATTAAAATTAAGTATGTATATGTGCATATACATATTTATTTATTAATTAAAATTAAGTATGTATATATATTTTAATTAATTTGTTGATTAAAATTAAAATACATAAGTAAGGGTACTTATTTTTTTTGTTATTTTAATTAATTATTAGTATTAAAATACGTAAGTAAGGGTACTTATTTGTTTTTTATTTTAATTAATTATTAATATTAATTGTTTATTAATTTTTAATTAAAATACATATACAAACTTAATTTTAATTAATAAATAAATATGTATATGCACATATACATATCTAATTTTAATTAATATATTAACATGGATATGTAATTTAATTTTAATTAATAGATTAATTAGAATTAAAATAATTATTAATAAATTAATTAAGATTAAAATAATAATTCATCAAACATAATAACTAGAGAGTTAGTTAATAAATAATCATGTACATGTATTTGAATTTTAACAAATTAATTAAAACTAAAACAATTGGAATTAACTAAAGAATTAATTAACATAACTAGAATTAGGGATATGTATTTTAATTTTAATTTTAACTTAAAAATTAATTAAAATTAAAATGATTAGAATAATAATTCATTAGAATAAGACAACACATCCTAAGACAAATTAAAAAAAAAAAACATAAACAAATAGAATCTTAACAATTAATATTTATATTAATTAAATATAGAGTTTAATTTTAATTAATAAATTAATTAAAATTAAAATAATTAAATAAAAATAGATATAATTAAAACAGGAAATAATTAGGACTAATAAAAAAAATAAATTTAAAGACCTGTCAGCTAAGCATCTCATGCATCTCTATATATATTTGGCAAAAAAGACCAGTCTCTCAATTAATTCTCTCACATCCTGAAGATGAACCACCATTGCTAGTTCGAAACGTCGATCTAAAAAGAAATTGAATGCGATGGATCCGGAAGAAAATCTACACAAACATGAAACTCGCAGAAACCTCAAAGACAAAATACATTATTACATTAATAATGTGTTTTTATTATAATTAGTTTATTACTGTAACAATGTCAATGTTTTTTTGTTAAGCTTGGTAGATCCTCCTTTTTCATTAGTTTATAAAGAAAATTTAGACCACATAGATTGGCTAGGTGGCCTCAACTTATCTAGTGGGAAACCAAGTCTATTAGCCACCTATCCGCATTGTATGCCATTGAGTAACAAAAGATTATCATTTTTTCTACCCAAGCTATATAAGTCTCAGAATCATGTCCAAACTCTAGATATATACATATACATATGATTGCATAAGGAAATGTAAAAACTATCCACATATATAAACAAAACTAATAAGAGAAATTATCTAGTCATTCTGTTCAAACTAAGCTGATTCCACTGGGGATGGGTCTTTGGCGTTCGATCTTGACTACTCAGTCAGTGCCAGGAGACATGGGATGTGCCTCTCAATTCTACCAATTCCAACATCCTGCTTATGCAGTTCAAATTGGACCTTCTGAAATTCATGTTTATAATTCGGCATGCCTTGAACAGTGATCGGCATGCCCACCGAGATTTTCTCCATAACCTTGCCCAGTAGACTTTTCATCAGCCAATATAGGTATAAGGTATGTTCGCATTGAGTAATCCTCCCTCTATTGTTGGCAGGGTCTGGGACAAGGGTCCTTCAGTCCTCCATTTTCGTGTTCGTCTCGCTTTCTTGTTTAACTTCATCTTCCCATTCCTCTAGAATTTTGTGGATACCTTCATTTTGCCCTCACGGTATGCCTTTGCTGCTTCACTGATAAGTATTTCAACTTATTTCCTACCTCTGCGAGCCTCAGACATGCCTGGGTTCGTGTCCCTTTTGGTCGCTTGTGCCCATCTTCACAACCATGACTTTTCGTAGGACGAGCCATGGTTGTGCTATGCCAATCATGTTCATTACAATAATTTATTAATTGAAGACAGTTAAATAGAATATAACAATAGTCTTGCACTCAGGTGGTAGTGTTACAACTTGCCACCCTGCCTTGTTCCTCCCCTTCCCCATCAATTGCAGTGTCAGGGCCTTCATGGTCGTAGGTCAATTCCCTGAAGGGGGCCGACCCACTACCATCCCCAGTGGTACCTCTCTGCTAGAACCACCGCCTCTTGGCCTCAATAAGGTTAGCATTCTCTCCCAAATTATGAGTTGGTGAACACTACCACATGCCCTCATTCAGCCAACAACAATATGCATAACCTTTCCCCTCTTGCCAAGACATAATTAGATAGGCCAACCTAGTCATCCCCTCATCCCTGAGCCCCATGATGCTGCCATCGCCTATCTTCCAGTTATAGCGAGCGTCGTGCCGTTGCCAGACTTCTCTCCCATAGATCTCAGTCTTTCCCCTTCTGTTGTGGTTCCTACATATCTCCCATCAACTACACATGCATCTTTTGATAGAGGAGGAATGCCTTGTTATAGAGTTTTATGAACACAACGTTTCAGACTACCAAGTGAGTCCATCATCAGGAGATGCATCAATAGATTTATGGAGATATTAATGATGTATCCAAGAGTTGTATTTCAGAGTATATATATGGGTTATGAAAAGAATAATATAATAAATTGAGTCAGCCAATATCTGATTAGTTTATTAATATTTAGATTTTTTTTTTTTTAAAGAATTCTTGATTTTAGGATAATAAATGAATAATTATGAAATTTTTGTTGGTATCTTAGAATGATTAAGGATTTTCTTAATTAATTCACTATAATATAATATAATATATAAACTCTCATGTTTAACAAGTTTTGATTTATTTTTAATTTGAATTGTTATAACCCTTTTTAATGTGAATTTCTAGATTATAATAAATTATGAGAATTTTGATTTTATTTCTAATAAGTGAATAGTAGTGAAATTTGATTAAAGAATTATTTTCATATAAGAAAATTTTGATATATGTTTATTTATTTGTTTAATTATTATTAAGAATCCTTGATCTTATATTAATAAATGAAATGTCTTATATTGAAATTTAAATCATTAAGAATTCACTATAATTTTATTAGAATATGTAAATTCTAGTGTTAATAAGTTCTAAATTATTTTAATTTGAGTTATTACAACCATTTGTTTAATTTTAATTCATATGTTACTTATAATATTATAATTAATAAATTATGATCAAATTTTATTTTTATTTATTAATAAATAATTAGTAATGAAATAAATTAGATAGGGAAAATTTTAAGAACCCCCTAAATTTACATGTATAATAAATGGGCGAATCTCCATGGTATATAGGAAAAATGGAAGGCGATTTTATCAATAATATGACATGTATATATAATTTTTTGGTGAATCTCTCACCAGGCGTGGCGAATATTTTACTCAATTATAAAATCTTTTGTTTATTGAATACACAAATGAAATCATTGCATTTCTTTAAAATATCTTTTGAAATCAAAATTACCAAAATTACATATCGATAACCTAGTGGGTGTAGGATAAAATTCGCCCATGCCATTCACAGAAAGCATGAGAAAAAACCTAATACTATATATAAAACCAAGAAAAATTCAAATTCATCACTTCTAGGGACCTCGTAACCACGTTGCCAATACACAAGTATGTTCCTGTTTGCAATTAGAGAAATTACCCAAATTACAATCTGTTTACTCCAGTATATGTTGGAAAGTTATAGAAGGATGACTAATGCAATCAATCCATTCCTTTTAGCCCTGGATTTTGTCTAATGTCTATGCTTTAACCATTCACCTTAAGATGTTCTTACAATATAATTTCCTAAGTCTATTTAATATCTTCATTATCATAAAAACCAACCTATATCCATCTTAACTCCACATCTACCACTCTTAGGGGGATGAAATCTATTTATCCCTCTGAGCACTTGGTAGACCTAGAATCAAGATGGATCTAAGATGATAGAATTTCCCCTTTAAATAGTCTATACTCACATGAATACCATGGTATTACCATGGGTCAATACCATGGGTTATCATAAACCTGGAGCTTAAAAATTACTATTAGTAATTTATAAAAATTAATAAAATTAATAGTTGATTTTTATTTTATTTTTCATTTTAACCAAGCTAAAATGTTTAACATACATTAAATTACAACATCCATTTTTACTCTTGATTGGATCAAACATTTTTTCACTCTATGCTAGTTTGCATATCACGATATTTGATACCTCTCGGGGGTTAGTAGATCCAGAGTAAAGATGGATCTATGTTGGTTTAATTCCCCCATTTAATTATGCTACATTCCAGGTGAATACCATAGGTCAATACCATGTGCCATTTTGGTGAATACCATGGGTCAATACCATGTGCCATTTTTATTTTTATTAATACTAATATTAGGGTTAATAATGTTTTTTGCATGGTATTAATAACAATCTAGTCCATGGTATTTGTCCCATAGTATTTTTCCCATAGGTTTCACCCAAATATAACTCATTTTTTGAGTGTTCGTAAATATAAGGTGACTTATGGAGTAAATATAAAAAAATGTTTTATTTGTTCACCATACCTCTCATTTATTTATATTTTTATTAATTTACCCCTCTTTTACAAATATGGTATTTGGCCATAGGATTCACTTAAATAAAACCTCTTTCTTGAGCCTTCATAAATAGAACGAGGGTTATGGACTAAATATAAAAATATGTTTTATTTATTTACCATGCGTCTAGTTTATTTATATTTTTATTTATTTACCATACCTTTTGAGTAAGTATAAAAAGACGTTTTATTCATTTACCATACCTTCACTTTAGTTATATTTTTATTTGTTTACACCCTTGCATATATATAAGGTGACTTATGGAGTAAATATAAAAAATGTTTTATTTATTTACCATACCTCTCATTTATTTGTATTTTTATTAATTTACCATACCTCTTTTATAAATATGGTATTTGGGCCTTTGGCCCATAGGATTCACTTAAATAAAACCTATACTTGAAAATGGGCTAATGGATTCACTTAAATAAAACCTATTCTTGAAAATGGCGAACGGAAGGTTGTAACTCCTAATTTCAAGGGCTAAATTTACCTTTTTTACCCTCTCCCTTAAAATAAAGTGGGCTATTTGAGGTGATTTGTAAAAATGTACTATGATACAAAATATTCGCCCACTAAAAATTTAAAACCCCTCAATTTCGCCAAAGGGCAAACATTTGCCCCTAAAATTTTCTATGGAATTAGATTTGAGAAATTTTTTATTATGAGAAAATTTTATACAATAGGATAATCATTTATTTATTTGTTTATATATTTTTATTTTTTAAGAAGATGTTAGATAAAAAAATAAAATTATATTATGAATGAGAGAGGAGCGATTAAATTATTATAAGGGATATGCGTTAGTCATTCATTCTTTAAGATTTCGAACAAAGGTTTCCAGGTGTTGCTTAGTTTTAATCCATCATCACGGTTCAAGTTGTTCTTTCTTTTTTCTATTTCAATGGCTTCTTTGATTTTTCTTTTAAGATAGTGGTCCTCTTTTCTAATTAGTTTAGATTCTTCCATGCAGATATAATGAGAGGAACAGTGAACTTGTTCTGCTAAGGTAGATTTTGAAGTCCTCTCTCTTCTTAAGTCGATAGTGTGTTCTTTAATTCTGATGTTGAAAGACCTTCTAGTTTCACCTATGTATTCCTTTTTGCATGAGAAATGAATAACATAAACACCTTTTCGAAGGTTAGGGTTTATGGGATCTTTAACTGAGTTGAATAATTGTCTGATGGTGTTAGTGGGGGTGAAATCTACATTAATGTTGTATTTATTAAGAATTTTAGCAATTTTATGGGTGGTGCCTCTTATATATGGAAGGGAGACCTTAGGAGTTGACAAATTTTGAACTTTGATATCACTGTTATTCTTACTTAAGGATTGGTTCATGGCTTTCTTAATGGTATTCCTATTATAACCACTTAGTTCAAAGACTTTGTGAAGATGGTTGAGTTCATCCTTTAAATGGTTAGGATCAGATATTCTAGCCGCCCTAGTGATTAACATCCTTATGATGCCAATTTTTTGTTTAGGGTGGTGATGAGAATTTGCATGCAAATATCGTTCTGTGTGGGTTTTCTTTCTGTAGACATGGAAACCAGGTGATCCTTGTTTTTAGTTAGAAGGATATCTAGAAAAGGAAGCTAGTTGTTATTTTCAATTTCTATAGTGAATTTTATATGGTCAGAGAGGTTTTTTAAGTGATTAAGAAAGAGGTCAAGTTTTTCTTTACCATGATTCCATTTGGAAAATATGTCGTCAACAAACCTTTTCCATTGTTCAAGGGTGTATGGAAATGACTTAAGAGCCTTTTTTTTGGAGTGCTCAATAAAGATGTTGGAAACTATGGGGAATAGACGAGAGCCCATAGCCACACCATGGGTTTGTTCGTATATTTTGCCTTTGAAATTGAAGTAAGATGAATTTAAGAAAAGCTCTAGAAGATTCACAATTTCTTTATCAGTGATGTCCCTCATGATATTAATAGCTTCATCAATAAGAATCATAGTATAAAGAGATAAAATATCAAAGATAACCATGAGGTCCTAATAATTCATTTCTATGTTATTAATACATTGGACAAAATAAGAGTCTTTATTATAAGAAGGGGTTTTACTAGACAGGGGTCTGAGTATTTTAGCAAGGTATTTAGCAAGAAGGTGTGTACGGGAACCTACGGTATTGACTATAGGTTTGAGAGGTATGTTAGGTTTATGGACTTTAGGGGCGCCATAGATTATAGGAAAAATGGAACTATTAGGGATGATTTTCTCTTTTGTGATGTCGTCAAGAGATGATTCTTTGATTTTCTTAATTACCTCACGCAAAATTTTGTCACTCAAATCTTTATTAATGATTTTATAACAACCACTATTATTTAGATGTTATTCCATTTTACTGTGATAATTGATTCTCTTCATGATTGTGATAATCGATTCTCTTCATGATTATCTTAAATTTAGACGTTTCTTCAGGATGGATTTAGTTGCCTGATCTAAGCAGATGTCTATTAAGTTAATGACTTGGGCATTCTCTAATTTCAAACTTTAATGGCAATTGATATTTATGGTTCGAGTTCCTGAATGAGGGATCGACAAGTTAGGATATGGGTTGTTGTCCATACAAGGGATGTTGGAATACATTATGTGAGAATCTGGATGGGGATTGCTAAGCTGATGGCCAGCTTCTGAATTCTAGAATTCTTTGCTATAAGAAAAGCTATTGTGGTTGTCATGCCTCATAACTATGTTATGGCCGTGAGTGGAACTGTAGTCTTGTCCTATGGCTGCGTTATTGTCCCTACGACGGATGTTGGAGTACACTTTATGTAGATTCGAATGATGGGTATTATTGAGTTATTGATAGGCTACCGAATTTTATTTGTCCACACTACTATGATTATTTTGTTCCATATCTGCATTGTTTCCACACAGTGATCTGTAATCATGCCTCGTAGTTGGGTTGTTGTCATCAAAATTGGTGTTGTAGGGGTATGATAGACAGGTTACCACTTTTCCCACATGGTTGTGATTATCCTCCTCCATATCTGCGTTGTATCCACATATTTGTGATCATGTTTTGTAGCTACGTTGTTGTCACTAATTGTGGTGTTAGAGGGGCAAAAATGACTAGTATCAACCTTGTTGTAGTTCGATATGTCGAGAGGAGGAATTTTATTGTCGTTACCAGTGATTGAGTATAGCTGATCACGGTTCCACGTTGTATCAAGAGATGAGCAGTTATGGTAATCTGGGCGAGTGTGGCTCTTCACAAATAGATTCTTGACTGGGACCTGGGGTTGGGAACTAATAATGGACTGTGTTCTGGAGGAAGCACTATTTGTATTGACGCTATCCATACTAGTTGTGATGAAGGGTTGTGTATTTCCACTGTTAATAAATGGTGGTGTATTAATAGTGCGGAGGGAAGAATTGTCAGAATTAGGAATATGGGTGCTATTTGAGACCTGTAACTTGGAGAAAGCATGGTGGTGATGAGAGCACAAGTTATAATCTGAAAAAATAGAGCTGGGTGATGGATCATTAAAGGTTCTACGCAAATTGTTTAGCTTCTTTAATTTTTTATTATTGTCTTTTGTTTACCATTTATCATATTTTATGAATGTAATAGCATCTAATGATTTCAATAGATCATGTCTGAGATATGAGGAAAGGCATAGGTGAGAGGAAAGACGTTTCTGAAAAGTTCTTATTAATTTTGATCTAACCCATTTAATTTCATTTATGATTAAGGTTTCGCTAAAATTTTTGGTAATGGATAAATTTCTGCCCAAGCGAGGAGGATGTTTGAAGGTAGTGAATTTAGGAGCGAGATTATTATCTCTGCAATTTTTAAGATATTTTAAATTGGAAATTAGTTTCGGTCTCGATAATCTTAATTTCTCGAATTTTGATGCGTTGTCCATCATGTCCCTTCCATGGTAAGACTTGCTAATATTAAATAATGAATCCATACACGTGAGGGAAAGTTTTTGATAGAGGAGGAATGAGCTGTTATAGAGTTTTATGAACCCAGCGTTTCGGACTACCAAGTGAGTCCATCATCAGGGGACGTGTCAATAGATTTTTTAAAGATATTATTGATGTATTGAGGAGTTGTATTTAAGATTATATATATGGGTTATGAAATGAATAATATAATAAATTTAGTGAGCCAATATCTAATTAATTTGTTAATAGCTAGAATTTTTATTTTTTTAAGAAGTCTTGATTTTAGAATAATAAATGAATAATTATGAAATTCATGTTCTTGTCTTGGATTTATTAAGAATTTACTTAACTAATTCACTATAATATAATTGAATATGTAAAATATCGTGTTTAATAAGTTTTGATTTATTTTTAGTTTGAATTATTACAACATTTTTAATGTGAATTTCTATATTATAAAAAATTATGAGAATTTTGATTTTATTTTTAATAAGTGAATAGTAGTGAAATTTGATTAATCTAAGAATTATTTTTATATAAGAAAAATTATATATATATATGTGTGTGTGTGTGTGTGTGTGTGTGTTTATTTATTTGTTTAATTATTATTAAGAATTCTTTATTTTAGATTAATAAATGAAATGTCTTATATTGAATTTTAAACCTTTAAGGATTCACTATAATTTTATTAGAGTATGTAAATTCTAGTGTTAATAAGTTTTAATTATTTTAATTTGAGTTATTATAACCATTTGTTTAATTTTAATTTATATGTTACTTATAATATTATAATTAATAAATTATGATCAAAATTTAATATTTTTTTTATTAATAAATGATTAATAATGAAATAAATTAGATTTGAGTAATGTTTTATTATGAGAAAATTTTATATTCAATCGGATGATCATTTATTTATTTGTTTATATATTTTTATTTTTTAAGAGGATGTTAGATAAAAAAAATTATATTATGAATGAGAGAGGAGGGATTAAATTATTATAATCCCTCTGTATGGACTCATTCAAGGTTCTTCTTCCCCGCTTCTTCCCCCCTTTTCCTTGGGGTCCTGGTTCTTTCCCTTGGCTGGCTTGGGAGCCTAGGTGTTCTTGTTGAACTATGATAGCTGTGCCCTGCTTGGCTTTGTATTGTTGGAAGGTTTCCTCATATAATTTCTTTTGGTCTTCTGCGATGAACCATTCATCTAAGTGCTTCCATTCTTGCAGTAAGTGCTTCATCCCTTTTTCCTTGATGCATGAGGTCTTCCCTTGGGTTATCAATGTTGATATGATTATTCCCTATCATTTTCATGGTGTTATCCTTTCCTTGAGTTTAGGTTGCCTATTTTCTCTTGGGTTTGTTTCCTTCTGGGGATTTTTTTCTGTATTTTTATCTTCCATTGTAATTTCATGGATTTCCTCTCCTGCTTCCTTATCTTATAAGACTATGAACTGGTTCTAGTTTTGGTGCTATTTTATGTTTTGGCTCGCTCTCTGGTTTGTAGTAGGCCTCTGATTCCTTTTCCATCTATGAACCTCCTAGAACCCTTCCCCATCTTCTCTTGCTGTCGATTCCCATTATTTCTTCTCAACTGTAGGGTTTTCACTCTAGTTTAACAGGAAAGCTCGATACAAATGGCCATATTGATGGCAACACTAACATCTCAAGGGGATGTGATCACAATCTAGTGTTTGTTGCCAAATCTCATCATGGTATTCGAGTTCTATGAAATTTTGTAATGGTTCAATGATGCTCGTGTAGATGCAGATTCTGGTGTAGGAGGTGTACCTTCCCCATCCTATGGAGTCAGAAACCTTAACAAAGGTTCCAATAGAGTTGCCAATTCCTTCTAAGATTTATGGATCGAAAAAATCCATTGGTAAGGCAAAAAAGTTGAACCCAGTTTGGGGAAGCAAGGAGCTTTTTCGTATCTGGGTTGTAACATTCCACCCAATGACTTATGAAAGGGCCCAGATTATTGAAGAAATAAGTCCCATCCTCAAAAACCATCTCCTTTTCTTCTAGGTTGGAAAATATCACTGTGAAGAAGCCTTTTTCCCCTACTTTGAGATCAATGTGGCCCTTCGGTTTCTTTTTTTTCTGAATCCATTTAATCAACTCCTTTTTTGTTGGCGAGGCTTCAACAAATTTGCAGATAAGGGTGTGGTCCTTGACGTACTTCCTGTATTCATTCTACTTGTTGTTGGGTATAAT
The DNA here is from genome assembly GCA_031772625.1 of Pinus tabuliformis. Lineage (NCBI taxonomy): Eukaryota > Viridiplantae > Streptophyta > Pinopsida > Pinales > Pinaceae > Pinus > Pinus tabuliformis. Next base: position 585,276,944 of record CM062810.1, read on the forward strand.
GAATCTCGGTTTCTCCGTGGTCGTGGTGGACATTGGCCTCCCAGACCTGCTTGTTTTTTTTCTCCTAGGACAGAAGGTCCTTTTCCGTAGCCATCATTGTTTCCTACTGCTACTCTGTGCTAGCTGGATTCCCCTGCCACTATATTCCGATAGGAGGGGACCTCTCCCCCCCTTCAAATCTACTCATGGCCCCAATCAGCATGTTCGTCATATGTTGTTTCTGCAGTCACTTCACGATCAGGGATTCCTGCAAGTTTGTCAAGATTATTTTGATGAAACCCTAGCCTCTCGCTTCACCATCACTCTCCTCAACCCTCCACTAATTTATCATATTTTAAAAAGTTAATATTATTAATGATGCTACAATTAATATGTCAAAATATTATTATTATTAATATTACTAATAATAATATTATGTTTTAAATTTATTTAAATGATTATTATTAATATTTGTATTGTTATTGTTGTTATATTATATTTTGAGTGGGCCTAATGGTTAAGATCATGTGTTCCTCATAAGAGGTCATAGGCTTAAAACCAAGCGGGTAGAGTATGTATGCCTTCATAGACTTTAACATTCAAATAACCATGAAAATGAGGGTCCCTTGTCTCACAAATAAGGAGGTCTCATACACCAATTTGGTATCCGACTTGATTGTGACATTAAAACCATACATATGTGTGTGTGTGTGTGTTCGAATTATGGCATATCGAACTTAACGTTGACAAAGTGATCCATTGTTGTTATTTCTTCTATATTAATAATATTAATTCAAGTTATGGCATATTGAATTCAACCATCACAAAGTGGTAAATTATCAACCCAAAATGAAAGAACGTATTTGAGTAAACTAGATTTGATGAAGGAGAGGTTATCTATGAGCTTGTCAATGAGAGGAGATATTTTGATTTTGGGACAGTGATGATTGATTGAGGAAAGGATTAGAAATTTAATTTAAAGTTTTGTAAGCACTTTGATCAATATTGAAAATGAATAAAGAATTAAGGTGGAAAGGCTGACAAAGGTACTATCCCTCCCCCAATATGTCAATATGATGGGCGAGTTAAATCCCCCAATCCAAATGTACACAATTTGATCCAAATGCCCAATACTTTCTATTATGAAATGTATAGAAGAGTATAATATAGACATTTTTTTAATTCTTTCACTCTTTCACTTTTAGTTAATATTGATATGTCATAATCTATAAACTGTATCGTAAATTTATAATTATATTTAGTAAATGTGAAAATATGAGTATGGTTTAGAGACGGATTTATAGAATCATGGAAGTTATTTACGAAAATTATATATCTTGATCTAAGGTACATGACAAAAATATGCTTGTATCTTTAATTTTACACCATCAGATCAAGATTTGTAATTAATAAAAAATAATAATGTACTAACATTGAAAAGGGAAATAACTATTAATGAAATTAATCCATGTTGAAACCTGGATCAATGAATTCTACCAATTATGTTAATTAATATAACCAATTTGATTTATTTAATATAACAATAGTGAAATCAAATATCAAATAAATTTCTTTTTTATTTTTGAGATAGTAATTATTTGCCAAATTATATTAAGGTGTGGGTATTCTCTCTCTTTATATTTGAATTAGACATTTAACTTGATATAGTCATTCTATTATCCTCGATTTATACTTATAATTTCTTTAAAAAAAAATCCTTTTCAGCATTAAATCATTTAAATAAAAACAACGTTTTTAACAAATAAACAAAAAAAAATCAAATATTTTATTAAATAATATTAAAATTTGATTTTCTATTTTATTATATTTTAAAAAATGCATTATAATAATCGGTTTGTTAATAAATGTAGCTATTGTATTTTAAATAGATTAGGGGCCTCGCGAGTTAGTTGATTCATTAATATTTATTTTAGTGTGATTGGGTGAAACCATATATATATATATATATATATATATATATATATATATATAATATTTGTATTACATGGAATATATATATATATATATATATATATATATATATATATATATATAATATTTGTATTACATAGAATATAGTGATTTTTTTGGCTAGTGAGCCAAATTTTTTAAATTTGCATAGGGTGTAAGTCCAAAATATAGTGGGAATTTGCATGAAAAATATGTTATCGGTTGTGAGCCATGGACTGATGCTAGAACAAAAGATTTCCAAAAGAGAGATGGTGTGGCAGGAGTCTCTTCCTCGACAGGTGTCATGCCGTAGTACTTTTCATCACCAAACAGAGGGCACATAGTGGTTTGAAAGTCATCTTTACTACGTTGATGCTTGACAAGAAGTTCAGATATGGAGTGAAGATATTTGGCATGATAAGTAGCTGGAGGTAACATGTCTGCATTATGAGGAGTTGACTATGAGGCATTCTCATTGCAAAATTTAGGTGATCCACACTGAGAAGAGGAAGGAAAAATGATGTCAAGAGAGCCTTCCATGTCTCTAAGAGCTGCATTGATGCTCCTATGGAAGTGGTCTAGGATTTTGACCTCCATCACCAGCGAGCTTTCTCCTTAGTCTCACAAAAACCAACCTAGGATGTTCTTGAGAGCCCATGAATTTCGTCCACAAATCAATGCTCGATAGCTTTAAGGTCTACCACTTATGATTATTGTCTTTGACGGATGCATGGATAATATCTCTCTACACCCAAGGCATACTAGGGTAAGTGAGGAGTCTCACCTCTTACATTCCCACCACATCCAGGTCAGCCTCATTCTCGAACGAATAAATGGGAGCGAGGTGGATAGAGGGATGCCACTAAAGAGTGATAAATAGGGGGTGTATGACACGATCATGGAGGACACCTTAAGGGATGATTGCAACAAAGATGGATGTAATAGAGAGAACCTAAAGAGCAAATTGCAGTAAAGAGCCACTGAAGAGTATAGGAATAGATGTTCATGCGAAATGGTTGGAGGACAAGAGCAGCCTTAACTCTAAAGGGGGGAACACTTTCGTGTATCTTGGAGGATACAATGATTAACAATGGGCATTAGAGGTCGACCTATAGTTGGGGTTAGTGGATTGTGAGGCCATGTGGAGGGTGGCAGTTAATGTTCTATGAAGCTAGGGTGGCTTCCATGATTGTGAGAGAAATCGTTTGGTAGTGCCATTAAGACCCACCTCAAGTGAACATCATAGGGGAGCCACGGGGATCCAGAAGGGAAGTTAATGGGCCTGTGTCACCTCGATCCGAGTATTTTTACACTAATTTAATTTAAATAAATTATTTTATTTATTATTTTACATATCATTTTCTTTATTTGTTTATTTTAATATATTTTAAGTTCATTCTACATTATTCAAACATTTTTCTAATTTACAACATATGCATGAGTTAAATTTTGTGGAGACCGAGGTAATTTGAAGTAGAGTTGAGATATGTTTTGGGTGAAGGAGAAGATGAAAATTGGGGAGCACCAATATTTCAGCAAGAAAGTTGCAACTCCTAGGCTACCAACATTACTTTATCAACCTGGGGTTTGTACAAATTTGGAGGTGATAGTGTTATATACACAAGTAAAAGCAATGGTTCTGTCCTTTGTCATTGTTCAACTAGCGAGAGACCACTAGGGTTTTCAAGCCAGACTTCTATGGATTCATAAGAAGCTTGGTTCCTTGATGAAAGAAATAGAAATCTACTCTAAGAGAGAGTTGACCTACTGTAATAATGAAAAACACTGAAATTCAATGTTAAGGCACACCATTTCCTAATTAACTACTAAGAGCTATGCTTTGCAATAATGCTAAATTAACATGAACAAAACGCTAATGTCCTAAAAATGGAAGTTAAAAACATAAAACATAATTGTTATGCATGTAAAGGGCTGTAATAAATCTGTTTTGTCTTTTTATGCTTTTCAAGAAAAATCAACTGTGCAAGCTAATCTCTTTTGGTGATGTGGTAGGTGGGTTAGGGATGCTAGTCGATGACTGGAAGGTTCAAGAGATAATTGGAAGTTTTGGGAGACCCGTAGGTGACCTTGGGTGGCTTCTTAGAGGTTTTCCCTCAATTCAACCTCAAAACTGACCACTACAGGAAAACCTACAAGATGTATAAGAAACTACAGGACTCCCGATATTTCTATAGGATACAACCAAAGGCAAAACGATGGGTGTTGGATGTGATGGAAGGATTAGGGAAGGCGGTTTATGGTTGGAATGGAGTGAGCAAAGGCTTAGGATCACTGAGAACCCAAAAATCGAGTTTAGGATATGGTTGGATTTGCTCAACATGATTGAGGGAATTTTTGTGTCAAATGATGAAATTGGTGAAGGTATTAATGAAAACAAGGAATTCCTATGGGTGGATGAAGTTGGAAAGTGGTTGCTTACTATGATATCTCTTTCTACATTGTAAAAACTCTAGCTGTTTTTGAGCTCCAAACTTATGGAAGGCTTTGATGTAATTTCCTATTTTGGTGATAAGAATGAGTTTTTTCTTTATCCAACACTAAGCTAACTCAAAGGGCTGAACCTCTTGGGTTAGGGCCCAACCCTAGCAGCAAAGTATTCTCTTCTTGTATATGTATGATTAGCTTAGTTTCATAGGTTCATAGTTAAACTGTCTTTAGAAGCATTTCATTGCAAGTAGCGTAGATTTGATTGATTGTTTATTAGTCTGCTTCCGTTTGTGCCTTACTTCATTAGTAGGTTATAAAGGATAAGAAAAGCACCACAAAGCTATCAGGAGGTATATTGACCTCACTTCTTCCTTTTGGGATCATGATTTGAGGAGAATACCCTTGTGCAACCCCAAAAAACTAGATTTCCATTTCTTTGATAAGATTTAGAGTTTATTGTACTTGAACCAGAATTTGATTAGTTTTTCAAATGTAGGATTTCATTGCCATATCTTCTATCTTCATTCTTGTAGTAGATCTCATACATGATTCCATTTTATTCAACAATTTCCTCATGCATAAGGTAGACATTTAGTTCATTAAATTCTACTTTTCTAGGTCATGAGACTAACTCACTTTAACTCATCTCATTAAACAAAATATAATAAAAACATATAATAAGTTGTGAGAAGAGTTGGTTTGACTAAGCTAGGAGGTAAATTAATGCCCATATAGTTACCCAATGATGAGGCTTATCATCACCCCCTGCTGAAAGTGTTTCTCATCCTCTAAACAACTTAATAAATATCCATGTCTTTCATACCTCTAGTGGCCTCCTTGACATCCCATGCCTCTGTTGTGTTTCCTCTTCTTGTGTATAGAAGCATACCTTCTTTTCTACCTCCTCCTATTGCATCCTTTCTTCTTCTTCCTTCCTTCCTTCTAGCATTCCTAAGAGTAGTGGTGGATTGAGTCTGAAGCTAATCCAATTGACTTGAGCCTTTGAATAGTTTGCTTGTACATGGATGTCATACCCAGTGCTTCTCTCCTTCTTTGAGGAGAGTAGTACTCTCTTATCTTTAAACTGTATGGAAATGTGTTCCATCTCCTCAAAAAGATTGCATGTTGTCATCCCCTAACAACATGAACATGTCTTCAAAATGTGTAATCACTTGCTCTAGGCTAGGAAGATAACTAGGTGCAAGATGAGGATCATTTGAAATTAAATTATGTGTACTGATGACGGCCATTGGATTGAACTTCTCAGTTATGTTCATAATAGGCTCTGTTTGTTCTCTTGCCAATATATTCTTCATTTCTATAGCCCTTGCTTCCTCATGGTTCATCTTGATGCCAAAGCCATCAACTATAAATCTCCTAGCTTGGAATTAGAGTAAAATACATTCATGTTTGTTAAGGCCATGTTATGCAAATAAAAGTCAGACATCTTGGCCCTATCTTCCAATGTACTTTGATCACAAAGATCAGTGAACTGTCTATAATCCTGAAATGGCATAGTGCCTCTATGTGTTAGGGTCTTGATTTGGATCTGCAACCACTTTTCCTTAAGGTATAGGGCATAGGATTTAGCTGGCATCTTTCACTGGATTCCTTCCACAAAGAGACTGGCCATGGATGCCAATTGATTCTCTTTTTATTGTAATTGTCCTTTCCACCATGCTCTAACTGATTTTTCATTATGGCCTCTCTATCTCTCAATCTACTTAGTTCCACGCCCATCCCTTTGAGCTTCTCCTCCATGTGACTAATGTCCTCCACCCCCTTGGACTTGGAAATCTGCATCCATCTATGAGTTATGGGTCTCTCCTCCTCAAGCTCAAAGAATAATGGAATAACATACTTTTGTGGAATGATCTTATCCCCTTCAATAAATATGTAGTAGGAGTCAAGGTTAGGTTGGGGCCTAGGTTCCCTTAGCTCTGGGTCCTCTTCTTTAGTTTCTTGTTGTAGGCTTCCCTCCTTATCCAATTTTTGAGTTTCATGTAGTTTTAGCAGTCTCCTATAGGACTACTTCTGCTTCCTGTAGGTCTCGTTGTGTATCTTGTAGGATTTCTTTTCCTTTGGATGAGGTACCACTAGTACAAAATTGCTAATTAGTTACTAAAAAAACAACTAAAATTTGCATATAAATGACCATTTTTCAATCGGTGACCAATAGTAGCTGATTTACAATATCTTAAAACGTGACCAACTTTTAGTCATTTTTATATTAGTCATTAATTGGTGGTCTCAATTTTGTTGTTCAGTAATATATTTAGTCATAAATTTGGCTATTAATTTAGTAATTGATTTAGTCATTAATTGCCACAATTAATGACCAAATATACAACAAAATATATTACTACATGATCACCCAAGAAAACCAATTAATGACCAAAATGTTGGTCATGTTATAAGATATTGTAAATTAGCTACTAATTGTCATATATATGCAAATTTTAGTCATTGTTTGAAGCCAATTAATGACCAAGTAAATATGACTAAATTTTAGTTATGTTATAAGATATTATAAATTAGCTACTAATAATCGTATGTAGTAAAAATTTAGTCATCATTTGTAATAATTTTTTTTAACATTTATAGTAGTCATTTATCATTTTCTGGTAGTTTCATATTCATTATACAAGCAATTGATTTAGTAGTTTGTATTCATTTAATTTACTTTCATTAACAATCATTATAAATGACTAATTTAGTCATGTATTCATTTTATTTTTTTTCATCATTAATTAATATAAACTACTAATTTGGTAGTTTGAGAGTGATTTTATGTATTCATTATTAATCAACATAAATTAACTAGGATGATTTTGCGACTAAATTAAAAGAAATGGCATACAACATGTATGTTCATCTTGTATGAAAACAGAAAGTTAATTATGTTAATTACAATACTAAATAATGTCAAGTGAAACTATAAATACTTTCAACCACAAATTATAATATATAAAATGTCTAGTATTACAATATGAGTTTCCAACTTAATATTAGTTGGACTACAATTTACACATGAAATATTGTTTCATCACTTCAAAACATTATCACTGTGTCGCCAGGGCATTGCAAGTGAATTCGCCAATTCTAAAGACTTGACCACCAATGTCTATGTATGTGTATTATCCAGGATATTGGCTCTAAGAGTATTAATATACTGGTTCTCTTCTATCTCCCTTTTTCATTTGTCACTCAAGTGTTATTGTTCTCCTCTTTCTTCAATTCCTTCTTCTTACCATCAATACTGATCAGTTCCTCTCCTAGAAACAAAATAAGATACAATGAAGAGTATAAGACATGAAAGACTGTGATTACTGGAATATAAAATAATGTAGATTATAAAATATTCATACAACATATACCTCAACGTCAATAATGGAAATGCCACTTTTCCCCATAAAGGTAAGAAACTCGAACAAGTTTTCTTCACTTGGGTGATAGTGGTTACTATGTGGCCAATTCACCTATATAAACAAAGAAAATAAAACAACACCATAGAAAAGAATGCCTTAATAAATTAGTATTTAACCTTCAGAGAAACCTTACGCACAATCATGCCAACTTACATGCTAAAAACCTCTAGATGTGGATAATTTGTGAAAACAAATAATCTAAGGTGTGATGTCTAATCCTTGTTATTTTATTCACAACAACATTTCATTCTCTAACACATGAACTTGGTCAAGTATATAGACAACTTGTGCTCAAATAACAATATGGAAGGAACCACATATAACAAACCTTCAACAACCTAGCCGCGCTCTGCTTCGCTCTGCGGAGTTGCAACAGAACCACAGCCGCCATCGATCGGTGCAGCTATGAGCGGTCCAGGGGGCGGGGAGGTCGCTCCCACCCCTCCAATCTCATCTGCAGATGCTTTTAGCAGCCTGTTAAAACAGCAAGGGAAGAAACGCAAATATTCAGAGGCGCCAAAGTTCATTAAGAAACTTGAAGAGATTCCTGAGATTGCTCTTCTAGAGGAACAACCGATCAAAATCGCTCTAGCTCTGGCTGACAGAGGCCTAGTAGGGCAGTTTATGGGCCGCTGGCCATCCACAAAAATCACGGACGAATGGATTCAGAGGAACAGGAGACCTCAGCTAAAAAACAATGTGATCTGTTATGCTGTGGGACGAGGCTACTTCATTTTTGAATTTACAACCAAAGAAGATCGGGATTTGGTGTTCAGAAACGGGCCGTATCTTATGGGAAATCAAGGTCTGTACCTAAAGAAATGGAGCCCCGACTTCGATCCCTTCGTAGATGTCCCTAAGGAGGCGCCGGTCTGGGTTTGTCTCCCTAACCTCCCGATACATTGCTGGAGCTATCAATCCCTGCAGAAGATCAGAAATGGGCTGGGTCATTTCATTGATAAAGCTGACCACAAGGGCCAATATACCTGCGCCAGAATCTGCATGGAAGTCGATCTGGAAGCCGGTCTGCCCGAAGCGGTCAAGCTCTCAGTAGGAGAATGGCAGCATTATCAGAAGCTGGATTACGAGCAGTTGCCGTTCAAATGCCGAACCTGTCATGAGCATGGACATTTCCAGCGTGACTGCCCAAAAGCTTCAGCAGGGACCGCGGTTGAAGAGGAAGGATGGAAAGAAATTAAAAAGGGAAAGGCTGTCCCAAAACCCCCGGGGCAGAATACCTCTGCGTCGCTGGGGAAACCTCATTCTAACCCAAAGCTCAATGCTGATTTCAAAGATGGCTCCTCCTCAGGAGAACAGGTGGAGACCATGGAGACACAAGAGGAAACTGGAAATAAGTCGAAGCAAGTGAAAGATATTGAAGGCGAATCATCGGCTCCTCCAGTTGATGATGGTCAGCAGGGGAAAGAAGGTAATGAAGAGCATATCAGCCTCGCCTCCGAATCTGAGGAAGACTCTGAAGAGAGAGATTCTGAAACAGATAACTCACAAATCACTCCTATTAAATCGACAAGGGGCTGGAAATCCAAGAAAAAATAGCGTGAGGAAAAAACTTACCTAGATGTCCTCCAAGGTTCTCAAAAAACCCTCAAAGGAATGATGAATACGAGATCTGGGCGCAAGAGTAACAGGGCTCCAAAAGGAGCCTCAATCCCCCAAATCAGTAAATAATGAAATACGTCTCCTGGAACTGTAGAGGATTAGGCAACAGGTTGAAAGAGGAAGCCGTCAAAGACATAGTGAGAATATATTCACCTGAAATCCTTCTCATCCAGGAGACTAAGCTGGAGGAACCCCTACTCCTCCAATCCAGTAAAGTATTTTGGCAAAAAGGTCAAGGAAGAGCGGTTAGTGCAAGAGGTGCTTCTGGTGGAATAGCCACCTTCTGGAACAGCGCCATTTATGATCTCATTCAAGAAAAAAGCAGTCCCCATTGGCTTTTCACTCAGCTACTTCACAAAGATTCTGGACAACAGGTAAGTATGTTTAATCTATATGCTCCTGTTTTTCCAGGGGAAAAAAAAATTTGCTGGAACTCGCTTCATTCTTTTCTTGAAGAACAAAACCCAGGAAATATTATCATTGCAGGGGATCTGAATGTCACCCTTGCTCTTGATGAGAAAAAGGGAGGCTCCATTGTCAGGGACCCTGCCAGAGAATGGGTTGAAGATATTATGCTGGGCTGGGACCTAGAGGATATAAAACCTACTTCAGGCAAATTCACCTGGTCCAACAAAAGATTAGCCCCAAATCATATAGCTGCCCGCATAGACAGATTCCTTGTCCTTTCATCCTTCCTGACTTGCGATCTAATGGCCACTTCTAAAATTCTTCCAAATCTCATTTTTGATCACAAGCCCATCCTCCTTGAGCTTTCACTGGATGGTAATTTAGGCCCCATTCCATTCAGGTTCAGCCCTCTGTGGATTCAGCAAGAAGGATTTCAAGATGTAGTCTCGGATGCCTGGAATAGGCCTGTCCATGGTTCCCCTTTCTTTGTGTGGGAAGAGAAAATTAGAGTTTTAAAAAGAAGTCTTAAGGAGTGGGCAAAAAGATTGGAAACACCTACTGCCAAAAGAAAAGAATCTCTCAACAACCTTGCTGCCCATCAAACAGCAATGGAGAATAATCCTGTAACTCAAAATCTCCTTCAAAAAGAAGTCGAGTTGCAAAAAAAGGTTCACAAATCTAGCAGGGAGGAGGAAGAATTTTGGAGACAGAAATCTAGAAATTTATGGTTAAAGTCCGGAGATAGGAACACCAGCTTCTTTCACAAACAAGCCGAAGCCAGAAAGCACTTCAAAACAGTTTCTGAGATACAATACCAAAACACAGTTATAAAGGATTTTGATGGCATTAAGAGAGCTGCTTATTCATTCTTCAAAGATCTTTATTCGGCTCCTGAAGAAAACCCTATAGATCCCCAGGCCTATCCGATGGATTTAATTCCCAATAGCGTTAAGGATTCAGACAATGTCATGCTGACTGCTCCGATTAGCTTGGACGAAATTAAGCATACTCTGGATTCTATGGAGCCTGACAAAGCTCCAGGCCCTGATGGCTTCACTGTCAGGTTTTTCTTGGCCTGTTGGTCGACAATCAAAAAAGATTTATTGAGAATGGTCAGAAAATCCCAGAATTGTGCAAAGCTGGGCGGTGGCATCAATTCGGCATTTCTAGCCTTGATCCCAAAGGAGAAAGGCGCTTCCGACTTCAGCAGATTTAGGCCCATATCCTTGTGCAACTCTAGCTACAAGCTGGTCTCCAAAATAATTGCCAACAGGTTAAAGAATATTTTGCCAGCCATCATCCCTGAAAATCAAGGCGGATTCATAAAAGGAAGAAAGATTTTGGACAACATTGTGCTGGTGCAAGAAGCTGTCCATTCAAGTTGCCAAAGAAAAGAGAAAGGTATGGTTATTAAGCTCGATCTGGCTAATGCTTTCGATAGGGTAAGACACGATTTTTTGTTCAATGTAATGAAGAATCTAGGTTTCTCATCCGCCTTCATAAACTGGGTGAATGCCTGTATTGCCTCGCCATGGATCGCGCCACTGGTCAATGGCCGCTCAACTGACTTCTTCCAAGCCTCTAGAGGCCTCAGACAAGGCTGTCCCTTGTCTCCACTCCTTTATGCTATTCAGGCCTCGGTCCTCAGTTTCCAGCTTGATCACAATCAGAAGATTCAAATTCTGCCTGGCCTCAGAACGACTCAGAGGGTGAAGGATATCAATCATGCACAGTTCGCAGATGACACATTGCTGCTTGGAGGAGCCAGCCTAATCTCTGCCAGATCCTTCAAGAAGGAGCTGGACATTTACAAATCACTCTCAGGAAGCAAAATTAACTATCGAAAATGCTCAATCTATGGCTGGAACTGCACGATCAAGGAGCTGTCTGACATTGCAAGGCTTTTAGAAATGGATGGAATTCGTAATTGGGAGTCTTTTAAATATCTCGGGATCCCAATCTTCAAAACCAAACCCAAATTTGCCCATTGGATGCCGCTGCTCGATAAGTTAAAGAACAGAATCCAAGCTTGGGGAGCCTCATGGCTGAATAATGCAGGGAAAGTCATCCTGATGAAGTCAGTCCTTATAAGTATGCCGCTTTACCAAAACTCAGTTCTCCTTGCCCCCAAATCCTTTCTCAGCAAAATGGACAGTTTGTTGAGAAGATTTCTATGGGAAGGTGGGAACAACAACGACAGAAGGATCCATTTAGTGAACTGGGAGATCATCAAGAAGCCACTTCTTGAAGGCGGCCTCCATCTGCGCAACTTGGCTATTCAAAACCTTGCTTTGGGATCCAAGATCTTGTGGAATTTAGTTTTCGGTAAAACTAGTTGGAGCAAAAGAGTCATCTGGAAGAAATACTACCAAGGACAGCGCTTGAGATGCCTGGATAAGCCTCCAAGAACCATAAAAGGATCTCCGATCTTCAATCTCTGCAGTCATGCTATGGAGCAGTTCAGCAAGCATCTTTACTCGATCCCTGGTAATGGGAGAAAAATTAATATCTGGGAAGATTCAATTCTGGGAGACCAACCATTGATTCAAGTGGAGGGGCTTGCAAATATCAGAGCTTGGCTTCAGTCCTCCAAATTGCACACCTTGTGGGACATTTCCACCTGGAAGAAAGATCCTGATAAGCTTTGGGATTGTTGGAATTTGGGAGAGATTCCTCATATGTTGTAGGGGGAAGCTTCACTTCTGCTGGATCTACTTCAAGGCAAGTCTCCCTCAAAGGCAACCTCTAAAGACAAAAGAGGCTGGGGCTCCCTCTCAGGCTCTTACACAGCTTCCGAAGGTTACAAAAGTATTCTGGTTGTCCCTTATGCTCCTCCTAACCCAGCTATATGGAAATTTATATGGGATTTCCCCTCTCTCCCCAAAATTGAATTTTTCTGTTGGACTGTTGCGCACAATAGCATTCTCACCAGAGATAATTTGAGAAGAAGAGGGATGGAAGGGCCCTCCAGATGCCCCCTTTGTTTGGCTGCTGAAGAGAATGTCAATCATCTGCTGTTGCTTTGCCCTTTTGCTCAGGTAGTATGGAGGGGAGTTCTGAGGTTAGACCATGCAAATTTTGTTCTACCTGAAAGCATCTCTAATCTATTCCGAACCTGGGTCATTCTACCTCCCTTTTGCCTTAAAAAAAAAAGTCTCCTCAAAATAACCTGGATGTGGATCCCTAAGTTTATAGTCTGGAAGCTGTGGTTGGAGAGAAATAATAGGATTTTCAGAGGAGAAAGCTGCAATCCTACACGGGTAATTTCTAAAATCAAAGCTCTGCTAGGCGAGGCTGTGGAAGTCAATTCTACTTCCAGGAATGAAATGAAGTTGGTCAAAGAAGAGGAGCAATGGCTCCAAGAACTGGTACCGAATCTGAACGAAAGATCCACTCCTTCTGCTCCTATCCATGCCAACTGGGAGATCAGACTGGAGGAACAGGAGTTTATAAAGTGGAGATCAACCTTAGATGAATATTGTTTGTTCTTCGATGGGGCTTCTAAAGGAAACCCTGGGGCGGCAGGCAGCGGTGGGGTTCTTTTGAAACCTGGAGGATCAACAGAATTGCGATTCCATTGGGGTCTGGGCACAGAATCTAACAATAGAGCAGAGGCTCTAGCACTGTGGCAAGGGCTGATCCTGGCGATTAATCGAAACATCCTCTCTCTCTGTGTATTTGGAGACTCTAGGCTCATCATCCAGGCAATGTTCTCTCATAAGACTCCTCATCAGGTCCATTTAGCCACTGTCATCAAAAAAATTCAACTCTTACTGCCCAAGTTCAGGAAAATCTCCTTCTATCACATTTTAAGGGGGCTCAATTCTCAAGCAGATATGGAGGCCAATCTTGGCTCCCTCTGCAACCGAAGAACACTGGTGGTCAATTCGAGGGAATCCTTCTGTCCTATTCCATAAGGTTCATGCTGTTTGATCCGCTGCTACTTTCTGTTCCAATGGTTACTTCGCTGCTCTGCCCTCCTCTGCTTCTCGGGTCCCTCCCTCAGGGTATTTCAAATCTTTATATCGACTTGATTTCAGGCCGCTCTCAGACAACCCTCTTATCAATATCCCTTTCTTCTGTCAGAATTCCTCTTGCGGATTCAAATCTCCTCTAAAACCATCTCAGATCTTGACCAGAACCTACCCTGATCTCTCAACCGAACACTGATTTCCCCTCATATCTGAACTCCATCAAAGCTAATCATTCCCTAAAGGAGGCATTCGTTCGGTAGTTTCAAGAAATGCATTTTGTCCGATGAAGATCCTCATGCCATCTGTATATCCTCCAAAGAAATCGAAGTTTCACTTAAGCTCGGTTCTCCATTGTTAGCTGGTTCAGTGTTTGTCCAAAGAAGTCCGTCGACCTCGGCCGTTACTGCGATCATAGCCGGACAAATCCTTCATCTATGCGGATTCTTCTTTTATCGAAACATCCAATGCCTCTGTATTGAATCGCCTGTTGCGTTTTTTCCTGGTCTCAGCGTTATTTTGACAGAACAGTTTATGAATTCTCTCCTTCTGACAAGCTGAAATGTAAATGCTAGCGGCAGGCAGTTTGCCGCCATAAATAAAATCTATAACCGTTAAAGTCAAAAAAAAAAACAATATGGAAGTAAACTTTTCTAATAGCCATGATTTTTTTTTAACACAAAACAATGGAAAAGATTTCAATTAATATCATGTAAACTAATATCATCTTCAAGCTTTGGATTTTTTTTAAATGGGCATGATATCAAGTATTTTCAATTTCATAGTTAAAATACAACAAAATCGAAGGAAACATTCAAAATACAATAAAATAAAATAGAGAATATATCATGGAATGGACATTGCAATTATAAAACATATGTTTACCCGTCCACCAACGTCTTGTCTAGCATTCGTAAAACATTTTCTTGCCCAAAATAACCATGAGGTGAAAGAATCACAATATTAAAAATTATAGTAATCCCTACTCGAAACATTTCCAAAGTCAATGGCTCAAGTGCCTCGGCTCACCTTGTATTTGGAAACCATTTATTCACGAAATTGGTATGATAGTAGAAATTTTAAACAACATACATATTAAACTATGTAAAAGATTAGCAAATGAATTTCAAACCAAGCAGATTAGTTACTAATGGCTACACAGTATGAACATAGTATGAATTTCAAAACAAATAGACTAGCAAATAAATTCATACTATGTTGCTAATGGCTAATTAATTTCAAAACAAGCAGATTAGCAAATGAATTCATACTGTGTTGCCAAGGCATTGTTCTCCTCTTTCTTCAATTCTTGTTTCTTCCCATCAATACTGAATTCCACTTCTAAAAATGAAAGAAGATACAATGTAAAGTATAACATATGAAAGACAATGAACACTAGAATATAATCTATAGACTATATATATTTTATAATACAAAATTGTCAAGAAAACTTTAAAGATAAACATATTCAACAAATTAATAAAAATCTCATTTATATGTTGAGTCCCATGTAGCCTTGCATTCTACAATGTCCAAAATTAGCCTTATATATATTATCTGTCTACTAAAAAAAAAAACAATAAACTTATTGTTATATTCATTAAGAGTTTCCAAGTTAGGGCTAAATTCCACTAAGATTATCCAAAAAGTGCTTCCCCTACTTTATTACAAACGTTTCTAGGCTTGAAGGCTGACTATTTCCATAATATGTATCTCGTTGTCCTCATACGTAGAGCACAATGGTAGTTATGTAGGTTTCATTTGTACATAAATGAACAAAAAATGCCAAAAATGCTTGAAATTAACTAACTTGCAAGGTATTTTTCCTATCATTAAAAATTATAAGTGGTTTTATTTCTTGTTAATTTTTTTTTTATTAAAAAAGGAATAATCAACAATTACGGTGATTGGAAACACCCATATAGGTTGGAAAGATAAATATGCATTTTGCAAATATTTCTAGTATTTTTTGAGGTATTTCTAAGGTGTTTTGGTTTACATTTCTAAAGGTGAAATATTGGTGGGGGAGGAGTTTCCTACTACTTAGTTGTTGAACAATGCATTCCCTCCTATCTTAGAGGTTTTCTTATCTAAATTTTCTTGGAAGGAATGTGTTGGATTTTTAGTAATCTTTGATTAAGTCTTCTTTTTACTAAAGTTGCACATAACATGCACACACAAAATTGTTGTAGAGTGTGTGTTTGCGAGACCATGTTTGAGAATTTATGGAAGGAAGTTGGAGGAAATTGACCATGACTCCCTTGACATTCGAGGTAAAGGAAAGATCACAATGTTTACATATTGGTGGCTTGAGCAAGGGTTGTGGAGGGGCAAGCTATTATCTTGTGCCAAGAGTTGTGGAGAGATGAGGTTCATTGTTTCAGTGATCTACATTTTGAAATATATGAGGTATTTTTTCAAGAGAAAAGAATATACATCATGATAAGAGCTACTCATATTCATCATAGACAGACACTCTCATGGTCACAATAGAATCAATAGTGTAAGTGGAGGAGGAAGTTGAAGGTATCACTTCCAAGCCACCATTGACATATAAGGAGGCAATACACATCAAGGATGTGGTTTTTTAGGTTGAGAAGACTATTAATAATAGTCTCTTGGTTTGGAGCTATTATTGTCTCTTCCATTAGAAAATAAGATCATTTTCACCAAGTTTTATAGAGAGTGTTACTTCTCCTTTGATTAACACTTCTACAGATGTAAGAAACATATCTCACCTCCCAAAACTCTTCACATTCAACCCATAGCATGGGGAAACTAAGATTACCATTGTTACTTCTAATTTATCTTTTCTCCTCTGCACACATTCTACATGAGGTATTGCAATTTTTATCGCATTATATTCCAATGAAATTATAAAAAACAACTTGAAATTTCTTTGAACAAAAACTCCACCATTTACCATTTATGTGCAATTATGGATTTAAGTCAAAGTTCAAATTAGAAACATATGGAAAGTTTCAATAAAATTCATATCTTTGAGAATAAATTCTAATAATACATTTTCTCTTTATTGTTGAGATCAATTTATTCTTACCTGTTCATAGTGCCATCCCACAAAAGTTGGGCAAAATCAAAATTTGAATGAAGGAATCCTAGCCAACAATTGAAACTTTATATAGGCCCAATGCTCCATGCAAGTATTAATACAGCTGCTAGCTTCCAGTGTATAATATTTCTCTCTACGAATTAGAGAAAATACCTAACAAAATTGCTAAAAATAAACATGGACAAAACATTCATAAAAATTGCTAAAAATAAACTAGGACAAAACGCCCATCAAAAGCGCTAATAAAAAACTACTGAGGAAAACATAGTGCTACAAACAATGATGAAAATGCAAACAAGCTTTAGTAATTATGAGATTTACCATTTTTTCCAACATTCAGTACCATTCAGCTTCAAGAAAAAACATAAATCAAATACATTTGGAATTCTTAAATCACTGAAACTCCATCATCAATGTCTTAGCAATTTTATTCGAAGAAACTTCTATATAAGTGCAAAGAGTTCACGGAAAATATAGAGAAAAATGTGAAGAAACTTCAATGTGACTACAAAGTATCAATGGAGAATTTACATAAAAAAAATTGTGAATTTATATTGTGTTAGTTGACTAATATTGTTGAAGCTCACTTCTAAATTCTGTTGAGCAGCCTACTACGGAGAGAAATACATAGTGGAGGAGTTTAGTGAAGCACTATATCCCTTACATTTCATCTATGTAGGGATAAATTTACATAAGTATATTACTAAAATATAAGTCATGTGTCTCTCTTAAACTTAGACACACGAGTTGATTTAGAGGGGTTGCACGTAATAATTACATGGCACAATGAACTATTAAGGTAATTTCCGAAAGAAACAAATTTTCAAAAATAATTTTTGAACTTAAATGCTTTGTGATATATGATGTCCAATCAATCATATTAACCATATTTGACAGTCAAGATTCATTTTTCCAATATCTTTCTGCTCATTGCTACCATTAATGGTGCTTTAGTTGACACTTTTGGAGGTACTAAAAATCTTACTGTTGAGAATTATATTTCGGACTTGAACTTTTACACAGGTTCAGTGTGAATGAAAGTCCCATTACCGAATTCAGCCTCTAGAGCTTTTGTGTTTGGAATCAATTTGCAATTAGTCCCACCCGTATATCTCTAGAGGCATCAACCATACAACCATAGTGTAGGATTATACAAGAAATATGAATGGAAGTCCAATCACCAACTTCGGCCCATGGAGTTTTGGTGTTTGGAATTGATTTGTAGGTATTCCCACCCATGTTAAAATCTTTGGAGGCATCATTCATACACATGTAATGTAGGTAGGTACAAGAAATATGAATTCAAGTCCCATCACCAAATCTGGCCTCTAGAGTTTTGGTGTTTGGAATTGATTTGCGGGTAGTCCCACTCGTGTCCAAATCTCTAGAGGCATCAACCAAACGCCCATAGTGTAGGAGGATAAAAGAGATATGAATTTAAGTCCCATCACCAACTCTAGCCTTTGGAATTTTTTTTTTGGAATTGATTTGGAAGTAGTCCCACCCATGTTCAAATATCTCGAGGCATCACCCATACACCTATAGTGTAGGAGGATACAAGCAATATGAATGCAAGTCCCATCATCAACTCCGACCTCTAGAGTTTTGATATTTGGAATCAATTTGCAAGTAGTCCCACTTGTGTTCAAATCTCTGGAGGCATCACCCATACGCCTATAGTGTAGGGGGATATAAGAAATATGAATGCAAGTTCCATCACCAACTCCTACATCTGGATTTTTTTAGTTTGGAATCAATTTGTAAGTAGTCCCACATGTGTTTAAATCTCTGGAGGTGTCACCAATACGCCTATAGTGTATGATGATATAAGAAATATGAATGCATGTCCATCACCAACTCCAGCCTATAGAGTTTTGGTGTTTGGAATCAATTTTCAATTAGTCCCACCCGCATAAACATAATAAGTAGTTTGAGATCATTTTGAAAAATAATTTTATTTTTGGAAAACTAATTCTATTTTTTAATTCACTTTAGTAAAAGAATAGAAATTCTTATGTTTAGCAGTTGAGTGTAAGATTGTATCTCATGCATAACTTAGACTAGGAGGAATCCTAAAAATAGATTCTCTACTAAAACTATATAGATAGTGAATGGTAGAGGCTTTCAACACACTTCAACAGTTGAGTAGGTTGAGAAACAGAGAGGGAGAGAGAGAAGGAAACTAGGAAAGAGATGTTTCCAACAACATTCAATCCCATACGGTCACATGGATAGCACAATATAGATTTGTACAGTCATACAGAGAGTATTGTTTTGATCCATACAATTATATAGACAATCCATACATGTGTCCATATATGTTTGTATGCGCAGGCAAAAAATCTATATAACAGTCGTTTTCCTTAGTCCAATGTGTGTTTGGTATCCATACATGTGTTTGTACAATTTGTATGGGAAGGACAGATATGGTAAAAGTTTGATCATATTTGTAACTTAATATGACCTAAGGAACTAGTGACAACCAACAATTTTAGCCAAACAAAATATAGGAGGGAAAAAGGAAATCCCCTTTAAAATGAAATGAACAATGAGTACAAGAGCAACATGAAATGAGATAAACATAGAAGAACAATAGTGTTGTCCCGAGAAGAAAAACCCTAGAAAGTGAAGAAGGGGCAGTAAAAGAAGTGTTGCCTAAACTAAGGAGCCACTACCACTAGAGGAGGTAGAAAGTCCTTCTCATCATCCAACTTAATGGTATGGACATCAATGCCCTGTGCCTGCCAAATAACTTCCTTTGGAAATATGTCTGTAGGGGTGAGTAATTCTGGCTGACATCAAACTGCTCTTGATTATTGGTTGAAGTGGAGGTGAAAGAAGAAGTAGAACCACTCCTCACATAAAAGGTTAAGGAATTCCTCCTAGATGTGAGAAACTGGTAATGCTTCTCTAAGTAGGCATTCTGTAGTGGTGATGCTTCTAAGAAGATTTGTTTCTCATAGGTTCCCTCAATGTGGCACAATTTGGAGCATTGATGTTGTACACAGGGAGCAACGTTGGATGGTTCTTTCACTTTCCAGCCAAGTTTCATGAAGAATTTCAATCCCCCATATTCATGGACCTGATGAAAAGAAAAGTCATTATGGATGGCTAGCCTAGAATTTCTCTGAAATAAGCACAATCTGAGAGAAAATGTATCTCTAATTTAAAGGGCAGGGCATTGCTAATTTAAGTGTTTTAAGAATTTTGACAAAATTATACCCAAGCCCCTCTAGATGAAATAAAACCTCCCTCTTATCTCATTTAGATAGGATATTTAAACACAAAGTTCTCCTTAGTCTCTACCTCAGGCAAAGAGCAAAGTCCACAAATCATTTCTTCAAGGGGTATATGGTAATCGGTCTGAACCTTCAACTGATGTGAGCACATTTGAAGCTGCCAAGAGGAAAGGGAAGCCCATTAGATGGAACTAGATATAGTATGGCCAAACTAAGGAGATAATTGTTCCTTTTGTTGTTTAGTTCTTTTACCATCCTTCTAACAAATAAGTGATCAAAGATGTTTAAAGGAGAGAACTACACCTATTTGTATGCACTTCTTGTTCGATATTCCCAACTCATTCTTTCTTGAACAAGAAATTTATTATATCTCATGACTACACTGATCATCATGACTGTGATAGTACATTAGTGCTACCATACCCAAGCCTTCTTGTTACTGTTTATTACAAGATATTATTTGGTTTCAGCTGATGGGGTTCCCATCTCATTGGTTACTGAAACTGACTTTGCACTCATTGTCCAATCATTTTCTATAAGATCCATCATAATTTATAGGATATCTACTTCGTCCTCTATGCCAACCTTAATGCTATTGCCCACATCTCCCATTGGGCATCAATACCCAAGCTAGTAGGTGGTATTTTCCATCTAGTGTTTGGATATGAATTTGCATGAAGTCATCGTGACCAATCCATGTTGAGGGTAGCCTACATCGAAGTACATGCAACCGGATCAATAGTGACTTGGAAATTCCGGTTTAAAGTTTGAACATTGTGATTCATAACTTGGAATGTAAACACATTTTCTCATCTATATCAAACTATAGTCAAGATAGCTATTCTTTGTGTTTACATGGACTTTGTCATTTGATTCTAATGAAAGGTAGGATCCCTTGGTATTTACCTTCAGAAATTTTTAGACAAAATATCTATTGATCAAGAAGAAAATGGAAAAGAATGTGCAAAAAACATAGGAATGCCAAGAAGGTCCATTGTTTCCTCCATGCCAATTTTACCTCTACTGCCCACATCTCCTAGTGGCCGTCAAAGCCCAAACTAGTAGGTGGAATTTTCCAACCAGTGTCTCGACATGAATTTGCATGAAGTACTCATCACCAATCCATGTTGAGGGTAGTCTGCATCTAGGTACATGGAATCAGATCAGTAGTCACTTGGAAAGTCCAGTTTAAAGTTTAAACACTATGATTCATAAAATGGAATGTAAAGACATTGTATCATATTTATCAATCTGCAATCAAGATAGCTATTCTTTGTATTTACATGGACTTTGTCATTTTGTTCCAATGAAATGTAGGATGCCCTAGTATTTTCCTTCTACATGGATATCACAATACAGATTTGTACAGTCATATAGATAGTATCATTTGTATCTATACAAATATATAGAAAGTACATACATGTGTCCGTACAGTTTGTATGGGTAGGCCAAACATCTATATAGCAGTAATTTTTCTCTGTCTAATGTGTGTTTGCTATCCATACAGGTGTTTGTACAGTTCATATGGGCATGAAAGATCTAGTCAAAGTTTGATCATATTTTTAACTTAATATGACCTAAGGAACTAGTGACAACCAACAATTGTAGCCAAACAAAAAATAAGAGGAAAAATAAAATCCCCTTTAAAATGAAATCGATAATGAGTACAAGAGAAACATGAAATGAGATAAACATTGATGTACAAGATTGTTGTCCCAAGAAGGAAAATTGTAGAAAGTGAAGAAGGGGCAGTAAAAGAAGTGTTGCCTAAACTAAGGTTCAACTACAATTAGAGGAGTTATATAGTCCTTCTCATCTTCCAAATTAATGGTCTGGACATCAACACCACATGTCTATCGAATAATTTCCTCTAGAAAGATGCTTGGACTAATAGGGTTGTAGTGAGTAATCCTGGCTCACATCAAACTTCTCTTGATTATTGGTTGAAGTGGAGGCAGAAGAATTAGAAGCACTTATCATATACAGGGTTTATGAACTCCTACTAGATAGGGAGAAACTAGTAATGTTTCTCTGAGTAGGCATTCTTTAGTGGCAGTGCTTCTGAGAAGCTTTGTTTCTCATAGGTGCCCTCAACGTGGCACAGTATAGAGCCGTGGTGGTGCAAGATACAGAGTAATGTTGGATGGTTTTTTCAATGTCCAACCAAGTGTCATGAAGAATTTCAATCAATCCCCCATTCTCCTAGATTTGATGAAAAGAGGAGGCATTATGGGTAGCTGCCATAGAATTGCTCTGAAATAGGCACAATTTGAGAGAAAATGTATCTCTAATTTACAAGGCATGGAATTGGTTATTGAAGTGTTTAGAGAATGTTGATAAAATTCTTTTGAAGTCCTTACATATGTAATAAAACCTCTCTCTTATCTCATTTAGACAGGATATTTAAAAATAAAGTGATCCTTAGTCTCTACCTCAAGCAAAGAGCAAAGTTTACAAATCATTTTCGCCAAGGGAAGATGGCGATCTATCTCAACCCTCAACTTATGTGAGCACCTATAAAGTTACTGAGAGAAAAGGGAAGCCCAACAGATGGAACTGGAGATACTATGGCCAAACAAATGAGAGAACTATTTCTTTTGTTGTTTAGTTCTTGTACCATATTTCTTACAAATAAGTGATTAAATATGTACAAAGGAGAGAACTACACCTTTTTTTATTCACTTCTTGTTCCATATTCCCAACTCCTTCCTGCTCGAGCAAGATATTTATTCTATCTCATGATTACCCTAATAATCGTCACTATGATACTGCATTAGTGCCACCATACCCAAGCCTTATTGTTGTTGTTTGTTATAAGTTATGATCTAGTTTTAGTTGATGGGGCTCCCATCTCATGGGTTGTTGAAACTGACTTTGCATTCATTGTCTAGTCCTTTTCTATAAGATCCATCAAAATTGATAGGCTATCCACTTTGTCCTCCATGCCAACTTTACCTCTATTTCCCACATCTCCCATTGGGCATCAATGCCCAAGCTAGTATGTGGCATTTTCCAACCAATGTATGGATATGAATATGCATGAAATCCTCATGACCAATCCATGTTGAGGGTAGCCTGCATCTAGGTACATGCAACCATATTAGTAGTCACTTGGAAAGTGCAGTTTAGAGTTTAAACACTGCGAATCATAACTTTGAATGTAAACAAATTGTCTCATCTATATCAAAATGCAATCAAGATAGTTATTCTTTGTGTTTACATGGACTTTGTCATTTGATTCCAATGAACTGTTGTATCCCCTAGTATTTTTCTTTTACAAGTTTTAGACAACATAGTTGTTGGGCACAAAGAAAATGGCATACAATGTGCACAAAACATAGGAATGCCAAGAAGTATGCAGTTGATGTAAGTAGCAACATTTTCCCAAAAAATAGGAATGCTCTTGCATTAAATTTCAATGCATTTCCAAAGTAATGCCAGTATTAGCAAACTACTCATTCCCTTGAATGATTACTTATCGCTCCATTTGTGCTTAGAAAATAATAATGTAATGGACTTGAGAAATAAAAACTCAGATATTTCTTATTATGTTGAATATTTTCCATGTCACAAAGTGGAAGATCCAAATAATGCCATTCTTTGTCTCTCCATTCTTGGATTATGCACAAATCTAACAAATCTACTACTAAAGAGGCAACATGATATTCACCATTGACCAAGTGGCTAGAGAATTGCAGCCATGAACATCCAACAAGAAAAACACATTTAGCTCTAAAACCAATCATAATGAAGATCTTTTGTCAACCACTACAAACTCATTACTGCCTTGTTAGACATCAAAATAATTTCTCAAGTCTTTGCACTAGCCTAAGAAATAAAGCACATCAGGTTTCATTCTAAAAATGGCTTTCACAACCCTTAGACCACCTTCATTTCCACTATCCTTTTATTGCAAGCACAAGAGCCCACTAAAACCACAACATAGCAGAACTCATTGATGCACCTTGTCGAGCCATGCTTCACAATATCAATAGATCAACACCTTTCCCAACAGTTCTTCATTCATTTAATTTTTCTTTTTTCACAATGGACAAAGTTGTATCATTTCTAAAGTAGACAAATTTACGACTACCATGTTTGCATGTGGATCAACATGCACAAAGAGGAACGTTCTAACTACAAGTTAAACCCCTGAAATCATCATGAAATAGAAACATCTTCAAATTAGACATCTTTACAAAGAGTTGCAATGTTAGACTCAAAACATTAAGCAAAGTAGCCTCCAACCACCCATCAAACACATCGAAATTATTGGATTAAAGCCTTAGACATCACTAAATAAGATTTGAAGCCAGATCCAAGATATAACAATTCCCAATCAAATACAACAAATACAAAAGTGGATTGTAAAAGCTAATATAAATAACCCATCTCAAAGAAACAAAAAGGTTTACATTATTACCACTGAAACAATATAAATTGTCGGAATTGAATTCCTTTGATATCACACTGTATGCAAAGCCCAATAGAATCAGATTTCTATATGCAGCAAAATATTATGATGTTAAAATTAAAAATAAAATCATTTGTGCATGCTAAAATCTAGGCTCCAACCTGTCTATGGAACTAAAAGCATAATTGCATGATGTACAATCCTTATATTAGCTAAAAAAATATAGTAGAATTGATCATAGTACTATCTTGATATCGGCATGAGAAAGAGAGAGTGGATCTTCTTCAAAACTGTGGCCATATTTATATTACCCATGAATACATATTTAGAATATATGTTTGTCACAAAGTTGGAGACCAAAGATAAATATAGCTCTTTAGCTTACTATATAACCTATTTTCACTAGATGAGCAACAAAATTATAGTGCTTGGCATGCACACCCCACACTAATCTTCGAAGTTTGGAGGTAAGATGTGACCGCACCACTTGATATTCATGAATAATCTTTGAGATGCCACCCAAACACTGGTTTTGTTTTGATTAGGCGATTTGACAAAAACCTAGTTCATAGAAATGATTATCATTCAAACATAACTCCATACATTAGAGAAACAAATTTGGAGTGAAATTGGTGGTTTCAAGAAGTACCCCATATCCTCAATGTGCACAAAGGGCATTGGGTATGTTGCAAAGTTGATCTTGTTGAGGTCTTTGCTTCAATTTCCAAACGTTTTGATCTACATGGGCTAGATACCCATAAAATTAAATTGAAGACATCCCTTCATGTGTTAGTGCATGCCCCACAAGATTGGTATTTCAAGATCAATGAGTTTTCATTCAGGTTGAACATTTCAAAGATTAGTGTAGAATTTAGTTATTTATTTAATAGATCTTATCCATTTGTCTTGGCCCTATATACAAATGAGTTTCTAATTTTTGGAATTTCTAAACAAGTCATGTCAATGGTGTTAGACAATTTTTACTAGTGAAGTTGAGATAAAGGATATAGGAGGTTGGTAGGTTTCTCATGAAGTTTTCCGTGTACAAGGCATTTACACCTTGAAGATTTTAAGGATACTTCAAAGTACAAAACGAAACAATGATCCAAGCTTATATTATTTAACTTCATGGATGGTCAACATAGTGATGAAGCCCTTAGCAAAGGAGAAGTTCTAGGACACAAAAGGAGAGATTTGATTTTGTCAATAACACTTTCTTTACAAAGAGAGAGTGTTATTTTTTCCCGATTGCATCAGATACTTCTTTCTCCCATGGTGGCATAACAATCATATTTAGTAGAAAAGACACAACAACAACAGGCACAACAGTCTCGATTTATGCAAGATATTTGTGCATTCATGATAACGGTGCAATTGAGGAGAATGAGGATGCAACACTAGAATATCTAGGGTACTGCAATGCATTTATGTAGAAGATAGATTGAGAGGGTGAATGGATGCTAGAAGTTTTCCGTGTTGCATCATTTATTGCTCTCTTCTATAGTGGCATAGCAGTCAACCAACGAAGGCACACCAACAACAACCACAATAGTTTGGATTCTTGTGTAGGGTACTTGTATTGTCATAATAAGGGTGCAACTGAAGAAAATGGGGGTGCAACACTAGATTGTCTGTGATGCTAAACTGTAATTATGTAAGACAATATTAAGAGTGCACACACATGCCTTCTAGCATGCATGTGGCAACCTCAACCGCTTCTAGTTTTATGGTTTCTTTTTGGGATTTAACATTTCAATTTTAGAATAAATGCTTTTCTTCTTTTGGAATTTGAAATCCAGATTTAGAAGAAAGTTCTTTTTAGCTTCAATTAGCTTTTCTTCTAAGGTAGATTAAGCACATGAGCCAAGGAAACTTCCAATTTTAGGAACATATACTTCCCTAGATAGATTTAGATAATTGTTTTTCTTTTCTATTTTTTAGCACCCACAAGGATGGGCTATTTTATCTTCACCTCTAACCTTCCTCATCTATATTATATAAAGAAGGCAGGGCAGAGGTGGTTATTTTTTAATGCTTTTAAGCATGAGATAGAGTTGTGCTAGTGATTCTGATAGTACTTTTGAGCTGTAGCATTGTGTCATTTTTAGAGATTGAATAAAAAACATATTGCAGTTTTGGAAGTTCAGTTTTGTACACTCTGTCCTATATTTTCAGTATGATGTGTTAGTAGATTAGAAATACAAAATTTGTAGTTTTGATAGCCCTTAAAGTTTTATGTTTCAGCGGGTTTTCCGATTGCACACTGTGACTACCGTGGTGAGACAATTTCCTTAAGTCAGACCTTTAACAATAGTATGGCCAGGATTTAATCTTAAATAAACATTTAACAACAGTATGGCCAGAATTCAATCTAAAATGAACATTTAACAACCACATGGCCAGAATTCAATCTAAAATAAACATTTTCTGAGATCATTGGATCTAATATTTTGTGATCTATAAATTCAAAATTTGCCTCTAACCTTCCTCATGTATATTATATAAAGAAGGCACAGTAAAAGTGATTATTTTTTAATGCTTTTAAGCATGAGATAGAGTTGTACTAGTGATTCTAATAGCACTTTTGAGCTGTAGCATTATGTGAGTTTTCGAGATCGAATAAAAAACATATTGCAGTTGTGACACGTATCATCTAATTCTCAATATTGATGAAAGTTGTAACACAAATGATCTAATCCACCAGGTTGATGTAAGTTGTGACACAAATGATCTCATCCAGCCAATTGTACTAGTAAATGATGCAACTAGTAGTATTAAAGGTCTAAGTGAATAATTTTATGCAAAATGTGATACAATATAAATGCTTGATGATTGATGTTATGAGGAAGTGCATAGAATGTATCTTGATATCACTCGGAGAAGGACCGACTCGACTCTTCTTGAGTTGCTCACATCACCTCTCTTGTTCATTTAGCCCAACAAAATCTCATCGCTTCATCATCTTTTCCTAATTCGAATTATCTATTTGACATTGTAACAAGGATGAGGATACAACCTTGTACCTTTCCAATATGTTCACACACAACCATATCCTTTGAAATATCTAAAAGAAATTCCATAGATTTCATACCCTCTCCAATATCACGTGCAAGTGAATGAATGATAAAATCAATAGCATGACCCACCTCAACTATTTTCACCTTATTATGATTGTTGTCCTTTATCAGGCTACAAAGTAATGCTAGCATTTTTTTCCTAATCAATGGCTTATTCCATCCCATAAGGCCAACTAAAATATGAATGTAACCTTCTGCTCCTATCCATTGTCTGTGCTTTTCTTTCTCCTCGCTTTACCTTAGTAATACATTAAGATCATACAACACAGTCTGCTCCTCATCAAAATCCATATTAGGTTTCAATGAAGCTATTGTGACCATTTTATTTCTATCCTTCCACTCTTCTATAGACCTTCAGAGTATGATATTCAGTCTATGCTCTTTACTGATTAGCAGTTGATTAGTCATGGGACAAGTAGTGTGCCCCTCTGCAAACCATCTTTCAATAGAACTATTATCAAATGTTTGACATGAATAAATCTCAACAGAATCTTCCATTACCTATCGAGAAATTGGACAATAAAAGGATTGTAAGGAAGGCAAAGAATGACTTCCCCAAAAGAGATTTTTCTCATAATATTACTAACTGGACTACGACACCACTATTGGTCCACAGGAAGAATAAATTGGCTCTGATAATCTCTGCATCAGATGTTGTTTCCTTCTGATATTTTTGTCTATGCCAGGCCCTATCCATTTCTAGGACGTGGCTTCCTGTTGACATTTTGGTATATGTTAGTCCATATAAATTACTAACTGGACTCTGACACCACTTCCAGTCCACAAAAAGAATAAATTGTGGAGTCTTCATCAAATGTTGCCACATTAGAGTGGGAGTGTAAGGAAGGCAAATAATGAATTCCAAAAAAGAGCCCTTTGTCATAATATATCTTGTCCCTCTCTTTGGCAGAAGATGCCACATCTACACAACGAAGAAATCGAATGATTTGTTACATTTGCAAAGCCTCAGCTTCATTTTTTCCTCAATATAGTATCTTCCATATCCCTTTTTAAACTCTTCATATTTGTGTTTCAAATTCAATGTATCAGTGGAAACTCCCACTACTTTGGCAATATGCAAAAGTAATTTATTTGCATAAATAGTATTAGTATGCCTTTCTCTGATCCCAAATTCAATTTTATCAACTATCCAACCCACTATGCTATGCATTATCTGGAGAGTGTTAAGGCTCCCCTCCTACATGTTGTTGACAAAATGTTATCCATCTGTTTTCCTGTCAATCCTCCTTGGCCATACCCTCTTAAGTATTACATTTGATGAGTGGGAAAATGAAATTCCAAATGAAAAGCCCCAAAACTTCTACTCATATATATAAAAAAAAAAAAAAAAAAAAAAAAAAAAAAAAATTATTATTCAGATATAATAAATATTTTAATTTTCTAATTGTTAATGACATGGTATTTCTAAAGTCAAACGTTAGAAGCTTTCATGGTTAGCCCTAAACAAGTAAAGGTCAACAAAGAAATTAATTGCTATAGTCCTACAGAGACTATTAATACTTGCATTAATAAATTAAAAACTAGTAATTAAAAAAAATGATTCCACCATAAATTTGCATCAAATTTTATATAGAAAGATAAAGTAGTTGAAATAAATATGTAATCATTTCACTACTTAATATAATGTTGAGAAATGGCATGTGAAAATAATACTATTGGTACTACATTATGTGTAGCTCTTTTTATCATTAATTGAGAGAGATGTAACATTTTAAAAAAATAAAAAAATTATATATGATATAGAACAAATTGAAACTTAAAAAATTGTAATGGCTAAGAGAAACTATTACTTGCCTCCAAATCTCCCAAGGACCCATAGGAATAAAATATCTTGATGTGCAAATTTTTTCCTCAAGTTTTGCATTCAAAAGGAGGTTTGCATCCTAAGAGATTTCTCCCTCTTAGGTGCACGTAGATCTTAAACTAATATGGGTCTATGTTGGTTACATATAAATTTAAATATAATCTATGATCCAATAAAGAATTGGAGAGGAAAACAAAGTTAAGATAGTAAAAGAAGATAATCAATCATGATTTAGAAGATCAAAAGTATCTGTTACTCTTCACTAACACAAATAAGAAAATCAACTTTACAATGTGTCATGAGCTACATAGTGAGACTTGGCATTGGAGAAATTTCATAACACTATAGTATAAAGAAATATATCATTTTGTGACACTAAGAAAGTTGAAGATGAAAATTACTTTCTCAAGTGCCTAACATATACCCAAATTAGATCACAATTTCAAAATATTTCGCACATGTCAAGTTCTTTATACTTTACCAAGCATGTACTAATTCACAACATAGTGGAAAAGTTGGCTTCTCAATCTTCACCCATGTAGAATGAGCTTTCCTCTTTGGTCCTTCAGCTCTCATAAGTTACTTCCAAAACTATAGGCTATCTTATGGAACACAAAAATACCTTGTATGAAAACTACAAAACTACCTTAATTATTGTATGAATGTTTAAAGTATTTTGATATTTAAGAGTCAATGTTTCTAGATCCTCTTGAAAAATGGCATTTTAAAGGGTATATGGATAGTTTATAAGTGTTTTCTTAAAAATAATCTAGATAGTATATTCAAAATGTTGTCATTTTTGGTTTGTGATCTTAAGGAAATATCTCATGGAATGTTGTTCACTACTCGTGGGCTTGAAACTTCCATTAATATTCAGAGAAAGAAAAAAATGTTGTTTGGGCATTGAGAATTTTTAAAAACTAGTGTCTTTCATTATTTGTGGCTCGAAAGACTCATTAATATTCATAAACCTTTCAACATTAGTGATTTTCATGATCAGTGGCTTTGAACGTTTCATTAATCTTCAGAAAATGCACAAAATTAATTGGGAATTTGAGAAAATATAAAGGGGAAATGTTTATTGTTTTCTATAGGCTTGAAATTTGTATTTTGTTGACAATATTAATGATTTTTGGGTTTTTTCTTAAGTTTATGTTCGAAAAGCTTCGATGGAGAACTTTTGAAACGATTTTTGCCCTACTTTTCACCTTGCAATTCCATACAATTCCATGGATTGCCCAAATCACTTGGTTTCTTCTCTTCTACTCCTAATTGACATGATTTGGTATGCTATCTGAAAAGATGGACACCTCAATGTGCAAGTGCTTTTTGGGAAATTTTTCAGTCCTTTGTCTCACATTAAGAGGCATATAATGCTAACCTTTGAGTCAGGTGTTTTATGGTTTAGATGTATTGAGACATATAACATTAATCTTTGAGTTGGGTATTTTATTGTTGGTTGTATTTTTGGGTTTTTCTACTAATGGGATCTTGATCTTTCCCACGTCTTTCCATGGCTTTCAAGTCTTAAAAAACATGACTTTGCCTATCAAGCAGAGGATATTGTTTAGGGGAGACCTTTTTCTGGAAAATTTCCACCAAATCAAGATTATATTGACTATCTTAATTTGAAACCATTCCCTATACAAGAACTAGTTATGGAATAAATCTTTGAAATTTACCAAATGTTGCATTGAAAATGTAGGTATCTAATAATATTTCAACTATACATAGTGTTTAGGTCTTTTTGGGGCAAGAGGATGCCATACTTTTCATATTTGAAACTTATTGAAGCTTCGGTGCATGAAGATTGTTGGATCTAGGTCCAAGGAATGGAGTCATGGCTCTCATAGTTACATGAAGTCATGAGCATTCTTTTATAAAAATATTTGAAATTTGTACCATATTCATGGATTCCAAGGATATGTAAGATATTTGATGTTTGTACCACACTCATGGATTTCAAGCATATGTAAAATTTGAAAAGAAATAAAGTTTTAAGCAATGGGTCGAAATTGTTTAAGTGTTGTAGTTGAAAACAAAAATTAAATTTATCTGATAGATGGCATTTTAGTTAAGCGTTAGTTTTAATTACTTCCATAATCCCACTCTTCCATCAACGTTATTTTGCGCTTCTGGGTGAAAATGCTAATTAAATATCTTCACATATATGTTGTTTGTGGATAGATCTACGGGCTCGTGCATAAAATCTCCTTCTAGTTCAAAGGGAGGTCAACACTTCATTTTTCGTAGATTACCCGAAGAATTTAACTCTACGTCTGACATGCTCGACCAAGTATTTTTCATAAAAGATGCGTACAAAATTAAAATCTCTAATTTTCATATTAAACGAAAGTTTGAATAATGAGCTAAGATGTCATGGAAATCACACTTCATAACTGAAACATCCTTTAAAAACGTTTCCAATCTTATAGAAGATATCTTTCTTAAAAACACGTATAAAGTTTTTTAATAATTCTCCAAAATGTTTTTCCTCTTACCCAATATAACCGTACAGTTTACAGCAATATGAAAATATTATAATAATGAACTGGTCTGGCCTGACCTGAAGATATGGTTATGCTTACCTTAAGCATAACAACATGATCAAGCTGAGCAAAATCATAAGAGGATGTTTACAATTTCATAAACAGTGATTTTTATTCAGCGCGATGAGAAATCAATTAGAGCACCTTTTAAATCAAGGAAAGTAACTTATACGGTACAATTTCGTACACATTGCTTTTAATTCATCGCAGCGAAACAATCTTGCCTTCAAGGTTCTCTTATAATGATAGTGAATTGAAAAGCCTTTATTCACGTAACTTAAATAAACAAGATGATGAAAGCAACAGACAAACTAGGCCACAGACATGTAGAATCCTAAAAAAGAAACTTTTTGTTGGGTACAAATTTACCTCCTATGTAAAACAGACAAAGTGACTTACTTTACTTTAGAGATGGGATCTCATTTATAAAATTGGATTTTAGATAAAAATTTCGCTCAGATAAAATTCTAAAACATTATAGGATACAAGAATTTACCATGACACTAAAATTATTGAGGATAAAAAAATATTTCTTACAATATCAATTTCTTTAAACTGTTAAATCACCAAAAAAAAAATATTTCTTACAATATCAATTTCCTTAAACTGTTAAATCACCAAAATTATAGTGAAATGTATTTTAAATATCTTAAATTACATTATACTTCCAAAATATTTCTCACAATATCAACCTCTTTAAACTATTAAGTCATCAAAATTATAATTACCTAAAAAAAATTTCTTAATATTTTTTTAACATATACATAAAATAAAAATATAAAACTTTAAAGAAATTATCTCTTTAAAATTATATATGATTAATTTTAATTAAACCTAGAGCCTAAAATTTCATTAATATTATAAAGTGTAATTCTTTTTACGCTAAGTTTAGGGGTTCACAAACAACCTTGGAAAGAAAATAATGAAATAATTTAAAAATCATTTTAATGCACATCACTAATAAATAAAGCAACTCATATCTACTTTTATTTAACAAAAAAATTAAATAATATATAATTGTAAGTAAAAGTTTCTGATTAATATGGAGGAGCCGACTTGAGAGCGATGGCAGATTTCTATGCGATTAGGGTTCCAGCAAGGTTTTCTGCCGCCATCGACGCCGCCACAGTTTTGGTTGATGCAGGAACGGACTGGGGACTGGCTGCGAGACCCTCTGCGCTGGAAGATTTCCTTAAGACGTGGCCTGGAATCCTTAACGGAAAGAAGCAACAGGTCTCGAACCTTATGAAACAGGTATTTGATTTTTTCTCCCCTTTCTCGGCATGTTTCGTAATCCTCAGGGCGACTCT
Source organism: Pinus tabuliformis (assembly GCA_031772625.1). NCBI lineage: Eukaryota > Viridiplantae > Streptophyta > Pinopsida > Pinales > Pinaceae > Pinus > Pinus tabuliformis. Next base: position 585,310,232 of record CM062810.1, read on the forward strand.
GGACATCCCCCTTCACTGGCCGGGTTTTTATGCATTACATCTTTCGATCCACACACAGCCATTGGGTGTTTCGCCCTCCTTAACGGGTGATTTACCCTGGTCGTTTTGCCCTGGTCGCGGAAAGGGGAAAAAGAGTCGAAGGCCAAATCCTCTGCCCCTTCTTGGATTTCAGGGGCGGCATGGAACGGATCCGCTCCCCCTTTATCACCATGATTGCAGTTCGGGCCTTTATCTAACAGATCTGGCCATCAATCATAAGATGCGCCTTCGTGTGAATACAGATCTTATGCCTCCCATCGCCTCAACGAGGGACGGCATCAAACGACCGATCTGGCAATCAACGACTGGAGGGACAGAGCTCCAAATAGCAGTAGTTTCAGGGGATAAAAAATCTAATCCAGCCCTCCAGGACCCAGAACAGGACCGCATTCAAATTTTCATCAGAATCCTGTCAGGAAAAACTATTTGTAAGCATTTCTGGACAGGATCTTTGATAAAAAATATAAAGGAAGAAATACAGGCAGATACAGGCATCCCATCAAATCTGCTAAGCTTGATACATGCAGGCAAAATCCTGCAGGATAATTTAACAGTACAGCATTATGGTATTGGTCGAGACTCAACCATCACTGTAAGCACAAGGCTGAGAGGGGGAAGCTCTGGCCCAGGGCCTAAAGGCATAAATTCCTTTAAAGATGCTGTCAAAGGGAAGTCAAAATCTACAGGACCCCACCACGACGCAGCAAAGGGGAAAGAACATGCAGCTGTTAATATACCTCCAGGGCAGTATATCGTGGATGAAGTACCAGAGAGCCCCTCCATTCCGCTGGATATCCCAGAGGTAGAATGCATATTCTCAGATCTACAAAAAAAAGCCGTTATTTGTAGATTTAACGGCTTCTGGCCTAGAACAGATGCTCTGTATCAATGGATCCATACGGCTTGGACAACAAACTGCCAGATCCACCTATGCTCGAAGGGTTTCTTCATAGTAATTTTTCGCGCTGAAGAAGAAAGGGAAAAAGTATTCACTGAAGGACCATGGTTCTGGGGCAGTGCGGGATTATTTCTCACCCCTTGGTTCCCGGAATTTGATCCAAATACCATGGTGGTATCAAGGATGCCGGTATGGGTAAGGATGCACAACCTTCCGATACATTTCTGGCACTTCAAGACCTTATCAGTTATAGGGAATACTCTTGGAAAAATGTTAAAGATCGATACAGAAAGACACTTAAAAGGAATTTTTACCTTTGCTAGAATATGTGTAGAGGTAGATCTCAGCCAAGGGTTACCGGAAAGCATCATCCTGAATTTCAACAACACACAGTGGAAACAATCTCTGGATTATGAGAATACAACATTCAGATGCAGGGGATGTCAACAAACAGGTCACCTGTTCAATGCATGTAAAAGTCTAAACAAGAGCAAGCCACAACAAAGGAAGCACAAAGGATGGCAGAACATAGACTCTGTCATGAAGAAGAGAACAGCGGGAAAGAAAGCCCCCCCAGTATCAGAAGACGAAGAAACAGAAGCAGAGGAGGAAGACACCACCATTGAGGAGGCTGAAATAGAGAACCAGAAGGAAAATATAACAGTCAACAAGGATTCACAGTCACACTCAAATCAGGCAGAGACCCAGCAAAATCAGGCAGAGATGACAAGCGTGGATCAAGGCATTGGAGGCATCAAACGGCATCATCACTCAGATACTTCAGATTCAGACAAAGAAACAGGGCATCTAAATGTATCAACCCAGTTAGTCATTGCCTCGACCGAGCCCACTGTGGGAGAGTGGCGCAAGGTTGAAAAGAAAAAGGGGAGGAAAACCTGAAGCGTCCCTCCCCCCTCCCTCTTCTTTCTATTTTTCTTATTCTTTGAGCCCTTGTGACAGCTTACGGAATGCATTTATGCTTCCAGAAATGCTCAGCATGTGCAATGTAACTTTTTATTTTTTCTTAATAAAAAGTTAGCTTTTTCTTCGGAAAAAAAAAAAAGTTTCTGATTAAGAAATATATACTTTATGGGTCATTCTTTTTAGATGTAATATCTAATTTTTCAAAAAAAAAAAATATATATATATATATATATATATATATATATTTTATATTTTATCTAATATTATATATATATATATATAACAAAATTCAGACCTACACAAAGTCGTTCTTCTTAATACATAATCAATATAAACGAAAATCAATGAGGGATCTTAATCCTACGTGAATTATATTATCATCAAGCAAAATGTTAATCTGACTGCGGTGATGTTTGTGACTCTTTCCTGTGCTATATTGTTTTTGGATAGATTTACGGGCTCGTACATTAACCTTCTTCCAAAGAAACATGGAGTAGGTCAAGTCTTCAGAGGAAATGTGTATTTTCAAAGGAAAAACGCAAAATTTATATCTACATCTTACAAAATTAAATCAGTCAAAGTATTTATAACCAGTCAAGATTCCATTGCAATCACTTTATCAGTCAAAGATCATTCAAAAACGTTTATATCCGAGAACAAATTCCAAAAAAATCATTTCCAATTTTTAAATATACACGACTTAAAACAAAACTAATTTTTTTAAATAATTTACCAAAATTCATATCCTCTTACCCGAGAATATAACCCCACAATTTACAACAATTTGGCAATGTTATAATAATGAACCGATCTTCTCTTAGCTGAAGATATATTTTTTATTACCTGCATAACAACAATCAAAGATCAGCATGATCATAGGAGGGTGTTTACAATTTCATAGGCAATGATTTTTATGCAGGCCGGTGAGAGAATCTTGCCCTCCAAATTGTTTCTTATAATTAGAGCACTTTTTAAATAAAGGAAACACCATTATATTTTACAATTTCATACACATTGCTTTTAATTTATCCCGGTGGAAGAACTTTTGCTTCAAAGTTGTTATATAATCAAAGTGAATTAAAAAACCTTGATTCACGTACCTTAAATAAACAAGATCATGAAAGCAACAGACAAACTAGGCCACCACACTTGTAGAAACCCTTTTTTTGCATGAATAGACCTACTCTGTCGAGCAGAGAAAGTGACTTTTCTCCAGATGGTCCAGTACCCGTGGGATCTCATTTATAGAATTGGAACTGGCAGTCAAAAAATGCAGTCTCCAGTGTCTTTTCAAATGTAGTCACCTGAATCTCTGCGTTGAAATCACATCACGAGCACTCACAACAATTGTTGTCTGGTTGGTTTTTGGAGAAGCAAAACAACGTTTGCTGGGGACCTCTCCAATAATACTCATGGTTCATGATCCTCGGCGAGAATCTTGTCAACAACCCTACCATGTCTCTTATCTTGGCCGTGGTTTTGAAAGTGTAATAAACGTCAATGTTAACGTGCTTGCGATTTTTAAAACATGCACGGAACGGGTTTGAGTGTGAGTAAAGCGTTTTTGTAACGTTTGATTCATACTTACGAATAAACATATGGCTAAACATACAATGGTTGATAAGAAGTCTACTTCAAAAGAGAGAGGCCGGTGGCCTGTTAAAGATTCTGCCGCGGAAAAAGGAAAAAAGTTGGGAAGAGTAACGGAGAAATATTCTCCCACAGTGAACACTAACAGCCTTTAGAAGAAAAAAAAAATTCCTCTGATGCTCATCGAACACTCGTGCTGGACACTCACCGAAAGGACTGGCAAACTGTCCGCTCACGTCAGCGTTAAATGAAAGTCATCATTAGATACATCGGACAACATTGCTACAAGCCAACCAATATTCAATATGCGTAGCTTGAGGAGTTGTCCGAAAGTTATGGAAATTTTGGTTATATTTAGAGAAAATTTGGTGAGATTTTTGGTAAATCCAAGTTATAGTGGTTAAACTTCAAAATTTTAGGTATTTTAGACGATTTTGGTGGTACCCAATCCATTTCCACCATCAAAATCAGATACTGCCATTTACCCAAATTCCAGTCACTTTTAGCCTCTGACAATTCCTCTGCCTCCTTAAAAGACTCCAAATTCAATATATTTCTGGAGTTAGAGTTTTATTAATGCATTGACTAATATAAATTAATTTTCTATTTTTGTAATTATTTAAATCTAAAAATTAATGTATACTGCCTCAGTGTATTGATAAAATTATAACTCCAAAAATAATGATAGTCATTGACTGAAATGGTAAAATAAATTATTAATAGCCATACACTGAGTCCAAGTGACCAAATATGCCAGAATCAGAGAGGAAAGAAAATTCGATACGTATATCGAATAATTCTATGAAAAAAGGAAATTCGATTCGTATATCGAATAACTCGATAAAAGTTCGATTTAGTTCATTGTAGCGTTGCTGGGATAAAAGAAAATTCATAGTGTTTATAGTTTATTACGCATTGGTTGATTTGCATGTCTAGAATGATAAACCCTGTAACTACTAAACAAAATTTGCATGTCTAGAATGGTAAACCCTGTAACTACTAAACAAAAGTAGATGCAAATGGCGGGGGATAGCAGGTAAAATGGAAATCCTGAAGTTGAGTAAAAAATAATTACTTTTATAAATATCAGAATTGATTTTATACATGTAGGGTCTATTATCTAGAATATCACTATTCATTATGGTGATGAAACATCTTTTTCTTTTTCTATAAATAGGACCACAGCCCGGATCACATTATATATATTCATCAGTTCCGAGTTTTCTCTAGGATTTATAACTATCGATACGGTTGAATCACTTACACATTATGATCAATAAGGAGAATTTACAATGCAAGATCTAAAGACCTATCTTTCCACAACGCCTGTGTTAGCTATTTTATGTGTCAGTTTTTTAGCCGTAGAAATCAATTGTGTTAGCTATTTTATGTGTCAGTTTTTTAGCCGGCCTATTGATAGAAATCAATCGTTCTTTTCCAGATGCTCTTATTCTTTCTTTTTTTTAATTTTTTTCCTCCCCTTAAAGCCAAGGAAAAAAAGATTGTGCTAGATTGACTTCTCCTACCTCTTGGAGAAATTAGTGCATTCAGCCCCAAAAAGGATCTAAGTTTAGGATTGGAAGGGGCTAGAATTCAAGTAGAAATATCGATCTAAATATTCTTCCCACATTCAATTTTGTAAGTAAAACTAAAAACTCACTCCTCATCAATCATTTTTTTACTTTCAAATGTTTCACCATAAGATCTCCGGCTATCAACTTCTATCCCTTTTTCCCTTTTTATTTTTGAGTTCGAAAAAAGAAACTAATATTCAGAGTAAGTTTATGGTCAAGAGAATTTATAAATATATATATATATATATAGATATAGATATAATAAAATATATATTTATAAATTCTCTTGAATATATATATATATATATATATTTTAAAAGAATTTTAAAAAAATATATTTAATTTTTACACATGTTTTAATTATTAAAAGATTTTAGATCCCATACACAAGGTTTTAGTTTGGAATTTTGAAAGAAAAAAAAATGAAAATAACATAAGAGGCTGGAGTAGTTAGTAAATTGTAATTTTAAAATTATAATTATTAATTAAAATGGTTTAAGTTTATATATATATATTCTAATTTTTTCAAATTGAAAATTTTTCATCTTCATTTTTATGAGATGGTATTTATTTTTTTTTTCCGAAGAAAAAGCGAACTTTTTATTAAGGAAATAAAAAGTTACATTGCATATGCTGTGAGCATTTCTGATGCTTCTATTTGACTGCTTTTGCAATCAGATAAGAGACAAAAACTTTCTGCCATTTTTATCTGGCTGTCCACAAAAAAACAGCTGAGTACCTTTAAAAATAAGCTCTGAAGGGCTTGCGCCACTGTTCTTCAACTCTGCCAGCACATCAGCCTCATGCTTGCTACTATAGGCCTTCTTTTTTTTGTTTATCCCACTAGAAAGGCTGGATAATCCACTCTTAGTGGCATTGAACAGTAATCCCACTCCCTTCTTTGCAGCTGCTGTATTCATTGAGATTTGTTTTTCTGTTCAAACTCCTCCGATTTTCTCTCCTGTAACTAGCAAATCATAGAAGACCAATATTAACCAAATAAAAGAGAGAAAGCTTTCCCTGTTATTCGCCTCTCTGACAATTGCATTTTGGCAAAGGCAAAAGTGGAGTAAAGTCTCGCTTTGTATAGCCAATACCGGACAGGTAGATTTAGACATTAACAGAGTAGCACCTCATCATAATTGAACACATTCTTAATTTCTAGTGAACCCATATCTTTTTTGTTGGACCTAAGCAGACGAACCGTCGTTTTGGATTTTCTGTAGGGTGACACAAGGTTAGCTGATATATTGTTCAGATTTTTGACTGTAAGAGCATCCTCTCATTAAGAGAGCATCCAATTAAAAACCAAGAAAAAAGCGTTTAGGGTCTCCTCGAAAGAGGAAAAACCCCATTACAAAAACTGTATGTTCATAGTGCCCATGAAGAAACGAGAAAGAGATAACAGTTTCTATTTGAGAAAAGCTTTGATGCCGATATAGAGTCTGAATGAAAAACTGTGACAGAAAAGAAACGAAAAAGAGTAAAAACATAAAACACAGTCATTGCTGAAGTGCGAAAGGAGGCTGATCGGATGAATGGATCTGTCCCTGCCGGTCTTCTACAACTTTCCAGGTTCCCATAGTCTGCTGCAAACCTTCCTTAGAAAGCAGGTCCGCTGAGGCGTTACTGTCCCTGAAAATATGACATATGGAGAGGTTGTTAAAGGATGATTTTAATGCCTGCAATTCTTCCAACAAAAGCTTCAAAATTTGATTTTTGCAAGAACTTTTCCCATTGACCCAATTTATAACGTTTAGGGAGTCTCCAAAGATATGTATTGAGAAAATGTTTCTTTGTAGAAGCCAACAGAGGAGAAGTCTCAGTGTTGACAGCTCAGCAAAATTATTGGATCCTGTCCCTAGACCTACGGAGGCTTTAAAAGAATGATTTGCATTTATGTGAATGACCATTCCAGCTCCTGCCATGTTGTTTTGAGATGCTCCATCAAAAAAATCCCAGGGGATGCCTTCTTTAATGATTACAGGCTTGTGATGGGCTTGCTAATTTTTAGGATCTGGAGTAGGGATGGACAAGTAGATGGAGGCACAATGAATAGCAGTGACATTTATTAGAGTTTCCTTCTCTTGAAAGAGGCTCCTGTTCCTAGCTATCCAGACCCCCCAGCAGAAAATGAGGGGAAGATTTCTCATGTTCCCATTAGGGTATTTTTTCCACCAATTTCCCCAAACATCTTCCAAGGATCCATTCCCCCATTCTGCCTAAATGTTTAGCAATTTCCTTACCTCCCCCCATATCTTTTTTTATTCAGAGCAGTGGATAAAAAGATGGTTAATTGTTTCCTCATCAGACTTGCACATGGGACATCTCCCTGGACCGTACATGTACCTTGACTGAAGAATATCCCAGGTTGGAATTTTCCGTTTTAACAGACACCAGAAGAAAAGTCTAGCCTTGGCTGGACACTTTAGCTTCCAGATGTGCTTCGACCACCATTCTCGGTCACCCCATTCTTTCCTTGACATAATAAATTTATATCCACACTTAGGAGTGTATTCTCTAGTTTCTCCACGAGCCGATATCAGCGTATCCGGACCATCTTTTAATCTGACATTGGATCGGTTGAGTTCTTGGATGTAAGAGTTCCATTCATTTCTCCATCTAATGTTCATTCCTAAGTCTTCCCCATCTTTCCAAGCCTGTCCCCACATAGTAGATTGACCTTCCTTCTCCACCTGGTTTAAAGTAGAGATGCCCATATTTTCTAGATTTCTGATAAGCCCTGGGGATACTGAAAATTTTTCTTTGCAACCTACCCAGGGGTCCAATCCTATCTTCAGGTTCCTGCCATTCCCTATTTTCCACGCCAGTCCTTGTTCAATCACCTTGAACGCCTCCACCGTTGCTTTCCAAATAACTAAGACATTCTTCTTATTCTTTACGGAGCTCCTATGAGATGGTATCTATTTACTTAGCAAGTACATTTCTTTTTAATGTGATTTATAGATATAGCTGGGACATTTGTATTATGCAAATACACTTAAAGGAATTACTCCAACGCAGCCCAGCGGTGAAGCCTTGAGAAAATTGAAACTTTTATATCTCAATAACAAAAATGCTTGAAGTACATGGACTCCACCAATGGTCTAAGCACTTCAAAAGTACTATGCTTGAAGTACATGGACTCCACCAATGGACTAAACACATCAAAAGTACTATGTAGACGCTTTGGTAATGTTTTCTCTATGAATAGTTTGACAAAACTGAGCTTTGACGGAACAGAATAAGAATTTTTAAACAAATAGTAGGGTAAAGTTGCCTATTTCCTATCTAATGAAGTTTACGTAGCTACAAGGATCTAGAGTCGTCGTAGGGGAGCCATGGGGATGCAGGATCGAAGTTAATGGGCGTGTGTAACCTCGATCCGAGTATTTTGACAATAATTTTATTTATTATTTTACATATCGTTTTTTTGTTTGTTTATTTTAATATATTTTAATTTCATTCTACATGATTCGAATTCTTTTCTAGTTTACAGCATATGCATGAGTTAAAGTTTATGGAGACCGAGTTAATTTCATGTAGAGTTGAGATATGTTTTGGTTGAAGGAAAATATGAAAATGCAACCCTTTATTTATCTTCCAAGTTATTTTTAACTACAAATGAGTGCCATTGAATTGATGGAGGTTATGATAATATGAATGAACACAGAAGGAATGCTCAAAGTCCTTATATGCATTCTGAAGGATTTGGAATAGGGATGAATGTTTAAAAGATTGAGATGTTTTGTTAAAAGATTTGGATGGATGACATTCAATTAATTAGTGAAGAGATTTTTATGGAAAGTTTATTGCATTAAGAGGTCTTATCGAACTTGTTGAGATTTTCTGTTTTGCATAAATTTGAGTTGAGAGGATTTATGAGGCAGTTAGATTCTCTTTGCTATATAACAGGTATCCATACGGATTGTTTGGTATGAGGGTGTGAGAGTTTGTGAGAATTTAATTTTGTAATCTCTTGTTTGATTAATAAGAATTGTCGATGCCTATGTTTGGTGGACGTAGCCCAGATTGGTTGGGTGAACCACATTAAAAGCTGTGTCTCCTGTGCTTGAATTATTTGCTGTGTATATGTTTTATGAATTGTTGTGCCTTTGATCTTCAACAAGTGGTATCAGAGCAGTTGGAGGCGTGGCGTAGCTGGAGCGCCTGCTGGAGGTGGAGCGCAAAGGCGTGTTGGACTGCGTGCTTGGAGGTGCTGCGCAGAGGGAACTCGGTCCCAAGTGTGTTGCCTGGTGTGTTGCGGAGTGTGTCCAACCTGCGTAGAGGGCGCTATTCAAACCTGCGCGTGGAGTTTGCACTGCTGTTCAAACTGCGTGGATGTAATTACAGTTTGCGAGTGAGGAGATCAGCTCCAGTGACACAGCGTGGATCTGCGTATGACTGCGCATAGGGATTGTGCGATGCTGAAAAGATCTTGTGCGTGAACAAAATCAGCATATGAACGATCGCTGATTGATGCTGGTGGATTGCGTGGTTGCTTTGATAACTTGCATTGCATGGAGGTGGAGCGCATACGGTGGTGCTGGCGGTGCCTGTGCATTGGATCAGGCAGTCGTGCGGTGGTTTTACAGTGCGATGGTGCCGTGGACCAACTGCTGGTGCATGGAATAGCTCACCGGTAACGTAAAACTGTTGTTTTGCGTATTAATGTTGTGGTACGTGTTAATGCGTAGAATTGCTGTTATTGTTTTTTTAAAAAAACCTTGTGTTGAATTCCTGAGTGGACCTGCATTGGTGCTGTTGGTGCGCATGGTTGTTGCGTTGAGAGTCATTCTCATTTTATTCTGGTTTGCGATGTGCCAACGGTTCAAAACATTCATGTTTTTTAAAATCTAATAAAACGTGGACAAAGATTCATGTTTTTTTTTAAATCTGATAAAACGTGGACATAGATTCATGGTTTTCAAAATCGGATAAAACGTGGCTTATTTTTTGACAAAATACGTGCTTGTGTGGAATTTTATGCTGCAAGGATCAGGAACGTAGACAAGCCTATTATGAAAGGCCTTTCTCAACAATTTGTTTTTTTTGTTTAAAGCAAAGGCATATAAGTGCATATGGCAGAAATTTTTCTATGAAGTACAAAGGGCAGATATGTTTTTTTTTAAGGCATAGGCAGTTTGTTTTGTTAATTGCTGGTATTTAAACATTGGTTTTTTTTTCCAAATTATTGTGTTTTTTGCTGATACAAGATGGCGAAAACTCAAAGTGCCCGGTTTGAAATTGAGAAGTTTAATGGCGAGAATAATTTCGAGATCTGGAAGGTGAAAATGTACGATTTTCTTGTCCAACATTGTGTAGCAAAGGCATTGTTGGGCAAGTCCAAACAGCCTTACAACATCACAGATAATGAGTGGGCTAAGATGGATGAAAGAGCGATAAGTGCTATTCGATCGTGTCTAGCTGATGATGTCCTGTTTAATATCGTGTCGGAGACAACAGCTGCTGGTTTGTGGATGAAACTGGAGAAACTGTACACGACCAAATCCTTAACCAATAGGATTCTCCTGAAGCGACAGTTGTACAGTTTGTGAATGAAGGAAGGTACATCAATTGTTGATCATTTAAATGCTTTTAATACTCTTCTTGTGAAATTACAAAGTATAGAGGTAACTATTCAATCCGAGGATAAAGCTATTACTTTATTGTGCTCGTTGCCCGAATCATGGGATCATTTTGTTACTTCTATAAGTCTTAGTTCGTCAGAAACTATTGAGTTTGATGATGTAGTTGCATCCTTATTATCGGAAGAAACAAGGAGAAGGTCGCATTCTGAAACCTCTACATCAGAAGCTATGATGGTTAGAGGTCGTTCGAAAGAAAGACACTCCAAGAGGCCGAGCGACTCACGTTCAAAGTCGAAAGGGAAGAAGAGTAAGCTAAAGTGTTGGTTTTGTGGCAAATCAGGGCATTTAAAGAAGGACTGCTGGAAGCGATAGCAGCAAACTTCTAAAGCAGATTCTTCGACAGAGAAGGAGGCAAATACGACAGTTACAGGTTCGACATCTGAGTGATGAAGTATTATCAGTTAATGTGTCAAATCATGGTCAACATTGGTTGTTAGATTCCGGTGCATCAAACCACATGTGTATCCATAAAGAATGGTTTAAGACATATAAATCAATTGATGATGGTGTTGTGTACATGGGTAATGATGTAACATGTAATATTGTGGGAATTGGGAGTATACAACTACAAATGTTTGATGGGACAACAAAAATATTAACTGATGTGAGGCATGTACCAGATTTAAGAAAAAATTTGATTTCATTAGGAGCACTTGATTCAAATGGATATAAAACTGTAATTCAAGGTGGAGTAATGAAAATTTACAAAGGTATTTTACTAGTTATGAAAGCTAAGAAGGTAGGAAATCTATTTCAGTTAGAAGGAAGTACAGGGTCAGATTATGTGTCTATGGTGTCTGAGCATGACAGTAGCTCCATTCACTTATGGCATCAAAGATTGGGGCATATGAGTGAAAGAGGGTTAAATTTTTTGGCTGATCGCAAGTTACTTCCAAATCTAAAGTCTGGAAAGTTAGATTTCTGTAAGCATTTTTTGTTTGGAAAACAAAGTAAACAAAAGTTTAAAACAGGCAAACATACTAGTAAAGGCATACTTGATTATATCCATTCAGATGTGTGGGGTCCAGCTCCTACAACTTCATATGGTGGTTCGTCTTATTTTGTATCATTCATTGATGACTTTTCTAGGAAAGTGTGGGTCTACATGTTGAAAAGGAAGTCTGATGTTTTTTCAGTTTTCAAGCAGTTTAGAGCATTGGTAGAAAACAACACTGGTAGAACAATAAAATGTTTAAGAAATGACAATGGTGGTGAGTTTACTTCCAAGGAGTTTGACAGCTATTGCAAGAATGCAGGGATCGAGAGACATAAGACTACGGTTTATACTCCTCAGCAGAATGGAGTTGTCGAACGCATGGACATGACTCTTCTAGAGAGAGCAAGGAGTATGCTGAGTAACGCCGGGTTGCAAAAGGAGTTGTGGATGGAAGCAGTGGCAACAGCTTGTTATTTGATAAACCGATCTCCATCAACGGTGATAGGCTGCAAGATTCCACAAGAGGTATGGAAAGGACACCCTTGTGACTATTCCAAACTAAGAGTGTTTGGTTGTGATGCATATGCTCTAGTGCCTAAACATCAGCGAACTAAATTAGATCCAAAGTCTAAAAGGTATATCTTTGTTGGGTATGGTGTTGGAACAAAGGGATATATATTGTGGGATCCTACTACCCGCAAAATCATCATCAACAGAGATGTAAAGTTTAATGAATCCTCTCTTGTACAGTTAGATGTAGATAGTAGATTGAAACAGGATGATGTATCTGACTTTCAGCACATTCAGTTTGATAACATTTCTAATTATAGTCATGATGACCATAGTTCAGATACTAGTCATGAACAAGTTTCAGAATCAGAACATGAACAAGGTTCAGGTTTAGATCATGATCAGGTCTCAGATACTGATCGGCAAGAAGTTCCTACAGATGGTAGTCAGCCAATCGAGGAAGTGCCAGAAATATCCTTAACGAGGTCGACAAGAATCAAATGGCCACCGAGAAGGTATGATGATTATGTTACTTCAGTTGCATTTACTGCTAATGACGATGAACCTCTGTGCTATCAGGAAGCAATAGAAGGTTCGAAAAGTGACAAGTGGAAAATAGCCATGAAGGACGAAATGATGGCCTTAAGTAAGAACGGCACATGGGATCTGGTTGAGCTTCCGAAATGCAGGAAAACTGTGGGGTGTAAATGGGTTTTCAAGCTGAAACGCGGTGTGAATGATACGGAAGACAGGTACAAAGCGCGGCTGGTTGCAAAAGGGTTTTCTCAGAAAGCCGGTATTGACTTTCATGAGATTTTTTCACCAGTGGTTAAAATTGTTTCAATTAGAATTTTGTTAGGATTAGTGGCTTTGCTTGATTTAGAGTTGTAGCAATTAGATGTTAAGACTGCATTTCTACATGGTGACTTAGATGAGGAAATTTATATGGAACAACCGGAAGGGTTTGTTCAACATCGCAATGAGAAATTTGCCTGCAGGCTCAAGAAGTCATTATATGGCCTGAAGCAGTCGCCTCAGCAGTGGTATAAGAAGTTTGATTCTTTCATGTTGAGTCAGAAATATGTTAGAAGTGAATATGATCATTGTGTTTATTTTAAACAGTTAAATAATAACATATTCATTATCTTGGTATTGTATGTTGACGATATGCTTTTAGCAAGCAAAAGCATAGAAGAAATCAACAGGTTGAAGGCTCAGATGGCAAGGACATTTGATATGAAAGATCTAGGAGCAGCAAGATAGATTTTGGGCATGGAGATTTTCAGAGACAGAAGCAATGGTAAGCTATGGCTATCACAACAAAAGTATATTGAGAAAATACTTTTGAGATTTGGTATGAATAACATGAAGCCTGTGTCAGTCCCTTTCGCTTCCCATTTCAAGCTTTCTTCGAGTTTATTTCCTAATTCAGATGAAGAAAATGATTATGTCTCGAATTCCATATGCTAATGTAGTAGGGTGTTTAATGTATGCGATGGTGTGTACGCGACCAGATATTTCACATGCAGTTGGGGTTGTCAGCAGGTACATGGCAAATCCCGGTAAAGAACACTAGTCAGCAGTGAAATGGGTGCTTCGGTACTTGACAGGCACAAGTAGTTATTGTATCACTTACAATAAGAGTAGTGAATTTGTTTGCGGATATGTTGATTCCGATTTTGCAGGTGATCTGGATAAGAGAAGATCAACTTCAGGGTATGTCTTTACTCTTGCAGGTGGATCTATAAGTTGGATGTCAAAGCTACAGAACATTGTCGCTTTATCCACTACTGAAGCAGAATACATTGCTGCTTCGCATGCTTGCAAAGAGGCGGTTTGGTTGAAAGGTTTGCTTGGTGAGTTTGGTAGGTTACAGGACAACATCAGGTTACTTTGTGATAGTCAAAGTGCAATACATTTGGCTAAGAATCCGGCCTATCATAGTAAATCAAAGCATATTCCAATTAAGTACCATTTTGTAAGACAGGTTATCACTGAAAGGGGAGTCTCTCTTGAAAAGGTGCATACAAAGGAGAATTGTGCAGACATGTTCACGAAACCAGTTTTGTTAGAGAAGCTACGCTGGTGTTTGGCTTCTCTTGGCTTGCAGAAAAGATAAAATAATAATAATAGGGCATCAGGCTAATTGTTGTCAAGGTGGAGATTGTTGAGATTTTCTGTTTTGCATAAGATAGGCAAAATCTCAGTAGATGACAACAATAGGAATCAGTTCCTAGATTAGCTCCAGTTTGTTGGGAGGGAGTTAATGCATCCTAAATTTGAGTTGAGAGGATTTATGAGGCAGTTAGATTCTCTTTGCTATATAACAGGTATCCATACGGATTGTTTGGTATGGGGGTATGAGAGTTTGTGAGAATTTAATTTTGTAATCTCCTGTTTGATTAATAAGAATTGCCGATGCCTATGTTTGGTGGACGTAACCCAGATTGGTTGGGTGAACCATGTTAAAAGCTGTGTCTCCTGTGCTTGAATTATTTGTTGTGTATATGTTTTATGAATTGTTGTGCCTCTGATCTCCAACAGAACTTGGTATCAAAGAGATGTAATGTCTTTTTCTATTTTATTTAACTTTTTCACTCTCAAATCACATAAAAATAAAATAAAATAAAATAAAATATTTTTTTACTTTATTTTTAAGTAGTCAATTTATTGTTGGGGCTTTTGAATTATGTAAAAATTTTGATTCTGAGGTTAGATAGTCTATAGTTTTTCTCATAATAGGTTTTCCTAATATAATTTATTTAAAAGCATAAAATTACAACAAATTCTCTGAACATAAAAAAATAACGACACTTTAATTTTTCGAATTTCAAATTTAAACCTTTTGTACAAGAGCTATCTATAAATAGAAAATTCATAGAATGACTTTTTCCACGCTGAACCTGCGTTGGAATTAACCGAAGCAATTTTGCCCAACCGTAAACTGGCTATGACATTAACAAAGTTCAAAGAATTCTATTATTAGAATGTGCAATTTCATGTACTGTTTTGTATTAGTTTATGTTATGTCTTCTCTGATTGTGCTAGGAAGTATATGTTCCTCTCTTCTTCATAAATTGTTTTCCTGGGTGAAGTTGAAATTTCAGATGCCTAACTAGATCGAGATCAGAAAATATATTGAAAATGGAAAATTCTGATTAGAAAGAATGCACTGAAGTGAAAGCAACGTCATGGATAATTTAACTGTAATCCAGATCAGAGGGCTCTCATCATTGCTACATTTCGTAACCCTTACAGTGACGTTAGTCCCTGTTTAATTCCAGAATCAGCTGAGCCCTCTAATCTAGCTATGCCATCCTTCAAATTTTTCTGCTCCATGTGTTGTTAAAGGGACCCCATGACCTATTCCTTTTTAATATAATTATCGACCACTTTAATACATATGGCTTCATTGTCATTCTAGATTTGAAGTATCACTAGCACAACCGTATGGCGGAAGGAGACATTGATGTTGCGGTGGATCGTGTGTATCAACCATTGCTTATGTTAATTAGATCACAGAGTATTTTTAATACATATTATGATATTTGGTTTTGTGGTTGACATTGAAATGTAGAACCGTAATACACTTAAAAAGAAAGATGTTATTGACCTTATCTCATTGCAAATTAAAGGTTTATAAACGATAAAAATAATATTTAATTGAGGGAATATCTAATTTTTGTTTATCTTATCTCATTGTAATTTGAAAGTTTATGAACCAATCAAATAATAATTTAACTGAGTGACATATTTATAATAATAAAAATTAAATAAATTAAATATGATTAATTGAAGTGATAATTAATATTATGTGATTTAGTTAATTAATATTAACTTAGATTTTTATTATAAAATATTTTTATCTAAAAATTAAAATTAATATAGATGAATATAAGTAATACATTACATATATTTAATTATAAATTATATGGGTTAATTAACTAACCATTATTTACGAATTTGATAACCTTGGTAAAGATTATGGAATATAAGTAATACATTACATATATTTAATTATAAATTATATGGGTTAATTAACTAACCATTACTTACGAATTTGATAACCTTGGTAAAGATTTGGACTTTTGTCAAATTCAATCACTTTATGGAATACGAGATTGATATCATTTATGATTTTCTTAACTAGATTCTATATCAGAATATGTTATTAGATAATTTGAGGGAAGAGTGGTTAGGAATAGGCTTTATTTTTTCATTTATTTTATTTAGATTATTTTAACAAGTTATAAATTTATTATTTCAAAAGAATGTGTTAATTAGAGGGGGTTTCATTTAACGAATTTTTGACCTATTGTATATTTATGGAATATTAAACAATGCTTTTATTATCATTACAAATTGCAAAATATCTCGAAAAGTCACATTATTTAACCACCTACCAATACAAACCTAATACACTTTCTCAATTAAGAAACCCCCATTTTGAGTAGATATTGTTTCTAAGTGCTATACCTAGTCTATGAGTCAATAATTGAATGAGGTATAAGTTTTATTCAAATACGAAGAGGAGTACAATAAGTAAAGATAAGCATAAAGGAAGTCAAACAAGAGTACAAAGGATAAGCCAAATATATCTGTAATAAGTATAGGTAGAATGAATGATAAGATGCTTGATGTTTCTAAGGAGCTCTGTCCGAGAACACAATAGTTCCAATCCTTCTGTCAGGGAGGTGGAACAAGTTAAGCTTACCTCTTGGGCTGCTTGAATCTACCAGCTACTATTGTTGGGCTGAGGAGGAAATCTCATAGGTTAATTCTTTACCTTTACCTTTTCCCACTCATAGGTTAATTCTTCATATTGAGTGGAAATATCCCGCCTCATAGAAAGGGATAAAGTCGAGATTAGGTCGCAGACAGGTCCACCAAACCTGTCGAAGTCAATAGGATTACCTCCCTATTGCTGGCCATGCCTAATCAACATGTCGTGCGGCAGGCTGCGAGCCGCAATGCCTCCTCTTCATCTCATCCTAAGAACCTCTCGTATTCAAACTCCTGGACAAAGGACTTCAATGCCTGCCCAGGCCACGCTTGAAAACCCTAAGGCTCCTTACAATATTGTTTGTTGAAGATTCCCAGTTAAGATTTCTTAGATGCCTTACAATCCGTAGAACAAGGAGAAATTCCCCTATAAAAGTAAAAGGAGTCAAGCCACCTGTTCCTTATTTTTCATGTAACCAATGTTCTTCTGAGGTTGCCTACGCCTCACAGAGTGTCCTATTTTGTGTTCCCATAAACGATTATGTTATCCATAACCGTACTGGCTAATAACATTATGCCCTACCCTTTATATTTTTATATTAAGTTTGAACTCCATTTTTTATACCCACCAATATAAAAATCCTTTGCCTTTAGTATATGCTAAATATATTATACCATTTTTTCCTCAATATATATCCCCCTATATGAACCCACGTGGTGTTTGATGTAATGAGAAAAATAAATTTATTACATTTATTCTTGAGGTATGGGTTTGATGCTCATGGAAATTTATCTTATAGGTCAAGCTCTCTTTGAGAGTTTCTAGGGCTTTCCATTGAATCTACAAATCAAGAAAGTCATATCATGTATGAAATACCCTTCTCGAGCATGTTACATATTATAAATAAAATTATTTGAGTCAAAGTTAGAGTCAAAATACCCTCCAATATGTAGAAAATTTTGAATAATTTAACACATATTCAAGGGAGATTATCGTGATCATGTACTAATGCGGAAAACATACACAATACATAAGCTCCTCTACGTTGATCAAGAATATAGCAACATCAATAACAATAAAACATCAAGAGCATTCACACATTAACACAGTATGTATCACGGGGAAAGCATCTCGCTAAAAACCCCACACTATCTGTATATTAATGATTGAGTCATGTAACATTACACAGCATAATACTTCTCACAAGTATCTCCACCTCTGTTACACACAATACAGCTCAGATCTGATCTCCAAATCTCTTCCACTGCTTGCCAGCCTCCACTGCTCAATACCTGCTCAAGAACTGATGAGAATTGCTTCCCAAACTCGATTTTCACCTGCAAAATAGTCACTCACTCTTTGTGGACGTGAGCAAAGGCTGAAATGTGGGCCAAATACGTGAGCAAACTCATTGGCATACTCAATCCCTTGATTGTGCAAGATCTGGTGCACAACTATAGTCACAACTGATAGCAATCTGATTCTCTACCACCTGTCCCTGTTGAACTGAACATGCACTGACATGCAACTGAGTTAACTGATGTATTCTTTAGTTGTATTATGAGTTAATAATTAGTTTAACAACTCATCATTAGTCTATCTGCAGTTAGACTAACTACAACCAGTTTAACTAAGTTAAACTGAACACAACTCCATCAACTGTACCTCCAGTCCACTAAACTCAACTCACTTGAGTTCTAACTGAAGTCATGCATGCAACAACTCAACTGACTCATAAGAAAAACGAATTTCCTTCTGACAGCTGCATGTGCCACTTCCGTAGCTCAAACTGAAGTGCTCCAAGAGAATAAGATTAAGTTTATAGTCCAAATATTATTGTGAGATAATAATATTTGACTTTTCTATTTTTGACAGCCAGTCTAAAAATAGACTTGATCACTCACACTGTGATCACTCACACTTTCATCAAAAATAGAAGTCCATCTATTTTTCCCAACTTGATCAATCATCCATAAACATAGACATGATCCATATGTCTAAAAATAGACATAGTCTAAAAATAGACTTGCGCCAAAAATAGCCTGCGGGCCCACTTAGTGAAGGCGACTCTTTTCACTAAGCTCCATCATCTTGTTGCAATCGCAACACTCCCTCTCGACAAGATATGGATTATCAGCAACCCCTATCCTGCCTCGGTGGTACTCGAATTTGCTCATGGTGAGAGCCTTCGTCAGAATATTAGCATCCTGATCCTCCGTTGGAATGTACGAAAGCAACATGATCCTCCGCTGCACACAATCTCCGATATGATGGTACCTGATGTGCTTGGACCCGAAAAACCCGACCAGGATCATCCTCATCCACACAGATCTCTGCTTCCTGTTGTACCAAGAAACTATTGTCGATCCGATACTGAAGACCCCTCCTGATGTGCTCTTTCTGTCCATTGGGCTCCCTACCCACTTTGCATCCTCCTGCCTGTACCAAGAACCATATCCCGATGTGCCTCTCAAGTGGCTCAATACATGCTTGCCCGCCTTCCAGAAGAGCTTGGTAGGCTTAACCATAGCTTGTGAAAGCTGGTTAACTACATAGCATATATCAGGTCGTGTATTGACCAAATACATCAGCGACCCCACCAACTGTCGATAAACAGTGGCATCCACTTCTTCTCCCGAAGTGGCATCCTCCTTCCTCCAACCTCCAGGAAGAGGAGTATCAACAGGCTTGCAGCCATGCATGTTGAACTTCTCCAGTATCTCCCGAGCATACTTGCCCTGAGAAACAAACAGTCCACCACTGCGCTGCCATATTTCCAATCCTAGGAAATAGTGAAGAAGGCCCAAATCCTTCATCTCAAACTCTGTAGCAAGATCCTTCTTGCATGACAGTATCAACAGCTCATCACCCGTTAGAATCAAATCATCAACATACAGTACAATGATAAGCAACTTACCCTCCACCACAATCTGGTATAGGTTCGGATCCGCCTCGCTCTTGGAGAATCCAAGTCCTGTGAAATAGCTGACTATCTGTGTGTACCAAGCACGTGGTGCTTGCTTCAACCCATACAGCGCTCTCTTGAGCCTGCACACATGCGACTCGCTGCTGAAGACTTCAAAGCCTTCGGGTTGCTCAATGTACACCTCCTCCTCAATGACTCCGTTGAGGAACGCAGTCTTCACATCCATCTGATGAATGTGCCATCCCATCTGCGCTGAGAGAGCAAGAATCGTCCGTATGGAAGAATACCTTGCGACAGGTGCAAAGGTCTCCTCATAATCGATCCCCTCAATCTGTGAAAAGCCTCGGGCAACAAATCTTGCCTTGTACTTCTCCACACTCCCGTCAGCTGCCTGCTTAACTTTGTAGATCCATCTCGAACCCACCACTGATTTCCCTTCCGGTCTAGGAACAATCTCCCATGCACTGTTTCTGACAATAGAATCATACTCTTCCACTATGGCATCTACCCATGCGGGATCCTCCACAGCTTTCTCGAAAGAGGATGGCTTAGTCACAACACACTTGCTCATAAGAGCCATGTATCCAGTGTACCGATCAGGTGACTGTCTCTGCCTGCGTTGGGCTGTAGGTGGTCCTACAACTTTCTCTGCATCTTGAGCCAGTCGCTCAGCTTCTGTCAAGCGCTTTCGCCCTCTGATGGTTGGCGCTGCATGAGTGGTCTCTTCCACTCCATGAACCTCGTCCTGTGGCTGATCCACGTCCTGAAGCTCATCCTTAGGAACTAATAGCTCCTCATCTACATGCAAGTGTAGCTCCCTCTCAAGCGAACACTTCATGGCTTTCTCCTCTTGAAATTTTATATCCCGTCGCACAACAGTTTTACCACTGTCTGGCAAATACACACGATAGTTGTGGGGCGTATCAGTGTACCCCACAAATATCCCAACCTCTGCAGTCGGTTCCAACTTCTTTCTGGCATCCTTCGTCACATGCATGTAAACGTTAGCACCAAAAATCCTCAAATGAGAAAGATCAGGCTTCTTACCAGAATAAGCCTCCTCGGGTGTACTCATGCCAAGTATCCTATGAGGACAACGGTTCTGCACATAAACTGCTGTATTGCATGCTTCCGCCCACAAGTGAAGGGGTAGGCCCTGATCATGCAACATTGCCCGTGCAGCACCCACAATCGTTCTGTTCTTCTGCTCAGCTACCCCGTTCTGCTGTGGGTTATGGGGAGCTATGAGCTCTCTACGAATCCCTTCTGCCTTGCAAAAATCCTTGAACTCATCCGAGATGTATTCACCACCATTATCGCTCCTAAGAGCCTTCACCTTCTTCCCCGACTCCTTCTCGACCAGTGCTTTGAATTCACAGAACTTTGAATATGTCTCGCTCTTCTTCTGCATGAAGAAGATCCAGCACTTACGAGAGAAATCATCAACAAAAATCACATAATACCTGTGTTTTGCTGTCGAAGCAACTGAGAAAGGTCCACACACGTCTGTGTGAATTCTCTCAAGGATCATCGTGGTGCGACTATCCTTCTCGTGAAAGGTGGCTTTCACAAACTTCCCCAAAGTACACCCCTTGCATTGATCTGACTGCGCAAGTGTGCCTTTAGGAAGCCCTGTAGTGATCTGCTGTAGTATCTTCAAGGCTCCATGGTGAAGGTGACCCAATCTCCTGTGCCACAACTCGCCATCATCCCGGCTCACCAATCCTTCTGCCTTGCCTGCCATTGCTGCGCATCCATCTACATGCAACTGATAAAGGTTCCTCACTCGAACCCCTATCTTCCGGGTCTCACTAGTTGTCTTGCTGCGCAGGAAGGCCTTTCCCTCGCTGAAAACAGCATCATACCCCTTGTCTTCTAACATCGCCACTGAGATGAGATTCTTCTTCAATCCTGGAACATGCATGACTTCCTTCAATACAAAGGGTTTACCAGACTCCCTCTCAAAGGAAATGGTACCGATACCGGTCGCACTGTATCTACCATCATCGCCCATCTCGATGTGCACTCCAAGATCTTTGTCCTCCAGATCAGAGAACAAATCTCTATCTCCCGTCATGTGAAAAGACGCACCACTGTCCAGAAACCACACTGATCCCATCACACTTGAAACCAAGCATGCGATCAATGAAAAATCAAGCTCAAACTGAGAAGCTAAAGCCTCTCCCCCTGCAGATCCAGCAGCTTGCTTGTTCTTCTTCTTCTGCGGACAATTTGTGGCATAGTGTCCATGCTGGTGACAGTGAAAACACTTCACTTTGGACATATCCTGCTTCTTGCCTTTCGCACCAGACTGAGAAGCTTTCTCGTTCTTCCCTTTCTTTGCTTTGGCAGCCAAAGCGCAATTCTCTTCATCAGATACCTTTGATGAAGATCCATTCTCACCTTTATTGTTACTGAGTTTATCCTTGAGCGCCAAGTCGCTCTTGCTTTGGAATAACATTTGCAATCCGTTGAAAGACATTTTCAACAACACTGCTACAAATTCGAATTCCACCAGCAACCAACTCAACTGCTTCCGATCAACCCTCGCTTGATATCCTGTAAAAATCTCTTCTACAAATCAAGCTGCTCCGATACCATGTAGAAACTTTTTCTACAAATCATCTAGCTTTGATACCATGTAGAAAATTTTGAATAATTTAACACATATTCAATGCAGATTATCGTGATCATGTACTAATGCGGAAAACATACACAATACATAAGCTCCTCTACGTTGATCAAGAATATAGCAACATCAATAACAATAAAACATCAAGAGCATTCACACATTAACACAGTATGTATCACGGGGAAAGCATCTCGCTAAAAACCCCACACTATCTGTATATTAATGATTGAGTCATGTAACATTACACAGCATAATACTTCTCACAAGTATCTCCACCTCTGATACACACAATACAGCTCAGATCTGATCTCCAAATCTCTTCCACTGCTTGCCAGCCTCCACTGCTCAATACCTGCTCAAGAACTGATGAGAATTGCTTCCCAAACTCGATTTTCACCTGCAAAATAGTCACTCACTCTTTGTGGACGTGAGCAAAGGCTGAAATGCGGGCCAAATACGTGAGCAAACTCATTGGCATACTCAATCCCTTGATTGTGCAAGATCTGGTGCACAACTATAGTCACAACTGATAGCAATCTGATTCTCTACCACCTGTCCCTGTTGAACTGAACATGCACTGACATGAAACTGAGTTAACTGATGTATTCTTTAGTTGTATTATGAGTTAATAATTAGTTTAACAACTCATCATTAGTCTATCTGCAGTTAGACTAACTACAACCAGTTTAACTAAGTTAAACTGAACACAACTCCATCAACTGTACCTCCAGTCCACTAAACTCAACTCACTTGAGTTCTAACTGAAGTCATGCATGCAACAACTCAACTGACTCATAAGAAAAACGAATTTCCTTCTGACAGCTGCATGTGCCACTTCCGTAGCTCAAACTGAAGTGCTCCAAGAGAATAAGATAACGTTTATAGTCCAAATATTATTGTGAGATAATAATATTTGACTTTTCTATTTTTGACAGCCAGTCTAAAAATAGACTTGATCACTCACACTGTGATCACTCACACTTTCATCAAAAATAGAAGTCCATCTATTTTTCCCAACTTGATCAATCATCCATAAACATAGACATGATCCATATGTCTAAAAATAGACATAGTCTAAAAATAGACTTGCGCCAAAAATAGCCTGCGGGCCCACTTAGTGAAGGCGACTCTTTTCACTAAGCTCCATCATCTTGTTGCAATCTCAACACAATACCTTGTCTATGTTCTACAATCAAGTCGACTCTCCAAAGAAACAAGTTGTTCTATCAAAAAGACATGTTAATTCTAAAAAATTTAATAAATATAATTTATTTTGTTTCTTCTTAGAATGCCACATTATACAACCTATATTGAATTTTCCTTATTAGTTTTCACCATTTACTTTTTTCAAATTTGAATAATATTTAAACTGAGCATATTAGTGCTCTTAAAGAAGTGTATGGAGTCTATTAAGTATGAATTCCTAAATGGCTTTATTAACTTATATTCTTAAATAAGGGTTAGTTAATTAACTCACGTAATCTATAATTTATATTTATCTAGAAAAATAATTTAAAAAGTAAGGTTAGGTAAATATAAAATGGAAAGCAATTTATACACACATATTATAATAAATTTAATACAAAATAATTATTAAACTATCCTAGATTCATCTTAACAGCAAATCTACAAAACACCAAACGGGATCAAATTCTTTTCACTCTAAAGAAAAGTTTATACCTCAAGAGATTTTTTCTCGGTCTATAGTTAAAATGAATGTAGGCTAGTCGATATGTAATTATGTGATTATTGATATATTTTAATTAAATATTAATGACTATATTATAATTATTTGTACAATATCTTTTTTTTTGCTAAAGCAAGAGTCGTACCTTCTTTTCATTATAAACAGAGACACAAATTACATATAATACAACTACCCAAAGAGACCTGAGGGACATAAAATCCACTATCCACTCAGGGCTTGGGTACCAAGCCTAAAGCTTGACAAATAGGCCAAGGGCCCACAAACTTAACTGCAAAACCTCCAAAAAACATACCAATGCCAAAACCACCCGATCTGATTGTAAAGATCTATCTGATGAGACACATATCGGGACCGAAAAAGGCATATTCTTTGATTCCAAAAGCGGACCCAATGAAAAAATAGAAACCATTCTAAATAGATTTTCGGTCCGAACGGTGGAATAAACATCGTGCATGCTATCTGCCTAAAATCCACTGATTCCGACCTCTTGGATCAACATGCCCGGAAGATAACAGTGAATCTTGACCCAAAATTCAGATAACCCAAAATTGCAACCTGCCCCCAGAAGCCCGCGAGATCTACCACCTATCATACCCCAGAAGAGTCCCTTTGATTTGAGCCATTCATTCTGTCGCCTAAACCAACGGTCAAGATGTAGCACATCAAAGATGATCGAAGTTTAACGGGCCGCCCCTCTAAGTTGCATGAACCATCATGACCGTTGATCCACACAGAGAGATCCAATGGTAGAGAATCATATCGCACCATACAAGTTAACTAGATGTTAGTGTGCGACGAAGGGTGGTTTTCCGAACCCTCACTCTGCCACGTGTAGGAAGATGGACAGGATTGCTACAAATTAACTAAAATCGTTTCCCACTTTAGAGCAGTGCGATCATCCAAATACCACCAAGGAAGTGGTTTTCCTCTCCAAGGCCTAATGACCCTCTCACTGACTCCAGGGAATTTAGCGACCATCCATGTTCGATCCCCCACCAAAGACCTGTTTGCTAGAAACTAATGACACATACGAAGGCCAAAAGGTTAAGAGCTTGCCTCCATGGCTTTGTGTTTGAACACTCTCCTATCTTCTTCCTCTTGCTCATAGCAAAGAGTTCTCAGTCTGCTTTGATGCAACTCCTACCACTCCATCGAAACCTTGACCTCTATACTGTTGACCCCCTGATTGGCAAGAAGATCCGCTAGCTTGTTGGCCTTTCTGTGAACATGATGGAAGCTGACAGTGCGCAGGTTTTGTAGGTGATCCTGAATTCTCTGGAAAACCTTGATTAATTTCCAGTCTTTGGAGACTTTCTTCGGCATGGTTCCAGTATTTATTCTTTTCACTAAGTTAATTACTAGTTCAGAGTTCACTTCAACTATCACATTGCAGCAATTATCCTGACTTAGAAAATCCAGGCATTGCTCCAAAGACATTAGTTCAACCATGTTATTGGTAGTTGTTCCTAGGTGACAATGGAAGATGAAGATAATACTTCCCTTGGCATCCCTAAGGACTCCTCCATACCTAGAATATCCTGTGTTTCCTTTCGATGCTCCATCAATGTTTTATTTTAGATAACCTTCTTGGGAAGGATGTTAGAAATCCTTCTCCATGTCCCTTGCTATAACCTTCCTATTAAGACCTTGAGGGGTTAGTCCTTGCAACCCCAGCTGTCTGAGAATTTTCCCATCCAAATCTGATGGAGGATTATTAGGGTGGTTGGAAACAGTGGTACCCACTGTCTCCTTAAGTTGTTTCAGGATTGTCTCAAACAAGCTATATGGGGGATTTTTTTCCTCCTTGAAAGTTCTTTTGTTAATCCCCTTCCAAACATTACATATGATGAAGCTTGGTGTAAGGGCCCAGGCTGAGTTGGGAATTTCATAGTCCGAAAAATTTCCCATCCAACTATTGAGGGTATTGATGATGCTCCCTCTGTCCCTATCGGATTTTTGAAAGATTTTGGAAAATATGTCCCATAACTAGGAAGTGAAAATGCAATTGTTGAGTAGATGCTCCATTGTTTCTTCTTGCTCCCCATAGAGTAGGCATCTAGAAGGCCCCAGAACACCCCTCTTCTTGATATTGTCCCAAGTCAGGATTTTCCTGTGGTATACCAACCACATGAAGAGTTTAATTTTCATTCACCCTTGATGCCTCCAAAGTTTCTTCCAGATTTTGTCTGAAACCTAGGGATCTAGCTCAAGGAGAATGCGTTTTGCTTCTTTGAGATTAAAGGTGCCCTCTTTATTATTGCCCCATATTATTTGGTCTTGTCCCCATGAAACTAAGATCATCCTTTGTTCCAGCATTTTCCTAAGCTCCTTTGCTTCTGTTTTCAAGTGGTTGTTATTTCTGTAATCAATGTTTCTCTAGATTCTCCATTTCTCCATCTGCTGAGTGTTATCCTAGAAGTCCTTTACTTTAATTAATCCTTGTGAATCTGTCTCATGTTTAAGGTCGAGGAAGTTTTCTTTTAACAGTATTGGTTCTTGTTTCCACTTATCTTCCCAAAAAAGAGCTAGATTCCCTTCTCTGATTTCCCAGAAACTATTTTCTTGCACTAATCTTCTGTTTTCCTAGGCTTTGTTCCAGATGTATGAGCCATTAATATTACCTAACATTCTTATGAGATCACTATTTTTCCATAATCTTGTATATTTTTATTTCCAGATATTGGCCTATTGAATCTCTGGATTCTGAACCCAGTGCCACCATAGTTTGGCCCCTAAAACCTTGCTGAGTATTTCCTGATCGTCAAAGCCAAGCCCTCCATGGTTTTTCGGTTTGCAATTTTTTTCCAAGACACTAAGGCCCATTTCTTCTTCATCTCCTCCTTACCCCAAATAAAGTTTCTTTGTATACTTCTGAATTGCTGCAGTACTCCGTTTGGAGTTGGCAGGGCAAATAACATAAAAATAGGGATGGCTTCTAGAACAACTTTTGTGAGATCCAACCTGCTTACAAAATTTAAAGATCTGAAGGTCCATTTGCTAACTATATCTTGCGACTTATTAATCAACGGTTCCCAAATGCTTTTGAGCATTGGTTTAGTAGTTAGAGGGACTCCCAAATATTTTGAGGGAAGGGAATCCCTTTGAAAGCCAATAATTCTGGAAATATTCATTTGAATCACAATATTGGTATTAAAGAAAAATAATTTTGACTTTTGAGATATTAACTTCCATACCTATGGCCATGGTAAAGACGGTCATGATTTGTTTATATGTTGTAGCTTCTTTGACTGTTGGGACTCCTTGTAGCATTGTGTCATCTGCAAATTGTTGATGTGTTAGAGCCTGATCATTCTCAGTTAGTTGAAGGCCATTAATCTCACCTATTACTTTAGCATGCTTAATGGACCTACCAAGTCCTTCCATCATGAGAATGAAAAGAAATGGAGAAAGTGGGTCTCCCTATCTGAGGTCTCTGGAAGGACTAAAAATCTTATAGGGAGAGCCATTCACCAAAATAGAGAAGCTGGAGGAAGTAACTAAGGCCATCACCCACCTATCCCAATTATGATAAAAACCAAAAGCAATAAGTACCCTCTTCATATAGGTCCAGTTCACCTTATCATAAGCTTTGGCTATATCTAATTGCATGATCATTCCAGCCTGCCTTTTGCTACTTAATGAGTGAACCACCTCTTGGGCTTGAATGATGTTGTCTAAAATTTGTTTGCCTTCCACATAACCGGATTGTTCCCCTGAAACTAGGGTAGGAAGCAGAGGTTTAAGTCTATTAGCCACTACTTTGGATATTATCTTGTAAACCACATTGCACAAAGATGTGGGTCTAAACTTATCCGGTGTTTGAGCAATGTCCTGCTTAGGGATAAGGGAGATAAAGGAGGTGTTGAGCACTTTCAAATAGTTCTATTCAACCTGGAATCCTCCACTACATTCAATATATCATGTTTAACAATATTCCAGCATGCTTTAAAAAAATCCACATTGAAACCATCCGGGCTTAGTGATTTTCCATTCTGCATTTCTCTGAGGACATCATCTACCTCCTTTTTAGAAACTAGCCTATTTAGATTGAAATTGTCCTCTCTAGATATCATCTTCGGTATGTTTCTAGTTACCTCACTGATGGACTGTTCTCCATCTGAATTATTTTCTTGAGTAATGCTTTGGAAGTGCTGATCTAACACAACTTCAATAATCTCATGGTAGGTGAGAAGATTCCCTTCTTCATTCTTAATTGAAGATATTCTATTGTGCATTCTGTTTGCCATGGTGGACCTGTGAAAGAATTTTGTGTTACGCTCCCCTTCTTTTAGCCATTGAATCCTAGACTTTTGTCTCCAAAAAATTTCCTCTTGTTTACACAGATTATCCCATTCTTGATGATATTTATCCACTTGGTTACTTTTGACTTTA
This sequence comes from Pinus tabuliformis, assembly GCA_031772625.1. Taxonomy (NCBI): domain Eukaryota; kingdom Viridiplantae; phylum Streptophyta; class Pinopsida; order Pinales; family Pinaceae; genus Pinus; species Pinus tabuliformis. Next base: position 585,338,736 of record CM062810.1, read on the forward strand.
TCAAATCCCTCCTTGATCAGGGCTTGGTTGAGAACCTTCATTTTGTTTTCAACAGATTGTTTCTCCACAAAAGTATTGCCAAAATCATTTTTGTTCCAATCCTTTAGTCTAAGTTTGATATGCTTTAATATTTTATGAAGAAGAAACATTCTTGTTCCCTGAATCTATAAATCTTCTGACCACCATTCTTTAATATTATTGAAGAAATCTGGGTGGGAGAGCCAGATATTTTCAAATCTGAAAGGTCTGTTTCTGAGAATGCCCATACCTTTGATCTCCAATTGAACCGGCCAGTGATCTGAGCCTCCAAAGGGGAGAACTTCTGATTTTACTTCCTTATTTGTTAGCATTAGATCCTCTACGGTCATGAATCTATTTAACTTTGAGGCTACCTGAGACTCTCCTCCTCTTTTATTATTCCAAGTAAAGAGGCCAATATTCGTTTCAATATCTACACGGTTCATATTGTCTATAAAGTTTTGGAACTCTAAAGAGTATTTATTTAGAATTCTGATTCCTCCGTTTTTCTCCAAAAGATATTTGATCATGTTGAAATCCCCTCCTATGATCCAAGGTATTCCTGCATGTCTATCCCTGAGATTCACCTGTGAGTCTAAAAACTTGTGTTTGTCATCTATTTTTTGAGGACCATAAACATTGGGGACTAGAAAGGTGTACCTGTCTCCTACAGGTTGAATAACAACTGATAAATAGTTCCTGGTAGCCTCAACATCTATTATGCTAATTTTTTGAGGATTCCAAAGAGTGAAAATCCCCCCCACTATATCCTCTACTTTAACTTCCAGAAACTGAAATCTACTGAGCCATTTACTATGGATGTGTCTTAATTTTTGAATGGAACATTTTGTTTCTTGGATAAATATTTTGTCTGGCATTTCTTGTTTCATTCTATTACAAAGAATTCTCTGCTTTCTCTTACTCCCTAGACCTCTGATATTCCAAGATGTAAACTTCATAGTTAAATTTTCGTAAAGGAGTAGCTGGCTAGATCTTTCACCTTAATTGGATCTATCATTAGTTTGCCACACTCCATCAAGAGTTCATTCTGTTGTTTCCTGCCTATTTTCTTACCTGGGTTTCTTAATACTAGTCCCGAAGTTGTTTTCATCATCTTCACCCGTCTGTTATCCTGCTTGTTTATATTTTTTCCTTTCTCTAATGCATTAGCCTATGTTTTCCATAAAAAAACTGTTGAATTCTATTGAGCTCTTCTTGAGGTACCAAATCTACTCCTTCCATAGTTCCCTAAATCAAGAACTCTTCCAGATCTAGATTTTCTTTATTAAGAATCTCCTATAGCTCATGGTCCTCCAGGTCCATTTCACACTAGGTCATTTCCTGATCCATCTTAAGTTCTATTTCACTCATCATGTTTTCTTTCTGATAATTAGTTCCCTGATTTTGGTCGCATTCTTCTTCTTATTTCTTTTCCCCAGGATTTCCTTATATTGCTTGATCTTCCTTTGTGATCTCTTCGTTTTCCTCAAGAACTTGGAACTTATTTCGACTGAACTTTAGTCCTTCATCTTGATGTTTCTTTAGCCCTCTCTTGCCACCTTTTCCTCGATTCACCACTTTCTCAAAGCTATCTATTTCCTTCGTTGTGTTAGCCTTGCTGTTATTTACTACTTTACCGAGTGGACAATCTCTAAATAGATGGCCATGTTCATGAAATCTAGAACATCTGAATGGAATATGCTCATAGTCTACTGTTTGCACCCATTCTTCATCAAAAACTTCCAGAATCACTTCATCTTGTAGAGCTCCTAATAGATCCATTTCCACACATATCCTAGCAAAGGAAGTGTATTTCCCTCTTCTTGTGGCTTCATAAGCTTTGAAAAATGACCTAATTTATTGCCTATGGCTGTTAATGATTCATTTTTCCAATAATCAAGAGGTGAAGATTAGAGTCTTACCCAGACCGGTATTGAAGTAAAAGTCTCTCGTTCTAGGAAAAAATTCATCATCCATGGCCTCATGTAGAGTCCAGCTGCTGCATAGAAGTAGGGTCCTCCTTCAAATACTTTGTCCTTGTCTTCAATATTCGTGAACACCACAGTGAATAATCCCTTTGACCCAAGATGAAGGTCAATGCTCCATTTACATTTCCAGTGATATTTTATCCATGTCTGTAATGATTTTTTAGTGGGCCATAGTCCCACGAACTTAGAGATAATAGCATATGTCAGCATGTGATCCTTGTGCTCCTGCAAAGCAGGGTCATTTAAAATAACTCTAGGAGTGAGCTCAGCATTGGGTTTGCAGGGTCCCTTTTGTTTCTTGTCTTTAGTTCATTTTTTTTTGTCTTCTACCTCCTTGTCCTTTGTGTCATTGATTTCCTTAGTATTGGCTCCTACTGTCTCCTCTTCCATATTTCTTTTCCCTTCCTCCGAAGTACCTCTAGCTTTTTCTAGAGGTTTTTACCCCTACTAGAAATGGCCTTCTTGTAGGAGGGAGTGGCTCTCCCTCCTCTGCATCCCTCCATGAGGAACATTGTCTGCAATTTACTGAAACCCTAGAAGTTCGCCTTCGCTATTCGAAAAAATTGAAAATCTCACTCTTCAAATATGGAACATTTGTACAATATCATATTATGATGTTGAATTTTTTTTTTTGAATTTTATTAGATATTTTAAGCTTTTATTTTTTTTACACTTTTTTATTGATATATTAATTTTGGAATAATATAGTTTTGGTATTTGTAAGGTTATAGGTGCTCTGCAATTTAATATGAGAGACATTGTGATATTAAAAAATGTTATATTAAAAGGAAAAAAATTAATGGTAATGATGATCAATGTGGATTAATACTAATATGTTCTATCGGGCCTTAGGAAGGTAATGGGTCACTAGAATTTATTGGGCATTTTATTTATATGCTCACAAAACATTAAGAGAAACATTCCAAGATCATCATAGTTTTGCTGAAATAAAAGGTCAAGAAGGTCATTAGTGCGACAAATATTTTGAGAATTAAATTAAATTTGAATATATGATGGAAAATATCAAGAGAAAGTTATTTTCCATTTAATCCAGTTCTTGTCATAAAGGTGAGAGACCCTTCATGCCATGGTGTTTTAGGAATTAACTAATGCCAAATCTTACAATAAATCTCATGATTGTTTGTTCTTATCTTAACAATGCTTATTTTCTTAACATTACTCAAGACAAAGAGATACTCCTTTTTTCCTTCACCTAATTATTGCCCCAAAGATTAGGGGTGATTTTAGGAGCAAATGTTCGCCCTTTGGCGAAATTAAGGGGTTTTAAATTTTTAGTGGGAGAATATTTTGTATCATAGTACATTTTTACAAATCACCTCAAATAGCCCACCTTATTTTAAGGGAGAGGGTAAAAAAGGTAAATTTAGCCCTTGAAATTAGGAGTTACAACCTTCCATTCACCCATTTTCAAGAATAGGTTCTATTTAAGTGAATCCATTCGCCCATTTTCAAGAATAGGTTTTATTTAAGTGAATCGTATGGGTCAAAGGCCCAAATACCATATTTATAAAAGAGGTATGGTAAATTAATAAAAATATAAATAAATGAGAGGTATGGTAAATAAATAAAACATTTTTTTATATTTACTCCATAAGTCACGTTATATACATGCAAGGGTGTAAACAAATAAAAATATAAGTAAAGTGGAGGTATGGTAAATAAATAAAACCTCTTTTTATATTTAGTCCATAACCTTCATTCTATTTATGAAGGCTCAAAAAAGAGGTTTTATTTAAGTGAATCCTATGGGCCAAATGCCATATTTGTAAAAGAGGTATGGTAAATTAATAAAAATATAAATAAACGAGAGGTATGGTAAACAAATAAAACATTTTTTTATATTTACTCCATAAGTCACCTTATATTTACAAACACTCAAAAAATGTGTTATATTTAGGTGAAACCTATGGGCAAAATACTATGGCACAAATACCATGGACTAGATTGTTATTAATACCATGCAAAAAAACATTATTAACCCTAATATTAGTATTAATAAAAATAAAAATGGCACATGGCATTGACCCATGGTATTCACCAAAATGGCACATGGTATTGACCCATGGTATTCACCTGGAATGTAGCCTATTTAAATGGGGGAATTAAACCAGCATAGATCCATCTTTACTCTGGATCTACTAACCCCTAAGAGGTATCAAATATCGTGATATGAAAACTAGCATAGAGTGAAAAAATATTTGATCCGATCAAGAGTGATGTTGTAATTTAATGTATGTTAAACATTTTAGCTTGGTTAAAATAAAAAATAAATAAAAATCAACTATTAGTTTTATTAATTTTTATAAATTACTAATAGTAATTTTTAAGCTCCAGGTTTATGATAACCCATGGTATTGACCCATGGTAATACCATGGTATTCATGTGAGCATAGACTATTTAAAGGGGAAATTCGATCATCTTAGATCCATCTTAATTCTGGGTCTACCAAGTGCTCAGAGGGATAAATAGATTTCATCCCCCTAAGAGTGGTAGATGTGGAGTTAAGATGGATATAGGTTGGTTTTTATGATAACGAAGATATTAAATAGACTTAGGAAATTATATTGTAAAAACATCTTAAGGTGAATGGTTAAACCATAGACATTGGACAAGTATATTTGTATACTTCTGTTTTAAACTGAAACAAATCCAGGGCTAAAAGGAATGGATTGATTGCACTAGTCATCCTTCTATAACTTTCCAACATATGCTGGAGTAAACAGATTGTAATTTGGGTAATTTTTATAATTGCAAATAGGAACATACTTGTGTATTGGCAGGGTGGTTACGAGGTCCCTAGAAGTGATGAATTTGAATTTTTCTTGGTTTTATATATAGTATTAGTTTTTTTCTCATGCTTTCTATGAATGGCACGGGTGAATTTTATCCTACACCTACTAGGTTATCGATATGTAATTTCGGTAATTTTGATTACAAAAGATATTTTAAAGAAATGCAATGATTTCATTTGTGTATTCAATAAACACAAGATTTTATAATTGAGTAAAATATTCGCCATGCATGGTGAGGGATTCGCCAAAAAATTATATGTACATATCATATTATTGATAAAATCACCTTCCATTATTCCTATATACCATGGAGATTCGCCCATTTATTATACATGTAAATTTAGGGGGGTTCTTAAAATTTTCCCTGCCAAAGATTCTCCTTAAATTTTGAAGTAATAATATTTTTATTATCCTTAATCTACAATATGATCTCCTCCTTTATTCCCTACTTGTTATATCAAAGATTGGGCATTCTTATGCCATTACCGCACGAGCCAAATATGGGGCTTTTGGCTAGAGTCTGGTTTTTTTTAGGAAACATATCAACCTCCATATGCTTTAACGTATTTGTATACATAAGATACATAGTTATGGCTATAGATACATATTTATGTCCATGCTTTCAATTGGGGAAGGACTTAATTCAATTAGGAGGATAGGGTAGGGAGTATGTCCTTTAAGTTTGACATTATAGGTTATAAATTTCTTTTGGATCTATTACATCTTCCTCTATGACTTTCTTGAGATAATGCAACGCAAAACCTCAAATATTTATAAAATAATAGGAATAATGAAAGTCTCAAATGCGTCATTTTCTTATTCCATATCTAAATATCTATTGAATTACAATGGTTTCCAAGCTCATAATAATATTTCTATCTTATATTTATCCTTTCTCAATGGTATAATTGCAATTGATATTTTGATGGATATCAATTCCAATATATTTGTATGAAGTAACTCCCTCCAAGTATTCATTGTCATATATGAAAGTATCATATGTGATATTTTTCGATTTAATTATCATGACCTTAGTTTTGTCAGCATTAATAGTCATACCCATCTTTGAGTAGAAATCTTGTAGGGTTCTTAATTACTATCAAAGATTGGAATGACTCCCGACCAAAAGAACAAAATGCTCATCCTAAATGTGGAGAGTTATGACTATATCAATGAGAATGGGAATAACACAACCTACATCTTCCGACACTCTTTTAGCTTATCAATGTGTACGTAAAAAATTGTAGGGTATAAGAGTCACCCTTGTTGACTCCAAAATTACATTTTGTTTCTCTTGTTATTAATGTTATGTTATGTTCATATTTCAAATTAGTCAATACAAAATAGTTAGTTAATAAAAATTAGTTTGAATTATTAATTTATTTTTGTCGATTAAAAAATGCCAACCATGATCCACATGAAATTGATGATTTGTCAAAGTTTTTTACTTTATTACATTATGTAATGTTGGTATATATTGTTAGTTATTTATGTTAAATATAATTTTTAATGATTCTTTAAATTTATTCCTATACAATTTCATATAATTGTCTATTACTTCATGTATTTATTTATTTTAAAAAGTATTATTATTTGAGTTTATATAGCCATTATGTTAATTGTTTATGATTTTTTTAGTATATGTTTCTCTAATTTTTCTTTAATCAAAAGTAATATCCAGTAATTTGATTTAAAGAAATAATATATATTTTTAAATAATGATATTTTCTTGTTTGATTCTTTAACATGTATATTGCTAAATAATAAAGATATATTGACTCAAGACAACCATATTAATGTTATGTTATGTTTGTATTTACAATTAGTCAATACAAAGAGCTAATTAATAAAAAATGTTTTAAATTATTTATTTGTTTTATTTTGATTAGAAGATGCCAACAATAATCCAAATGAAAATTGATGAATTGTCAATGTCATCAGATTTAATGAGTGATAAGGGAAATATGTAAAAAAATGAAATAAGGCACCCAAAATTTTAAGTCAATCACATGGTATTTCTAAAGTTAAACATTAGAAGCTTTCATGGTTAGCCCTAAACAATTAGAGGTCAATAGAGAAATTGATTTCTAACTGATTTCTATAGTTCTTCAGAGACTAATAATTAATAAATTAAAAACTAGTAACTAAAAACAAATGATTTCACCTTAATTTTGAATCAAACTTTATATAGAAAGATAAAGTAGTTGAAATAAATATGTAATTATTTCACTACTTAATATAAAGTTGACAAATGGCATGTGAAAATAATACTATTGGTACTACATTATGTGTAGCTCTTTTTATCTTTAATTGAGAGAGATGTAACATTTAAAAAAAATAAAAATAAAAATAAAGAAATAAAATTATATATGATATAGAACAAAGTGAAACTTAAAAAGTTGTAATGGCTAAAAAAAACTATTACTTAACTCCGAATCTCCCAAGGACGCATAGGAATAAAATATCTTGTTGTGCAAATATTTCCTGAAGTTTTTCTTTCAAAAGGAGGTTTGTATCCTAAGAGATTGCTTCCTCCTGGTGCACGTAGATCTTAAACTAAGATGGGTCTATGTTGGTTACATGTAAATTTAAATATAATCTATGGTGCACGTAGATCTTAAACTAAGATGGATCTATGTTGGTTACATGTAAATTTAAATATAATCTATGATCCAATAAATAATAAGAGAGGAAAACAAAATTAATATAGTAAAAGAAGATAATCAATCATGATTTAGAAGATCAAAAGTATCTGTTACTCTTCACTAACACAAATAATAAAATCAACTTTACATGTGTCATGAGCTACATAGTGAGACTTGGCATTGGAGAATTTTCATAACAGTATAGTATAAAGAAATATATAATTTTGTGACACTAAGAAAGTTCAAGTTGAAAATTACTTTCTCAAGTGCCCTACATATACCCAAATTAGATGACAATTTCAAAATGATTCTCACGATATCAACCTCTTTATACTTCTAACTTATCAAGACTATAGTCATGTGGAAAAGCTTTTCTAATGCTTTTCAAACATAAAAATAAAGTTTTAAATAAATTTCACCCATAGAAAATTTTAAGAACCACCCTAAATTTATATTTATAATAAATGGGCTAATCCCCATGATACATAGGAAAAACGGGGGGCGATTTTATCAATAATATAATATGTATATATAATTTTTTTGGCCAATCTCTCACCAAATTATATTATCTTCCGCAATTATGGAGAATCTTTCACTGAATTATAAAATCTTGTAAGATCTTGGCAAATCTTTTACTGAATAATAAAACATTGTGAAGTCTTGGCGGATGTTTTGTTAAAGTATGAAACCGTATATGATAATAAGAAAACATATTCATTAAACTGTAATATACTAACATACATGTTTGAAAAAAGAAACATAATTTTCTCTTCCTACAAACAATGTTCCATGTTTCAGTGGCCATGTTTGTCAAGGTTCTTACAATACACTCTTTCATATCCTTCTATTAGTTTTGATAATATTCAACAACAAAGTTCTTGTAGGTGTTGATATTGACAACGAGTTCTGTTAAGGTAGGAGAGATAATCTTTTCTCTACAACTTTTGTCAAGCTACCACTTCTTTCAAGTTATCAAATTTATTTCTTATTCCATAGACTCCAACTGCGAGATAAAAAAAAAAAAAAAACACATCAAGTTTGTTTACCCCAACACGCCAACAAGTAGCAAGCCCCAACTATACTATATAAGGAAGTATTAGGTATCCCAAGGGCTTGAAGGGGATCTAATTGAAAGAAGTGACCATTGTGAGAATCCTTCCAATCAATATATGAATATATAAATGTAGATTTGTTATTATTTTAATTGGAAATCTTCAATTAAATAATAAAATTTAATTACGTCTCTCCCAATCTAAATTGCTTATTAGCATAATTCACTACCTTCATAGGTCTTGCATTTTTTAACAGCATTGAAACATGTAAATTAATTTTCTTTTTTGGTGAACAATCTCCACGTTTTAGGAAAATATGGTGCAGTGGCTCCAACCCCTACAAATCATTAGGACAAACTAAGAATAGCACAGAAGATGAAAGGTTGTATAAACCAACTTATTTTTCAAGCAACTAATCCAACATCAGTACCTAAACTTTTTCATGAAGATATCATATTGAGAATGTTTAAAAAATGGTGAGAAATCTTGTGCGAGGGTGATGCAGAAAGTGATGCAGAAAGAGTGATAAGGTTTCATTGTTTTGAATTTTTTTGTTAAATCAGAAAAAGTTGAAAACCAATATTAATGGAGATATTGGTATTTTTTACTAAATTTTGTGAGGTGACTAAATGTAGCTTTAACCATTCACCTTAAGATGTTTTTACAATATAATTTCCTAAGTCTATTTCCATTTTAACTTCACATCTACCACTCTTAGGGGGATGAAATCTATTTATCCCTCTGAGCACTTGGTAGACCCAAAATTAAGATGGATCTAAGATGATAGAATTTCCCCTTTAAATGGTCTATGTTCACATGAATACCATGGTATTACCATGGGTCAATACCATGAGTTATCATAAACTTGGAGCTTAAAAATTACTATTATTAATTTATAAAAAATAATAAAATTAATAATTGATTTTTATTTTATTTTTTATTTTAACCAAGTCAAAATGTTTAACATACATTAAATTACAAAATCCATTTTTACTCTTAATCCACCAAGCCCGAGAGGGATCAAATATTTTTCACTCTATGCTAGTTTGCATATCACGATATTTGATACCTCTCAGGGCTTAGTAGATCCAGAGTAAAGATGGATCTATGCTGATTTAATTCCCCCATTTAAATAGGCTACATTCCATGTGAATACCATGGGTCAATACCATGTGCCATTTTTATTTTTATTAATACTAATATTAGGGTTAATAATGTTTCTTTGCATGGTATTAATAATAATCTAGCCCATGGTATTTGACCCATAGGATTCACTTAAATATAACCTATTCGTGAAAATTAGGGCAAATAGAACGTTGTAACTCCTAATTTCAAGGGCTAAAATTACCTTTTTTACCCTCTCCCTCAAAATAAGGTGGGATATTTAGGGCGATTTGTAAAAATGTACTATGATACAAAATATTCACCACCTAAAAATTTAAAACCCCTTAATTCCCCCAAAGGGCGAACATTCACCCCTAAAATTTTCCATGATTTCACCAATTATGATCTCAATACATATTGCCATCATCCTCAATACACATACACACAAGAGAGACCCCAAATCCATCTTAAATTGAAAAATGTTTGCAGCTGTATGGACACTTTACACAATCCTTTAGGAGGGAGATGTGGAATTCATTCGATGCTCAACTTAATTGCAGGTAAATATTTCTTATCTAAATGATAATTCCCTATCTACAAACCAATATGGATGAGAGATATCAATAATTCCTTTGCTGATTAACATTGAAAAAAATATTTTAATAAAAGTGAAAATTGAAATATTTTGATTAAACATTAATAATATGTTTTGTATATTTTTATGAATGATAGAAATATACCATTCATTTTATATTTAATAAATTAATAAAAAGTTATATATATATATATATATATATATATATATATATATATATATAATTAAAAAATATAAAACAAAAAATTGCACTTCAAAAGTTTGATTCTCTTAGTGCATAATTAGTTACCTAAATAAAATAATTAATGTAAACAAACAACCTTAAAGGCCCTTTAATCCTTTTCTTTTAACACCATATTTAACAAACCGATGACTTTACTCATCTCTAAATTATATCTATATTATGCATTATCCCCCAGCAGAATGTTAATTTGTCTGTGGTTATGTTTGGGACTCGTTTATAAATACTTTTCTTATCACTATATTATGTCATTAGGCCAAAGGTGTTATACTGTGATTTTTGTTCCTCATGCCATTGTTCATTGTCCGGTAATATGTACTCTCACTTTTAAAAATATTTTGTTCGGAGCAATAAACCTTCACGCAATAAGAACCCAGAGTCAGAAATTATGTTGTGCACAACCATTTTTTCAATTATAGACAACAAGCCTACAATCCTAGCAGAGACTCTGCTGTGGATAGCAAATTGGAAAGTATTTGGATTTTAATAAATAAATATTGCGAATATAAGATGCCAATCTTCATAGCCAAACAACCTGTGACTAGATTGATGGGACAATTCATTGGAGTCCGATTTATTCCTCTCATACATATTAATTTAGTTTTAAAGTATGGTAAATTGATACTTTCTCCCTACAAATGCATGGCTTTTTAAAATTTTCCATGGGATTATTTTATTCTTCTTTTTTTAATCGAACTTAACGTTAATACATGATGCCATTTTTAACAATGTCACAGTGGTTTGAGGACAAAAGTATGCTGCATAGTCGGAGGCTTCACCGTGAAGCGCCTAGCCTCCGTAAAGCACGTAAATAGGCATAACCTTATCGTACTTATTATTATTATGAGTCACTATCATGGAGGAAATATATGTCAAACCTGTAAATATAATGATCAAATTTTCTTCAAATCTGTGGTTATTGTTACTCACCCTCATGGAGTGTTTAGATCTGAAATCTGTGAATATATGGTGATCAATTATTATTTTAGTAATTTTATAATGTTTTTTATTATTATTAATTTCGGTTAGAGGTAGATTATAGTAATTACTAAATGATAATGGGAGAAAAACAAAATTAAAAAAATTGAAATAGAAAATTGTATGGTTAACAAAAATGTTAAACACACACATCCCAACAACAACATAGGAAAGATAAACATAAGAGTATATTTATTATTGACAAATGATATACATTTATAGTACATGGTGTGACCCTTGCATTCATATTCCAAGTGGTCTTTTGGACTTTTCTTAGTTGTTCAGCTTCCACTCCAACCCTTAGAGAATTATGTGTCTAACATTCCCCCCCTTAATCCAAAGTGTTATCTATGAGTCCAAGAAGAGAGCTGTAATACAAAATGTGCAAAAATGCATGGCAGGACAAGGCTGAATGTGCTCTCTTAAATCTTGGTATAAAGGGAGGTGGTTTAAGGATGACCACCAACATTGGAATGCTTAGTGAAGTTCTCGGAACTCTTCCTAGTGTGGCATGAAGTTCAGGTCTTTTGCTAGAGGAAGTGCTCCTAATGTTTTGAGGAGGGAAACCTTCAACCAATAAAGGGAGGTTGCACCCTGCATAAAAGGGAGAACCTCAACCTGAAAAGGGAGGTCTCAGCCTGTGATTGTTTAAGGATGACCAACAACTCTGGAATGCTTAATGCAATTCCCGGAACTCTTCTGAAACTGGCAAGAAGCTGAAGTATTCTGCTAGAGGAAGTGTCCTCAATTCTTTGAAGAGGTATCATTGACTGAAGGCATACTCAGAGACATCCTTGTCTCTGGCTACAACTCTGAATCTCGTATGGAAGATTGTGGCTCAGGCTCGCTTGATGTGGCTTTGAAGCTTGTCGATGACTATCCTTTCTCTCCCTCTCAGATACAAGGTGAGATGATGGAGAAAACTCAAGTGTAAGACTGTTCAATACTCTAGAACAAGTTCTAACATGTGACTGAAATATCTTCTTAGCTATTGATACCCATTGCCAAGAAGCGATCCATCCGAGATGAATCTCTTTTCTTGAAGTAGGCTTGTTTCTAAAGCATCTGTTTGAAGAATGATTAGCTTTGTGTCAATGCCTACATGGATGAAGATCAAAATAGTGATCTTTCATATGGCCAACTTGGTCACAGTGTTGACATTTCACAATCTATTGTTGTTGCTATGGAAGAGGCGTAGAATATGGAATAGCTGAAGGTGAATTGTCATGAAGGAATCTAGCATTCTAACACTGGATGGGCTTTGAGTAATCTGGAATATGAAAGGAAACCTCCTTGTCATATCCAAGACCTATTATGTGCTTGTTGTGGACAAGTTCTTCCCAAGGTCTGATGATGGGCTTGGGAAATGCAGACTGAATTTCTGCATCTGCATGTAACCTTGTTGCTTCATTGGGCACTGGATATGAATTTGTAACATTATTGACTTGTTGTTTATGGGAGTATGTTTCATTGTTCTGAACAGAAACAGGTTCAGAATGATGACTCCATTGTTGTAATTCTACTCGCTGTAGCTGAGATTCAAGCTGCAAAAAATCAATGTTTTCCTATGCATTTTGTAGATAGGTTTGGATGTCAAAGAGAGTGTCTTTGTTGACCTTCACCATGTATTCAATAATAAACAACATTAATGTGCTTAATAGCTCTAAAAAGTCATTGATTCTAGCCATTTTCTCAGCAAAAATGAAGACCTTAAAGGATTTGAACTAGAAATGCACCATTGTTCTTTAAGCTTCTTTTATTATGGCTTCAATTGATAAAATAGATACCAAGAGATAGAGGTGGATCTGGGCCTGAAATAGTAAAAAAAATCTGATATATTTCTGTAATTATCTCCAAAATAACGTTGTAATTTGACTTTATATGTTTCAATGATTTAAATAGCAACCATGCACCAACCATGCATCATATATGTGAGCCAACATACCCATACCAAATTACAGTCTTCATAGAAAGATACCAATGAACCATGCACAATCTTCCACATACATATATCATGGCTTTCACACACCACAGATCAGTTGCAACAAGTATACATACCATTCAAGCTGACATCATGCTCCAAATAATGTATCACTTCCTCTTTGTAATAGCCCAAATGCAAAATAATGCACCATATATTGCTACTGGATGGAGGGAGATTAATAGGAAGAGAACTCACTTTTGATCCTTACAGCACCCATGGGAAATTACCATTACAAAGTTGGACGAGGAAATAGGTTCTTTGCATTACCAACTAAGTTAGGAACGCAATGAATGACGTTTTCTGAAGTACAGGTTCAAACAGTTACCATCGTTGTCACCGCCAATGGCATTTTCATGTTACAGAGGAAGTCTTGGGGACAGAAAGCACTATTTTGTCTCTGCCAATCACAATCTATGCAATCGACTTCTTATGTTCTATTAACAACTTGTTTATCAAGAAATGCCCCTTCAATTAAGGATTCCAGGGGAAACAGTCAACAACCACTGGATTTTGCAAAACCAACGTTCATACCTCGCACTCGCATGACAAAGAGTTGAGATTTGGTATACCTCACCTCCTTTACAAAGTTCATATAAGAGTTCAGGTCTACCGTAAGCTTAGGCACAAACATGAAATTTCGATATGCCCCAATCAATAACATAAGTAAAACAATGACACAAGTATTAGGAGTCGAATCTTTAGGGGCTCTCCTCTCTTAACATATTCAAAAAACTGTGATTGATACTTATCTGGCTCATCTTCTCTCAATGTCTTCATGTATGAAGCGACGTGACCTCCAAAAATATACTTTCGATGGACCTCAGCATCCAAGCTCTTGCTTTCCTTGTTATAACCAACAAAACGCTTGTTGCTGTGAGGAATATCTAATCCTCCATCCAAAGCACCCTTCAGAGCTCCGAAAACTCTGTTGCTAGTGGTGGTCCTATTAGCCCTAAGGTGCAGTGCTGACTTTTTGAAGGTTGAAGGAAAGGCTCGGTTTGCTTCTTTGTTCTTAAAAGGGTCCCACATGTGCCATTATTCCTCTTCTTCTTTTACCCCACTCACACTCTACCCGTCCCATTTCCTAAATTAACCTTCATACCCTAACAAAACCCTTTTTAACCTTAGCCCCAAGCGCAAAAGCCAAAAAATACCCATAAAACCTTACCCATATACCTTACACGCCTATAGCACATTTCCTGGAGACATCTTGTACCTTCACCGCATCTTCACCTTTGACCTTTCCCTACCAATCCAATGGTCCACATCCCACCTGATACACCAACTTTTCTGACACCCCTCCACTGTTAGATCACCCCCACCATATCTAACGACTATTCCCCATATTGCATAGACAACAAGCGCGATAAGTACTCGCTCGATGAAGGTGGTTTTTCTCTTTCCTCACCGGTATGTGTCATCCATTGAATGGCATTGGGCAATTTCTGACATTTACCACTTACCGCTCGATGCCCGCCCGATAAAAGTTGTAACCACTCAAATCAAACCACCCCGCACATTATCATCCATGCATCTCCACCGCCCAATAACCATTCAATCGGTCTTCCTGAAGATCCAACGGCCTGGACATATTTCACTCATATTATGACCACTAGCCTCCACAAACAATCTCCATCACACACCTCCCTTGATCCGACGACCACCATTCACGATCATTCACAAGCTTTCATCTGCCCATGTAATCCATACCCCACGTCTTGTCTATTGCTCGAAGAAGAATATGGCCGACTCTGTCAGTCTGGCGACGGTCTAACCATGAAACTGAATTAAAAGAAGAGCATGGCCAGAGGAGAAAACGACACAACACAACTCAGCAACCAAATTAAATAGTTATGGAACTCCACTGCCATGATCAATCTGACCATCTAGAGGACAACATGGTACCACAACTAATCAGGTTTTCATAATGGAAAAAGAAACTATGTTCAAAGACACTATGAGACAATTAATGGTAGTTGGTGGTCAATTAAGACCAGGGAAAATTTTAAGAACCCCCCCTAAATTTATAAATATAATAAATGGGCGAATCTCCATGGTATATAGGAAAAATGGAAGGCGATTTTATCAATAATATAATATGTATATATAATTTTTTGGCGAATCTCTCAGCAGGCATGGCGAATATTTTACTCAATTATAAAATATTGTAAGATCTCTTTCACTAAATAATAAAACTTTGTAAATTCCTAGTGAATCTTAGCATAGGCTACATGCTGGTTTAATTTCCCCATTTAAATAGGCTACATTCCAGGTGAATACCATGGGTCAATACCATGTGCCATTTTGGTGAATACCATGGGTCAATACCATGTGCCATTTTTGTTTTTATTAATTCTAATATTAGGGTTAATAATGGTTTTTTGCATGGTATTAATAACAATCTAGTCCATGGTATTTGTCCCATAGTATTTTGGCCATAGGTTTCACCTAAATATAACCCATTTTTTGAGTGTTCGTAAATATAAGGTGACTTATGGAGTAAATATAAAAAAATGTTTTATTTGTTTACCATACCTCTCGTTTATTTATATTTTTATTAATTTACCATACCTTTTTTACAAATATGGTATTTGGCCCATAGGATTCACTTAAATAAAACCTCTTTCTTGAGCATTCGTAAATAGAACGAGGGTTATGGACTAAATATAAAAAGAGGTTTTATTTATTTACGATACGTCTAGTTTATTTATATTTTTATTTATTTACCATACCTTTTAAGTATAAAAAGACGTTTTATTTATTTACCATACCTCCACTTTACTTATATTTTTATTTGTTTACACCCTTACATGTATATAAGGTGACTTATGGAGTAAATATAAAAAACGTTTTATTTATTTACCATACATCCACTTTACTTATATTTTTATTTGTTTACACCCTTACATGTATATAAGGTGACTTATGGAGTAAATATAAAAAATGTTTTATTGATTTACCATACCTCTCATTTATTTATATTTTTATTAATTTACCATACCTCTTTTATAAATATGGTATTTGGCCCATAGGATTCACTTAAATAAAACCTATTCTTGAAAATGGGCGAATGGATACACTTAAATAAAACCTATTCTTGAAAATGGGCGAATGGAAGGTTGTAAGTCCTAATTTCAAGGGCTAAATTTACCTTTTTTACCCTCTCCCTTAAAATAAGGTGGGCTATTTGAGGTGATCTGTAAAAATATACTATGATACAAAATATTTGCCCACTAAAAATTTAAAACCCCTTAATTTCGCCAAAGGGCGAACATTCGCCCCTAAAATTATCCTTGATTAAGACCCCTCCATACCTAAATGGCCAAGGGTCATTGTAATGATCGATTATAAATAGCTGGAAGAAAGATGTAATCAGGGTTGGAAATTGTATTTCTGTTCAACTTCTAGGGACTGTAGATATTTTGCAGTGTCTTATCTTCATTTTCAGCAATGTGAGCTTCTTTTGTTGTTAATTGCTCAATGCCCATTTTTTCTCTGTTCTAAGCTTGTGCCTAAAGTATTATATTCATGACTTCTTCTACGTCTAATACTAGATAGTTGTCATCTTATCTCTGGATTAGACAATTGAATGTATCAGTGAGTATGCCACACAGGTTTCTTCTGTATCTAATGCAAGATAATTATCATCTTATCTCTGCATTGATAGATTAGATTTGCAAGTTTCTTTACTAGTTGTAGCTGGCCATCATACATTATGTATGCATCTACTGGTGTGGTTAGTACTCTTCATCCATTCACTTAATTCCCAAATTGTTGAGCATTGGTGGTCTAAAGCCTTGTATTCTGAGGGTGTTCATGCACGTCTGGAGTGAGAACATAGTAGAAGTGGTTATCTGGCTTGAACCAAACCATCACCCATCCCAATAAGTTCCTAGAACCATATTGAAGATTATACATCTATTTGGCGACTCTACTGGAGGCCGAAACTCTTGGCGACTCCACATCATAGTTCTGGGTCAGTTTGTGAGGCACACTCGGAGAAATCCTCAGAAATCACCAGTTGACTTAATACCTAACCCTGAAAAAATTATCAAGGAAAGAAAGAAATTACAAAAGGGAGCATCAAGATCAGGTAAACCTAAACAATCTTATGCATCTCTGTAAGAGAGGCTTGTAATAGAGCACATACGTATTGAGAATATAGCCTCTAGCACTAGCAGTGAAGAAAAATTTCCGGAGATTCACAAAGCTCCTTATTCTTTAGGTACTCCTTTGAATTTCAGCCCAAGCAAAACTTCCCCTCTTGTTCATCATATTCCTTTAACACTGTCAGTCATTTTTCAACTCCCTACCTTTCAGACTGCCAACACTCTTTCATCTACCCCAATCATGGCAGGCCCACAAGCACCCACCAAAATGGAAAGAGTAGTAGTTGCTAGGTATGGGCCCTTGGTATTGCCTACTCCTTTGAATGCCATGCCTATAGGAGAATATCATAAGTACATGCCTAATTTCACTGCGACAGAAGGAGTCACAGCAGAAGAACATCTTGGGTCATTCTATAGCTATGCTGATAACCTAGATATTAGTTAAGATGATGTATGGATGAGAGTATTCGTCCAAAGCCTAAATGGAGAGGCTAGAAAATGGTTTAGAGAATTAACCCCTAGGTCCATAATAGACATTGAGGCCTTAGATGATGTGTTCCTAAAGCATTGGGGGATAAGAAAGATCTGCTCTATTATCATACTATGTTTCGCAACCTAAAATGGGAAAATGGGGAGTCATTGTCCAATTCCAACAAAAGGTTCAACCACATGTATAGCAAGATAACAACTAAAGTGAAACCTACTCCCACTTCTGCCAAGCTCACTTATGCCAATGCCTTTGATTCTGACTTCCGCCTTCTATTAAGAGAAAGAAGATGTGCTTCTCTGGCTAAGATGTAGGATGCAGCCTTGGAAGTAGAATCTAATATCATGGCTGCAGAGAAACTCAAAGGACATGCTGATTGAATAAGATAGAGGGGTGAATCTTCTTCATCTTTAGACCCCAAGATAGAAAAAATGACCAAGATGATAGAGTCATTAGCCTCTAAAATCTCCAAGCTGAAGGTTGAGAAGCATTCAGGGAAAGGAAGGGGTCCTAACACATTTGCTCCTAGAAACCTAAATCCATATAGGAGAGTAAATCAACAATTGTAGATCATGCAAAGGGGAAATATGCCAGTGAAGAATAGACGGTGAAGACTCCTTTCTAGAATGCAGTCATGAAGGAGGAGAAATTCGATGAGGAGGATGAGATCCACTGCTTCATTTTTAACATTAGCTGCCTATGAGGAGTCATTACTCAAGGACCAGCCCAATGAAGGGTGGGACAGAGAAGCTATTCTACAAATTGAAGATCATCAGAGATATAGCCTGAGGTCAAGGATGAGTAATGGCAAAGAGAGCCCTATCCAAAGAGTTTTTGTCCCCACAAAATAGCAGATTAACAAGCAGAAAAGACCAGCAGTTGATCCCAACACCCTCAAAGCACTAGCTCAAGAGGTAAGAGGTCCTGACAAGTCCCCTTCCCCTTTCAGTTTTGAATTAGAAGTCCAGAAGTTGAAAATATCTATACCTCTGATGGAACTGGTAAAGAATAGAGCCTTTAAGAGACCCATCCTTGAGGTCCTTGAGCTTAAGGCCACACAAGCATCAAACAACTATGTGAATTTACAAGATGACAAACCTGTAGTTGTGCTTAGCCCAATGACTGAACCTTCTGATGACAATTCCCCATCATTCTATGTCTCCTTGACCATTCATGACAAAATCCTTCACAATTGCCTATTGGACACAGGCAGTAGTCATAATCTAATGCCAAAGGCTGTCATGGATGAGTTAGGGCTTGACATCACTAGGCCATATCATGACTTGTTGTCTTTCGATTCCAGAAAAGTGAAATGTCTAGGGTTGATCAAGGATTTGGCCATCACTTTATCTTAGCTGCCCATGAAGAGCATGATGATAGATATTGTAGTAGCAGATGTCCCCCCCAAGTTTGGCATGCTACTTTCCAGAGGATGGATTAAGAGGTTGGGTGGGACATTGCAAAATGACCTGTCCTATGCCATTGTCCCGGTTTTTGGGGGTGAAAGCAGAAGGTTATACGGGGAAGCGCAGCTAGCATATATCATCAGTGGTGAAAAGAATCCCACTAATCATCCCATTTATGCTGTGGACATTGATTTTGAAGCATGCATTCTCCAAATTGAAGAATCCTAGCTGGCCCCAGTGCAACTCAACAAACCAGTATTCCAAGTCATGGAGAAGGAAGGGCCACAGATTTGGGATATTTTCTTTGATGGAGCTTTCTCTAGGGAAGCTGCGGGATTAGGTGTAGTGCTGGTATCCCCAACACAGGAATGCATACACCTGTCTTTCAAGCCGACCTTTCAGGTCACCAACAATATAGAAGAGTATGAGGCTTTGATCTTGGGCTTAAATGCTGCTAAAGAAATGGGAATCAGAGACATAAAGGTGTTTGGAGATGCTGATCTCATCATTCAACAAGTAATTAAAACATTCCAAGTAAATCACCCCATGTTGAAAGCATAGAGAGATGAAGTATGGAGGCTCAAAGATTATTTTAGTAGCTTTTGTATCTCATACATTCCCATAGCCAAAAATTATCTTGCTAACTCGCTTGTTGTGTCTGCTATCATGTTCATCCCTCCCATGCCCCCTAAATTGGCTTATGAAGTTCATGTAAAAGATAGACCATCTCTGCTTGATAATGTCAAATACTGGAAAGTTTTTGAGGATGATGATGAAGTCAATAGGTTTCTGCAAGTCATTGATGAATTCTTTGAAATGTAAATTGATCAAGAGAATGAAGCCATGGAGGAATGTCACTAGTCTCAGCTAAGAAACAAAATTGGCTGAGACATCATTATACAGTTGCCTAGTAACCATATACCTAAAGGGTTGGTGCCTTTAGAGAAGCTACTTGACCATAATGATGTACCCTATAAGACTACGCAAAAGGAAAATAAGTCTATAGTCCATAGGCATAACATAGGGAGCCTCGATCATCCAAAATATATAAATATGTCCACCCACTTGTCTACCACCCAAAGTTTTGAATATTGCACCCTAATGAAGCAATTTTCCTATGTCTTTGCCTGGGAATATAGTGACCTTAAAACTTATGATAAAAACATCATTCAGCATAAGATCCCACTGGAGAAACACACCATCCCTTTCTAGCAGAAGCTGAGACCCATAAACCCTCTGCTACTCCTTTTGAAAGAAAAGGAAATTAAGAAATTGTTGGCTGCCAAGATCATAGTTCCCCTGAGGTATTCGAAGTGGGTAGCCAGCTTGGTAGTCATGAGGAAGAAAATTGGGGAAATCAAGCTGTGTGTTGAATTTAGGATCCTGAGAAAATGCTTTAAGAAAGACTACTATCCCATGGCCAATATGGAACATTTGCTGCAAAAGGTTTCAGGGGCTAGAGTCATGTCTTTCTTGGATGGATTTTTAGGGTACAATCAAGTTGTTGTACATCCAGAGGACGAAGAAAAGACTGCCTCCACTACTCATTGGGGCACTTTCATGTACTCCAAGATGCCTTTTGGACTGATGAATGCTGGGGCTACCTTTTAGAGGGCCATGTATATAACTTTTATGGGAGAGAAGGACAAGTTTTTCCAAGTTTACCTGGATGATATAGCAGTTTAATCCAATAGTCATCAGGATCATTTGCAGCATTTGAGGAAAGTGTTTCTGAAGTGCAGAATATTTGGGATTTCTATAAATCCTAAGAAGTCGCAATTCATTTTAGAAGAAGGTAAGCTTTTAGGACACATTGTTTCCGCAACAGGTGTCAGGATCGACCTAGAAAGAGTTAAAGCAATACAGACATTGTCTGTCTCGAGGTCAGAAGAGAACATTCAATCCTTTTTGGGCAAGATCAACTTTGTGAGGAGGTTTATTCACACTTTTGCAGAATTAGTGAAACATATCACCTCCATGCTGGAAAAGGGATGAGAGATTAAATGGACCGAGGCAGCAAGAAAATCTTTTGAAGCCATCAAAAGAGCTATTATGGAATCTCCCACCCTAATCAGCCCGAACTATAACAAGGAGTTCCATATCTTCTCTTTTGCTTCTTGTGACACCCTTGCAACAGTCTTGTTGTAGAAGGATGATGAAGGTACAGAGTACCCAATTGCTTTTTTCAGCAAAACTTTACGGGATGCTGCATTAAGATATGACATTATTGAAAAATAGGCTTATGCTCTTATTAAGTCTTTAAAGGCATTCTGAATCTACATTCTGCACTCCAAGGTGATTGCCTATGTACCCTCTAACTCAGTAAAGGATGTCCTAACATAGACAGATGTTGATGGAAGAAGGACTAAATGGATTGCAAAGCTCATTGAGTTCAACATAGAATGAAGCTCACCAAGCTTGTCAAAGGCCAAGGCCTTGCTCAACTGATGTTTGAAGAAAATTGCAGAGTGTTGGACATAAATTGCATAAGTGCGGATTCAGAAGTTGAACAAGCAGAGGAGGCAATAGAAGAACAAAGGTAGAACCAGTATTTGGCTAAAAATCTAGCTTCGTGCGAATGGTATTCTAGAATAGCTCACTTCCTGTTGAAGCTAGAAGTTCCTCCGGGACTTAGTTCAAGCCAAGCTAGGACCTTTAAGCTCAAAGCAGCCAAGTTTTACATCAATAAGAACCTACTTTATTTGAGGGACCCATCTGGAATCCTCTTGAGATGTCTAGACAAAGAGAAATTTGTGGAAGTCATGCACCAACGCCATTGTATCATCTGTGGAGGACATCATTATTGGAAAACCATAGCCCACAAGATCCTAAGAGCTGGATATTATTGGCCCACTCTATTCTTTGATGTGTTTTCATTTGTGAAATCTTGTGAAAAGTGTCAGAGGTTTGCAAGAAGGCAACAACTGAAATCTTTGCCCCTGAAGCCAATTCGTACTAGTGGCCCTTTCCAGCAGTGGGGTTTGGATTTCATAGGGGAAACTAATCCACATTCTAGTGGCCAGCATAGATGGATTTTAGTATCCACTGATTATTTTAATAAATGGATCGAGGCCATCCCCACTAAGAAAGCTGATCACCAGGTTGTCATGAAATTCTTGACAGAAAAGATTTTCACCAGGTTTGGTTGCCCAACCAAATTGGTTATAGACAATGCCACAGTGTTCAGGGCAAAAGAGTTGGTGGACATATGTGAGTCAATGGGAATTAAACTAGTGCATTCCACCTCATATTATCCTCAAGATAATGGCCTAGCAAAATCATCCAATAAAATCCTAGTAAGGATAATCAAAAAGTTGCTAGAAGACAACAAGCGGAGCTAGGATTCCAAACTATGGTTTGGATTGTGGGATGGCAGGTTCACCACCAAGAAGTCCACAGGGAACTCTCCATTCAAGTTGGTACATGGCATTGAGGCTATTTTCCCAATCCAATTGATCTTCCCTGTAGCCAAATTCTTGCAAGAAGAGCAGAATGAGGGAAGTGACATGGAAAGGAGGATGAGTGACTTGGCTGAACTTCATTAGATCAGAGATCAATTGATTGAGAGGTTTGCACATCAAAGAAAAAACAAGGAAGCTTTTGACAAAAAGGCAAAGATGGAAAATCTTTAGGTTGGTGACTGGGTCCTCAAACGGGATGCACTGAAGGAAAAGAAAGGCAATCATGGTAAATTCGATGCTCTATGGACAGGATTTTTTGTCATCTCTTAGGTGCAGGGAAACAATACTTTCATGCTGCAAGGCTTGGAAGGAGAAAATGTTTTTGATGGCCCAGTCAATGGGCAGTTTTTGAAAGTTTATTTTGTTTAAGACTTTCAGGCCTCAGAATTGTAAATATGTTATTTTTAAAGTTTTAGTGTAGGCTTATATAGACTCCATGCCCAATGAAATACTAGGAAATATTTCTGATCTGGTTTCTTACTTGAAACCTCATAGGGAGGCTTTCATCCCCAGAAGGAGCCAGTGTTAGCCCTGAGGTGCAGTGTTGACTTTTTGAAGGTTGAAGGAAAGGCTCGATCTGCTTCGTTGTTCTTAAAAGGGTCCCACATGGGCCATTATTCCTCTTCTTCTCTTACCCCTCCCACACTCTACCTGTCCCATTTCCTAAATTAATGTTCATACCCCGACAAAACCCTCTTTAACCTTAGCCCCAAGCGCAGAAGCCAAAAAATACCCATAAAACCTTACCCATACGATTTACGTGTCTATAGCACATTTCCAGGAGACATCTCATATCTTCACCGCATCTTCGTCATTCACCATTCCCTGGAAATCCAACGGTCCACGTCCCATCTGATACACCAACTTGTCTGACACCCCTCCACCATTAGATCACCCTAACCAGATCTAACGACTGTTGCCCATATCGCATAGACAACAAGTGCGATAAGTACCTGCCCGAAAAGGGTGGTTTTTCTCTTTCCTCACCACTACATGTCATCCATCGAATGGCATCGGGAAAGTTCTGACACTTACCGCTTATCGCCCGATACCCGCCAGATAAAATTTGTAACCACTCAAATCAAACCACCCTGCACATTATTGTCTACGCATCTTCGTCACCCGAAAACCATCCAATTCGCTTGCCTGAAGATACAATGACCTGGACATATTCCACTCACATTATGACCGCCAGCCTTCACAAATGATCTCCACTGCACACCTACCTTGATCTGACGGCCACCATTCATGATCATTCACAACCGCTCATCTGCCCATGCACTCCATACCTAACGTCCTGTCTGTTGTTCAAAGAAGAAGATGGATGACTCTGTCAGTCTGGCGACAGTCTAACCATGAAACTAAATTAAAAGAAGAGCATGGCTAGAGGAGAAAAGGACACAACATGACTCAACAACCGAATTAAATAGTCATGGAACTCCATTGCCATGATCAATCCGACCACCTTGAGGATAGCACAGTACCAGAACTGATCAGGTTTTCATAGTGGAGAAAGAAACTACATTCAAAGACACTATTAGAAAGTTAATGGTAGTTGGTGGTCAATTAAAACCCCTCCATCCCTAAACAGCTAAGCACCATTGTAATGATAGATTATAAATAGCCGAAATGAAGATGTAATTAGGGTTGGCAATTGTATTTCGATTCAACTTCTAGATACTGTAGATATTTCGTAACTTGTAGCATCTCATCTTCATTTTCAGCACTGTGAACTTCTTTTGTTGTTAATTGCTTAATGCCCATTTTTTCTCCGTTCTAAGCTTGTGCTTGAAGTGTTGTATTCATGATTTTTTCTAAATCTAATACTAGATAACTCTCATCTTATCTCTGGATTAGATAATTGAATGTATCAGTGAGTAGGTCACATAGGTTTCTTCTGTATCTAATGCAAGATAACTGTCATCTTATCTCTGCGTTGATAGATTAGATTTGCAAATTTCTTTACTAGTTGCAGCTGGCCATCATACATTCTGTATGGATCTTCTGGTGTGGTTATTATTCTTCATCCATTCACTTAATTCCCAAACTATTGAGCATTGGTTGTCTAAATCCTTGTATTCTAAGGGTGTTCATGCATGTCTGGAGTGAAAATAGACTAGAAGTTGTTATCTGGCTTGAACCAAACCATCACCCATCCCAATAAGTTCCTAGAATCATATTGAAGATTATATGTTACCAGGCATCTTCGAGCTACAACCTAGGAGAGTTTCCTAGATCCCTAACAGGTTCTCACAAGACCTACGTCCAACAAAGCTCTGAATGGCCTCCTTGAATCATTTGGCTCAACACTGTAGTCCTCTCCAGTGGCCTCCTCATTCCCAACATATTGATTGTTGGGTCTGCTCGAATTGCAGCATGCACTGACTTGTACAATTCTTCTATGTTCTCAGGCTCAATACCTCTCTTATACAAATTTTCTTGCAAATGATAACAATTATGGGAGATTTAACATACAATGGTATAGCTTGGAGAGCTACATGCGGTTGGACGCTGCAACACTACGAGCTTTAAATGTTCTTGAAAGTAAGACAGATGCAGACAAGAATTTCAGCTTGTTTGGACTGATGAATAGGACTTGTACTGCTAGTATGGGGAAGAGGTTGTTGAACAGGTGGCTCAAACAACCTCTATTAGATGTAGGCGAGATCAAATGTAGGTTGGATCTGGAAATTGGACCTCCCTTGACAACGCAAACACCACAAGCATGCAGAGAGGGACAGGGGCTTTATATGCAATGTTTTCCTAAACCCAGAATTAGACATCCACCACAATTCAACGTACACAGTGGTCAACTTGCAAGCATGCCTCTACATCCAATGTTACCTCCCCACGATTTCTTCAGATTTGGTAATGGCGGTTAGTTTCCTAACATGGGTGCACCTGCACGGGTCTTGGCTTCCACACTACCAGCACCACATGTATATGGAGAATTCTGCGTCCAGCATCGTTCTCGACAAAGCAGAGCATATGGCAGTCAAAGCAATGGATGATATGGGAGTTGATGCGTTACTATGCTCAACAGAATGGCAGCGAGAATGGCGTTGATATTCCCGAGGGAAGGAGCATTATATTCATGCACAGGGAATCACCAACGTTCAGGTATTTAAACGTGTCAGGTACATCAACACAACATTCAATTCATGGCAAATAGCTCAACCAACAATTCATTCAATGACCCTTTCAAAAACAATGCGCAACTGCTTAACGCAGAGCTCAGAAGCACCATTCAAACGTACAAGACATGAATTAAAGAATCGAACAGAAAGACAGGTGACATATCTGAATATGAGGGAAAACACCCATTTTTTTGTTATTTCAAAAGAATGGGTAGAGATGGCAGGTGTAAGGAGAGAACCCAACTCAAATATAGCTGACAAGGGTTTCATAATAGAAAATCTAAGTGGCAGAGGGCCAGGAATGACCATCCAGCTCTGATACCATGTTAAACACACACATGGCAGCAACAACATATGAAAGATAAGCAGGAGAGTACATTTATTATTAACAAATGATATACATTTATAGTACATGGTGTGACCCTTTGATTCATATTCCAAGTGGTCTCTTGGACTCCTTTTGGTTGTTTAGCTTCCACACCAACCCTTACAAGATTAGGTGTCCAACAAAAATAAATCATAATTATTTTTCTATCTAAAATGGTAGTTTTTGGGCGCTATTATTTACATCCATGCATATGGAAACATTAATACATATATATAAGTATAGTTAGACTGGATTTATATTAAGATATAAGTATTGTTTGGGTGGATTTTTTTATTATTTAACATAATTTTAGTATAGTCTAACTTATAGCAGAAATATATTTTTTCACCGAAATCCACTAAAATCTGGCAGTACAATTTCAAGATTTTGGTCGTGAAGAAGACCATTTCATCTATAAGTTATATTACACCCATAATTTTTAGTGTTTATTCAAACATTTATTACTAACTATTTTTTAGTGACCTATATGTCTTTTGCAAATTATTACATTTTTTTTAAATAGTGGGAAAAATTATCATAATTTGGTTGTCAAATAAGCATTAAGGACAATCATCATGTAACTCATCACCTTTATTCAAAGAAAATCATGCCACTTGGTATTAATTAATGTGTGGTCTATGAGGGGGGCAGATTTATTTTACTCATAGATGCTTCTGCCTCTTCATCATTACCTTATTTCCTTATGTCATAGAAAAACGAACTCTTAGTCAAACAAAAATATTTTTAAAGCATACTTTAGAATTAAACTATCACATTATATATAATTTTTTAATTAATATTTAAAATTATTTATTTTATATTTCATTATTAACAAATTGAACCTCTTGATGGTGCCATTTTTGGGGTTGAGATGAGATTTTAATACACACTTGTTTCAAACATTAAATTTTTAATAAAAATTATATATTTGAATAATAAATTTTAAATATTATTGTACATATGATCCCATAGGTTTATTGGATTGAGGAAAATTTTAATTTGTTCCTATTTCATATAATAATTTCTATTTATCCATATTTCCTATACTTTTTTTTAAGGATATTTCATTCATTACATTGAAACTGTTGCAAGGATATTTCATTCATTACATTGAAACTGTTGTATTGAGGTTTTTCCTCATGCTACTATTCATAGATTCGCCATCGGCCACACAATATGTAAACTCATTGTTTCAAAAATATTTATTTTCAGAGCAATAAGCCTTGAGGAAATGAGAACCGGCTATTTGGAAATGGCCTCTCACTGACCTTCGTGCATTGAGAACAACTTTTAAGGTTGGTCACGTACGGTTCCAAAAATGACCATTTCATCCATTCTAGCATTCATCAATTTCATCCTAAGTGACCATTGGCCAACTGAAGGACACATTAGGTTTAGGAGGAATTAGCTTTAGGAGGGCTGGGGTTATTCCTCCTCTTTCCAACAATTTTTTTTTTCTAAGTTTTTGAGGGAATTACAACCAGTTGTGCAGTAGCGGTGGTGACAAGTCACATTCATGTTGCTGCCCAATTTCGCCAGACATGCTTTCTATGCCAACACCGTCTCGAGGCCGACACAAATATTTACATGTGAAGGTAAATATAATTTCTACGAGTCCTTTCTTGATATTTAAGATGTGAAATAAGATGCATTATTTTAACAAGTTACCAAATAGATTATGGTAGGGTTTATATACATAAGCATTAACATATTCAAAGCCATTATATTTCTCCTCCTCTTCATATGGTTTCACTGGTAAGAGGCCTGCAAAGAAATTGAGTACGATGTTCTCGAATTTTACTATTCATATTATGGTTGTACTATTATAAAATTGGAATTCATTATCATATATGTCTTCTCAATTTCTTAGTGTTGAAAAATATTTTTAACTTTTAAATTTGACATATGCATATTTAATTAAAGCGTTTCTATTGAAACCATGAAGGAGGAAGTCAAACAATTGCACTGATCTTGCTTTAGAGGTTTGAGTTTTTCCATTGATTCTCAATGTTTTTCATATTTTAAAAGTTGTAACATTGTAAATTGTAAATTGTTTTTCGTTATTTTTATGGGAGAAGGGCGGGGAGAATATAAGGTGCAACTACGGGGCAAATGCGGAAGCCCTGGCCTAGGATTTGTTAAGGATCGAGAGAGCTAGTGCCTCTGGTGGCGTTCTGGCTCAAGGTGAAAAGCAGTCCATCAGTACGATATTTTATTATCTAAGACTATCTTATATAGAACAAATTTTGAGGGATTAGGATTATTTCTCATTGAGATTTATTATGAGGATGTTCTTCATAGTACTTTTCATAGATTCGTCATCCACTACATAATATGTAAAATCATTATTTTTAAAATAGTTTTTTTCGGAGCATGTAAGTATTAGAATTACTTTGTTATCACGATTCCATTGTGAAAGCCACAAATGTTCCTCTCATGGCATTCCATGTCAACAAGTTTGGTATCAGTCTTTGTTACATGTTTTCACCCATTTCCATCTCTTTTCATCTAATATTGTTTTCAACCATTGTCGATTAATTGCACACATCCTCAAAATTCTCAGAAGGTAAAATCATTTGATCAAAAAATGAGATGGCGAGCAACATGATTCAATGCCAAAGGGTTTTCGAGCTTATGGAAAAATAGTGTCACGAGACAATATTAGAAATATTAGCGGTAGTTACTATTTTCCTTTTCAAATCTATGTGTATGTGGTTTCATGAGATTAGTGATTCTGTTGAGCATATTTGTGTGGGAGAGTCTTGTAGATGTGCTTTCTTTTCTTTGTTTTTTAAGGGTCGGAAAAAGCTAAACAACAAGAAAAATAGAAAAATATCTTGTCTGATTTTTTGAAAAGTCAGCAAAATGTTGTTTCACTACTACACAAGGGCACGTTTAAGACATTTTTTAAGACAAAAGAAATCTTTTGCCTTTAAAAATCATTTTTTATTTTAGTTATTTTGTATTAAAAATTAATATCAATTGATTTGTCTTAAATATAAACTTTAAGACAAAAATAGGTTGAGACAAAAATATTTTAAGACAAAACTTTATATTCAAGACAAAAATAGTTTAAGACAAAAATATTTTAAGACAAAAGTAATTTGAGACAAAAATATTTTCAGACAAAACTTTATATTTAAGACGAAAGTAATTTAAGACGAAAATATTTTGAGACAACACTTTATATTTAAGACAAAAATAGTTTGAGACAAAAATTTAAAGCCAAAAATTTATATTTAAGACAAAAATAGTTTAAGACAAAATTATTTTAAGACAAAAACAATCTAAGACAAAATTGTTTTAAGAAAAAACTTTATATTTAAGACAAAAGCATTTTGAGACAAAAATATTTTAAGAAAAAACTTTATATTTAATATAATGACCACTTTAAATCAAACCTATGTTTAATACAATATTTCACTTCGAATGAAAATGGAGAGCGGAGCGCTTAGGGTTTGACGCTACTCTGCAACTGGCAGACCTTCACAGACTGCGCCATTCAGCCATTAACCTTCAGCCATAAGGCAACTATAACGTAATAAGGAACAGCTATCGTGCAATGGAACCCCCTCAGGGGGAGGACATGATTCCTCCCCTCGCTGATACGGAAAACGGCCTGCGATAGACTGAAAATGTCAAGATGTACTATCCAAAAGATACAACAATAGAGAATCAAAATACGCCAATGAATAACAACACAAATGAAGAACCACAAGTGACGTCAAACACCTGCAAGTCGGTAGTAGTTGACAGACCCAAAATCGAGCTCCCAAGTCAGCGCATCAGTGTATGAGGGATCATGCTTTGTTAAGAAAGTTCATAAGCCTTTGGTCAACGGAGAAAGCTTTTCACGGTTGCAACAAAATGGAAGCCAAAAGGGCACATAACACTGCAGTTAAGGCCTAAGGGCTTCTTTACTGCCATTCTCAATTGTCTGGAGGACCGAAATAGGGTATTGGATGGAGGGCCATATTTCTTCAACGCAACAGGGCTATACCTAAGAGGATGGATCGAGCACTTTAACCCAGAAAAAGAAGATCTGAACTAGGCCCCGGTGTGGTTGTGCCTTTATTCTCTCCCTCTAGAGTATTGGGACGAAGACTCTTCGTGAGACATTTGGAATGGTTTAGGCGAATTCATCAAAGTGGCAGAGGAGACAAAGTTGAAGCGATACACCTCCTATGCACGAATCTGTGTATACATGCACCTCAGCAAAGATCTCCCAGACACGGTAAGCCTCTACCATGATGATTATGAATGGTTACAAACAATAGATTACAAGCATGTACCATTCCGCTGTTGAAAATGCCATGCCCTTGGCCATTTATTTCGAGACTGTCCCTCCAATATGAAATCTGTGACCACCCCTTCAATGGACAAATCTGACTCAGATGGGTTCACAAAAGTTCCCAATCACAAAAAGACCCATAAAAAGTCCTCTACCTCAGTCAAAAAACCTGTCACCAGCAGCTCCTTGCCTTCAACAAGCAACAGATTTGAAATCCTGCTCCAGTCGGAGGTTAATATTTTAGATAATAAAAAACAACATGAAGCCATTTCTAAGACTTCTGCCCATTCTGCTCCATCAAGCTCAAAGAAAGCCCTCACTTCTAAGCAACCCGCAGACACCAAAACGCCCTCTCCCAGTAACATGCAGAAAAGGACTGCTCAAGGTATGGAGGTAGATAGCACTTAGATGCAGCTCACGATTGTAGATGATACAAAGGTAGAGCAAGAAACAGTACAGAACATGGAAGAGGAACCGGAGAGCTTCGACATCGAAGATCCAGATATACTGGGACTTGATCAGGCTTGTAAGAAAAAGGAATATGACAAAATTCCTGAGCGACAGCTAGAGAACTTAGAAGTAATTCTCTCAAGAGAACAAAAGCAAATATCATTAGGCATCCAAACTGGTAGTCAGTGGCATGGAAGAAATATCTTCAAAGACAACAAGGGACGAGGACGAAAAGCCGATCTTCAGAGAATCCTCTGCATAGGGGAGATGCTGGTGGAATATGGAAGATACTCCAAGCTCACCAAATACTATAATCCCCTTCCCAATCATGAATCATGAAACTCATCTCATGGAACATCAGAGGGCTCAACATCCCAGGGAAGGGACGATTAATAAAGAACATGCTACAATAGGAAAAGCCTCAAATTCTCTTCTTGCAGGAGACCAAGTGTAATTCCACAACGTTGAATCAGATCCTTGCCAAAGCGTGGTCAAGAAGCAAAGAAGTGGCGGTGGAAGCCATGGGAGCCTCAGGAGGGCCAGCCATCGTTTGGGATGACAGAGCTATAACGCTTACCAACATACATGCCAGTGAGCACTTTATTCAGGCCAAGTTTCATTTAACAAGGACAAATGTTCATGGACACTTAACTAATGTCTACTTCCCCCACGAGGCAACAAACAATGTAGACACACTGAACACCCTAACTCAGATTAACTCAGAAAGATCCCACCCACTTTGGATCACAGGTAGGGACTTCAACATGATTACAAGATTGGAGGAAAAACGAAGAGGACAGATCAAGCTGGACTGTGAAAGCACGCACTTCAAAAACTAGATTCATAACAATAGGCTTATAGATATGGATTTCAACAATGGCATTTATACTTGGAACAACAAGTGTGCAGATGCCCACCAGATTTCATCTCAGTTAGACAGATTCCTGATCTATAATAACGCAATACATCTTGGCAGGGATCTCTTGGCCTCTATATTGCCACTCTTTGCCTCGGACCATTGTCCTATTAAGCTTCACTGGCAAAGACTGGGAGACAATGTTTGTAGGCCCTTTCGCTTTGAAGCCTTTTGGTTGAATCACCCCAATTTTCATAACCTGATAACAAAGACATGGAGAAATTTCACACCACCAGAAGGCACAAAAATGTACAAGCTCCAACAAAAGCTAAAACATATCAAGGAAAAAATAAAATAGTGGAATTGCTTTACCTTCAGGAATATCTTTCAGGCGCAAAACACTCTTGAACAAGAAATGCAAAAATTACAGTAGAGAATCATAGTTGAAGGCAAATCTGAAACCATAGCAGAATAGGAACGTCAACTACAAATGCAGATCTTAGAAAGAGCAAGATAGGTAGATATTCTTTGGAGACAAAAATCAAGGATCCGATGGCTTAAAGAGGGCGAACGCAATACAAAGTTCTTCCACCATACCACTATCCAACGGAGAATGCACAACAGCATTACTCTCCTCCAAAATCAACAAGGGGAACATCTAGAGAAGCATGAAGATATATAATAGGAACTCCTCACCGACTTTCAGAGGGTGCATCAAGAAATGAAGACTGATCGGCTGCCATATATAGAGAAGATCATCAAGATTATTCCTAAGATCATAACTGAGGAACACAATCAAATAGTCCTCAGGCCTATTTCTTTATAGGAAGTGGAGACAGCTATGCGATAGCTCAAAGTTGGGAAAGCACCTGGACCAGATGGCTTCACATTGGACTTCTTTCACAACTTCTAGGATCTAATCAAGGAGGAAGTCTGGAAAGTAGTCGAGGAGTCTAGAGTTAACAGATGGATGCTTCCATCCTTGAATGCCACCTTCATTTCCCTCATCCCTAAGGAGGAGAACAACTAGACTCTAGACAAATTCCGACCTATTGCACTATGCAATGTATTTTATAAAATTGTCTCCAAAGTGATCGCCACACACCTCAGGCCCCTGCTTCCTCTTCTTATATCACTGGAGCAATCAGGTTAGGTGGAAGGAAAGCAGATCACCGATGGCATAATTCTCACTCATGAAATCATTCACTCCCTAAAGCAAACCAAAAAGGTAGGTATGCTCCTAAAAATTGACCTCTCAAAATCTTTCGATACTTTAAGCTAGAAATATATTCAAAAAATACTGCTAGCCTTTGGCTTTACCCCCCCTTGGGTAAGATGGATTATGAGTCTCATCACTTCTACCCTTTTCTCAATTCTTGTCAGCGGGACCCACTCCACCCCCTTCCACCCGTCCAGAGGTATCCGACAAGGGGACCCTCTCTCACCCTTTCTATTTGTTATTATGGCGGAAGGTCTTGGACGTTACATCAAAGATGCCCTTCAATACCAGCAATTATGTGGCCTTTCTTTCTAGAATATCCCTGCTTTCACCCACCAGCAATTTGTGGATGACAATATGTTATTTGGTCATCCTTGATTCCAGGAAGCCCGTAAGCTGAAATCAATTTTACATGACTTTTCAGATGCCTCTGGCACCTGCATTAACAAATAAATATCTCAAGTCTTCTTCTTTTGCACACCTCCCATCACTCAAGCCTCCACAGCCATAATTTTGGGCTTCTTGATTGCATCTCTACCCTCCAAATACCTGGGAGATCCAATGATAGCCTCTACCTTAAAGCACTCATCCTGGAAAATTCTCCTAGAAAAAATGGAAGCCTGTATCTCTTCATGGACCTTCAGAGCTCTCAATATGGTGAGTCGCCTAGTTCTAATCAAGGCAGTGCTACAATCTATGCCGCTCTACCTCTTCCCAGTCCTGGCAGCACCCAAGTGGGTTCTTAAATTAATAAAAAATCTTCAATGGGATTTTTTATGGGGGAATACGAAACAGAAAAGAAAATGGGCTCTGGTAAATTGGGAAACAGATTGTCACCCAAAATCCTCTGGAGTCACTGGACTATGGGATCCCTAGCATAACAACGAAGTCATGGAAGCGCACATCTAGTGGAGATGGCTCTCGACCCCATATACTCCTTGGGCAATCCTCTGGACAGCTAAGTATGCTCATAATAGACCAGTGGATGATTTAATTCAGCTCAAAGAAGTTGGCACGGGCTCTCTAATTTGGAATGCTGCCAAATAACATAAAGATCTAATCCAACAACACAGTTTTTGGGAAATCAGGAATGGATATAATGCGAGGTTTTGAGAGGACTCCTGGTGGCAAAGACCAAAATTGAAGGACCTACTCACGCCCCACTAGCTTCAGGATTTGGTAGAGCAACTGATGATCAAAGTAAATCAACTTTGGCATGAAGTTCACAACCAAGGTTATAGGCAATGGTTATGCTCGAACCTCATTCTTGGGCAAGCCACACAATGCATCAAAGATAGCCTGGATACAGAACTCTCAAATAGTAAAATTTGCCAATCAGATAAGAAAGACATCATCAAATGGGGTTATGAAACGAGAGGTACCTTCACTTCCCGGCAACCATATCATATAATACTAAGGGACCATATTGTCAAGGATAACCTCTGGCACAAAGTTGGGGAACCACCAATTTGGCCAAAAATCTCCACCTTTCTTTGGTTGTTGTGCCAAAATAGAATCCTTACTTGGGATAATCTAAGGAAACAGAGTTTTCACGGACCTTCCATCTGCCCAAATTGTAAACAGGCAGAAGAAACTAAGGCACATCTCCTAAACACATGTCTATTAGCAACCCGACTTTGGGAGAAGGTTAGCTTCATATGTCAAAGAGATGGACGAAATAAGGAGAATTCAACCAGCACTATTCATTCTTGGGCACCTCACCCTTATAAAAGAAAAAACTTAAACGCCTTATGGAAGCTAATACCAGGTTTCCTCATGTGGACAATCTGGAAAGAGAGAAATAGCCACATCTTCAAAGACCATTCCTTTCCCATAGAAGTTCTATGGATCAATATATGTCAAAACATATGAGAAACCTTGATGCTCCAAATGTGGCTTGATGATGATTCCCCATCCACACCACAGGAACAAAATATGTGGCCGCATTGGAACCTTCAGTGGAACCATGAGCAGGTACACCTAAGGAAAATCCCTCCCTCTGGAGATACACCTGAAAAATGGACTCCACCCCCACCACACATGGTATTTCTCAACTTTGATGCAGCGTCAAAGGGAAATCTAGGTAAAGTATGATTTGGGGGAATATTTAGAAATCACAAGGGCAATGTTCTCCAAACATTCATGGGGTCAATAGGTTGGGATACAAACAACTTAGCCGAATTAGAAGGAATTTGGCAAGGACTTCTCCTGGCTTAGAACAATAGATTCTTCCCACTCATAATTGAAGGGGACTCTCAGATCTTAATTAACATGATCTACCAGATCATACAATGAACTCCAGCACATAAAGTGGGTAGTAGTTGGAGATTGGCGGAAAGGCTGGAACAGATTGAACAGTGGCTACTCATTCATAGAGAAGTTACCATCACGCACACTCATCGGAATGGTAAAAAAGTAGCAGACCTCTTAGCAAACATTAGTGTTGAAAGTGGTAAGACTCTTCATGTAGGAGCTCTTAGCACTATAGTGAATACTCATCAATTGCAGGATTTCAATGATCTAGTACAAAAGGAAAGGGAAAATGCAGAGGAAACGCACTCATATGTGGGTGTCAACAACGACATTTAAATGACAAGATGGATCTCCAGCGGGTTGGGAAGCCATCTCAAGCTAAGTTCTATGTTCTGAGAGCTCACCGCAGATGGATTAAAAACACCTTGCAGGTGACATTTATTGACTCCCAAAGCTATGACAAGCTCACCTCCTTCAACACCATGGCCCCTGCAAATTGTTTTGTTACTCCTCCCCTTCTCCATGGCGTTTGTCCTCCGCAATCAGCTGAACCGTGTTTCAGAACTGCTACAGGCAGTCGCTGCCTAATTCTCCCTTGTCAAGATTTTGGTAATGGTTTTCAAATTTTGCATTCACGTCATTGTCTTCTTGATTGTGTTTCGCCCACCCCTAATCCCGCTCATCATCGCCTTCATTCCAATTCTTCCGCTGTCAATTCAGCCATGGCTTGCCTTAGGAAACGCATGCGCAGTAGGCGTGGAGGTTCGCGTGGGGGTTTTAACTGCTCGCAAGCTTCTACCAGTTCCACATTTGACTCCCGGACTCAACTACTGAATTTCAAAACTCGCTCATTAACCCCACTCATAGCTACCCGAATGCCAAAAATGGGAGAGGTTGGAGGGACAATGTTGTCCACACTGTGGATCTCCCACTCCCTCCTCTTTCTGGCCCACACAGCACACAATTTCATTTCTGCAGTTCACTAAATAGGCCTACAATCACTGCTACCATCACAATTTCTTTCAAGGAAGAGTCTACGATGCAAGCTACTCTATCTAGTCGTGGGAACAAGCAGAACAGGGAAGAGACGGGTAGTAATGGGATCAGTAACAAGCAACAAGGTGAAAGAAGTAAGTCTCTGCATGACAGAGATAAAGATGGGGATGCTGGTAAGCGACAGATGGATGTTGAAGGCACTATAGATGCTCCAATTGTTCAAGGTCACAACACGTCTGAAGAGGATGAAGATTGGTATCAGTTTGCCGCCAGATTGAAGAATAGCCAGCTCCACAGGAACCACCAGCCTAACACGTGGCCTCATGCAAAGGTCTCAAACTCCCAGGTGGATTTGTCTCACTTTTTGTAGTTTTTGGTCTCTCGCAAAGGTGTCTGGCTTCTAGGCAAATATGTTTCTATTATTCATGGTTTTTTGGTCTGGATGTGTTCTGTCTTCACACCAAGTGTCTTGAATTATTTGGTTGACTCTCTGCAACGTGGAAATGGCATATTGTTACTTGGTTATGTCCCTGTCTTTTTGGTTCAGGATTGCATTCCTCTTTGCTCATTTTGGAAAACCAAGGTCTACTTTGAAATAGTTATTCTGGTTCAATGGCTGGTTTCCCCCATAATAGGGGTAGTCTTCAAAGCTTCTTGGACTGGTTTCCCCTCTATTGGGGCAGTCCAATACCAACAGTTGCATTTTGTGATGATGACTGATGCTTAACATCTCTGAGATCAGGTTTCTCTGTAACTTTTTTTGTATTATATTAATAGATCAGTACTACTTAGAAAAAAATCTTATGTTTAATGCAATTAACAATTAAGACACAAACATATCAATTTAAGATGATATTATCTAATTACAACTGAAAAATTGACTGTGATAGTGCGGCCTAAGTCGGCCAGCTTGTAGACAACTATTGTCTTGTGCCTATACTCAGGTTGTTATTTTACTTACCATTCATGTTATCTTATATAAAGACAATGATTTGTTGGGCTCTTTGTTTTGTGCGGGTAGTCGACTAAGAAGAACGCAACTAGTTTTACTGACAAGGTTTCTCGGACATCAATTCCTCTTTTGTCCCTTTCATATATGCTGATACGATCAGAGACAACTTGTTTATTGTTGCATTCGGCACTACTACATGGAGGGGGACTTTAAGACAGTTTTTTAAGAGAAAAGAAATATTTTGTCTTCAAATTTTCAATATGAGGCGATAGTAAAAAAAGGTAAAGGTAAAGGATCAGGGGTCTATCTACTAGCATTCACTGAGTGGTTGGTTTACCATGGTTGTGAAGTGATATTCAACAAAGGAAAAGCATTCCTGAGACACATAGCCACGGGGCAGGTGAACTAGATCGGGGTTTTTGTGAAGAACCTGTATAAGCTAGATGTGGAAGAATGTGCTACATTAACCACTAAGACGGAGAAAGTGAAGGTCAAGATTTCGATGAACTTTGGCACAAAATGCTTTGTAATTTGTATCATGGTACCTCGAATATTATAGAACAAATAACCACTCGCCTCTCTAAAGGAGCACTTAAGCAATAGGATATATGCAAAGGATGTACATTACAAAAGTACATAAAATCCACATTCCATGATCAAGACAACAAAGCACATGCAGTCCTACAAACAATCCACTGTGATGTTTATGGACCTTTCTCAACAACCTACACTATCACACACAAATATTTTGTCACTTTTATTGATGACTTCTCACGGAAGTGTTGGATCTTCTTCATGTGGAATAAAGATGAGACATTCTCTGAGTTCGTAGAATTCCAGACACTAGTTGAAAACAAAGCTAGCAAGAAGGTGAAGGCTCTGTTGTAGAGGCTGCAACACCCTCCAAAATTTTGGCCTGCACTTAAATTTCAGATCCTACTATGGATATTGTGATCAATTGTTCCTTAGTAAGTTATTGGTAAGTTGATGATCTCAAGCTCCCCTTTTCAATATTAAGAGTCGATTATGCTTTTATCTTTACATAGAATGTGTCATCTTTGGGCATGGGGGTAATCGCTTGTCATGAAGAGGGAGGTTTGTTTCTCTTCAAGGGGAAATATTTATGAGAATTTAACACTCATTTCACACACTCTTACACAAGTGTCGCCTTTATCGCCCCAAAGTTTATAATCGAAGCCGCACTTGTCGTAAGCTGCCACAAAGGTTGATGCATTAAGTGAAGTATGTGTTATATGTTCTGGATGGTCTATGTTGTATCGATAAGTTTTCAAGTGTGTGATCATAGTGAAGTTTTATCACTATTCACATAAGCTCCACTGATCCCACACTTAGCTAAATTTCAGAGTTTCCTTAGCAACCTAGCCTCATCCAACTTTCCTAAACTACACACTTCACATATGTAACCCTCAAGATTTTCTGTTGCTTGTTCAAACCATGCAATGTGCAGAAATCCCAACCTCCCCTACCATTCAAAAATGTGCAGTGATTTCCTCCAGTGTCCTTCCCTCAACCGGAACCCACTGTCTCTAAAAATTGTGCAGTTTTGTCCCTTGACTACCCAGTCTGCCTTGCATCCTGAAATTGCATAGATGT
This sequence comes from Pinus tabuliformis, assembly GCA_031772625.1. NCBI lineage: Eukaryota > Viridiplantae > Streptophyta > Pinopsida > Pinales > Pinaceae > Pinus > Pinus tabuliformis. Next base: position 585,377,753 of record CM062810.1, read on the forward strand.
GTCCTCCTAGGACCTCATCCCAAGTAGTGCCTTACATCCTAAAACTGTGTAAATGTGTCTTCCCAAGGCCTCATCCCGCAATAATCACTACCCGTTGAAATTGCACAATTATGTCTGTCATGGGCCACGAAGAAAGATGACATGATAGATGACTCTCAAGGAGCTGAGGAGAAAAATAAGTAGACCAAGAAATCCAATGTATGATAGAATATTAGGACCGCATGAAGACTCCATCTGATGCATAACCCTTTGGAGGCTAGGTATGGAAAACAAAGCACGTCTTTTGAAATACACCTCTTAATGTAGCTTAAAAGTTTGCTTATCATTGTCATATCATTCCGCCTTCAATGACATTCATGGTTGCAAGAATTGAAAGTCATTCCATGTGTTTTATATACGTATATTGCTCCCTTTCACTTGTTTATTACATAGCTTAGAAGATGAAGAGTATTACCACTTGTTTATTTAAGCTACTGAGGTTGTGACCAACATGATCTTATGACTAACCAGGCACGATGCAAGGCATCCTAAGTGGGATGAAATATGTTTGATGATATGTATGTAGTCAGTACACTCCTCTGCATTACTCCTTTGCATTAATCCTTGTTTTGTATCTTGCATGTACCCTCACCGCTTGTCAGATTTGGCTACCTGCTGCCAATAGTCTCTTAGCTCATTCTTAACAAAGTAGGTGAAGGAATTTCCTTCAACTTGATTTCATCAAGACTCTTCATAGAAATTATAGAGCTAAGAGAAGGAGATGTGGAATCTCACTATCAAACTCTTGAAAATACTTTGCATGTTCGAATATATCCAAACAATTAAGCTACCACTCAACAACATTGTCAATCTTGGAAGACTCAAGAAATATCAAATCTCTAGATATTATAAACTTCTTATTCACTTCATCATAGAGATGGTATGCTTTGGAGGTATGAGTACCCAAAGAAGATACGTTTGTGACTCCTTGCACTGAGTTTTTTTATCCGTTCCTTAGGTATGAAGGCATAATATGAGGAACCAAAAACCCTGAGATTCCTCACCGAAGGAATGTGACCATACCACATTTCATAGGGAGTCATGTTTCTAATAGCAAAAGTTGGACACCTATTATTTATATACACAACACATAGAACCACATCAGCCCAAAACCTTATGAACTTAACATGTGAACTATGCCAAGTTCATAGTGAAAGTAATACATTCCAATGAACTATGTGTTGAAAAATGTAGCAAGAAATTCGCAATTTGATTTTTCCTTGATTAAATTGAAAAAATTCAAATTTCCACATCAACAGACAACTTGGATGATGTTAACTTCTGTGACATGGCTTGTGTCACCTAGTTTACTCAATAAGTTTGAGTTGTAGGAGTTAGAGTTCAGTTCTGCATATGCAATTTCTAACTTGTGGCAATAAAGGTCGATTATCTCAGGTTGTTGTCAGTTAAACTAGTTCTAACTTTTGGAGGAACTAGTGGAAGGTCATTTAAGCAGTGGGACTTCAGTCAAACTTGGTGATCATCTAGTTAATTGATCAATCAACCCAAAATAGTTGGGGCATGAAGAGAAGTCATGTCCCCTAAAATTGGTAGAGATTCGAATGTAGTTTTAATTTCTTGTAGCTCACACAGTTGCAAGAACTTGCTATAGCCATAGTGGAGGAGGTAGATTGATTAGGAGATTCTTGTGAAATTAGAGAGCGAATGATTGTTGGTAGAATTAATAGCCTACCAGCAATTTGTTTTGCACCACACTTCAATGTTTTGGGCATGGTTTTTGAGGGTGGACCTTTTTTTTATGCTTTTTGGTCATGCACGTCCTCACTAAGTATCTTGCAAGGTCTGTAATAGTTCCTTGCATGCACATCCTCACTAAATATCTTTTGGGATGTTTGTACTAGGTCCTTGTAAATTTTTATTTGCCAAGGCTTAACTACTTATGATCTTAGGTGCTCACAACAATTCGACAGTTTATGGCACTTTCCAAATCACCATTCCTGAAAGGATCCAACAAAACAACTTCAGAGGAATATGAGAAGGGAAAAATCTTATTGGAACTAGCCTAGAACTAGTCGAATTGGTTGGTGCCAATGGTTTTAGAGTTGTACTATTCTAGTTTGGTGGTTCAAATTGGCTAAGGTTGGTCTTGTATTGAACTGACCTTAAAACACCAAATTCACTAGTTCTCTAATAAACTGACCAATTTTGAAGAATGTAGTGCAACATAGCTAATGACCACCAAATAATAATTTTTTAATAAAAAATACTGAAAAGGAAAAAAAAATTATTAACTCGAGGGCCCTACAAACCTAACGCTAGTAATTAATGGTAATATTTAATTTTTAAAGTTAAAGTAAAAGTCGACATTCTCCTTATCTTTCGTTTTTGAAAAAGAAAGATAAGGATAATGTCAGCTTTTACTTAAATTTTTAATATTAACATTAATTGTTGCAAGTTGTTTCAGAGTGGTTACAACTTCATTCAATTTTGAGAAAGTCAAATTTTAGATCCCATTCAAAACTTAGTGGTTATTGTTTGAACCGCTTCTTTATAATGAGTCCTAGACTTTGACTTCCAATTTTTCAGATGGAGTTATTGCATAATCATACTCCTAAAGAGACTTTTCAGAAAAATTTGATCTTTAATCCATTGCAAGCACTTGACCTAGCTTAGGGAACCATCAGCTACCCCTCCCAAGTTTCACCTCAATGTTGAAATTTTCTTTTTTAGTAGACATTCATTTTATCCATTAGATCATTTCTTCCACTGTGACAATCCAACAACACCCCTACCAACATATGCTTGAAAATCCATCTCATCTTTATTTCTATCTTATAAACACTCTTAAATCTTGTGTCTCTAATATAAAAGAGAAAGAACCAGAAAGGACCTTCTTGGCCCTCTTCACAACCCACAATATGTTTAGCTTCTCTCTTGTGCTTACACTCTAGTCTTCTTGCAGCTTTAGAATAGTGAATCTTAAACACAGTATCATGATGTCCATTCAGGGAAGCATAATTCACCCTTTGTTTGAATCAAATTACCCCCCTAGCATTCCCTTTACCTTTACATGCAGGCATATATTTTCCTTCTGCATGACTGTTAAGCTTCCCATCTCTATTTCGCCTCCCTCTCCTACCCTCATAAACCCGATAAGCCGAATTTAACCAATCTCAATGTATCTGAGATAAAAAATCGATCCAACTGGGTAGATTGAGTTGAGACCCTTTTAGAAGCTAAATCCATCCCTCCACAATGATATATCCCTCCCCAACAACATCATCATGCTCTATTCGAGATCTATCATTCCCATGATCACTATAAATTTTTGATTCCTTCACTTACATATTTGGTAACATCATCATGAAGATCACTTATACTTTGTTGTGTTGTTTCTTGTGTTATGATTTCCTTTAATGGAAATATCTCCCTAGTAGGCACGAGTAACTAAATTCAAGTTCTTATTGAACTCTTGTGTTAACATACTTAATTTTCATTTTGACCTATTCGGTTTCAAATTCTTGTGTGGTTGGTTTACTGTTTGACTACTAGCATTCACCAAGTTGTTATTGATGATCATAGTTATTCTAGAGTGAACGTTGGACTTTTCCTTGAAAACCAAGCCCCAAGAATAAGCAATTATCATGGAACATTTCAGAGCCCATACTACTGGAAGGCCAATTGTGCAGCGGGACTTTAGTCAAACTCAGTGATCATCCAATTAATTTATCAATCAACCCAAAATATCTAGTGCATGGAGAATTCGAGTTACCCAAATATGGTGGAGATTCCAACGCAATGTAACATCAATTGTAGACTAGCCTTGAGTGTACATGTGTTGCATGTAGTCACATGATCAACCTTCGGAATTTCACAATCCATTTTGTAAAAATTCCTAAATTATAGTGGCCTAATATCTAAAGGAATTGCACAAGGAAATATGGGCTCAAACAGAGGTAGAAATTTACTAAGTCTGGGTTACAGCTTCTCAGTGAGACGAGAGACAGGTTATTCACTTGTAGGTTGTGCTCAGTTGAGCAAATAAATTGCAATACATTTCTATTCATCATATTAATGCAAGTAGAGATTGGGTTTTTTAGCATATTTCTTTCCTCGGGAAAAACTATGTGTGCATGTGTTTTATTTCTTATTGCATGTATGAAATTTTTGTTCTAAACTGCGAATTTACTTCGAGAGAGCAATAGAGCAGGTTTGTGTCTTGTGATTTTGATTAAAAATTCATAAGTAGTTGCAACTCTACACCATAATTTCTACAAGGATGGTGGAGGCAAATTACAGAATATTTGTTAGTAGACAATATCCCTACTTAAAAGTATGTATGACAACTTTTGCGAGAAGAAGACATCAAGGATAAAATATTGGATTGTGGAAGAATTAGTCACAAAATTCACAAGGGCAGTAATTTTGGTTGCAGGTGTGGAGGTAGATGGATTAAATGTAACTGTGTAGTAGACAAGTCACAGCTACTCCTTTGATATTTGTCGATGATGTGTTACTATTTGGTAGATTGACCTCTTTTGATTGGTATCTGCACTCCTTATGAATAATAATAAATCTCATATGATTTCTTCTTACCGAAATGATGCATTGATACTGGAGATTTATCATATTTTTACTGTTATCTCCATTGCATTCGATGCAGATTTTGAAAATCTTAGATTTATGCTCCAACCTAATTGTTATGGAATTAAGGATTGGAGTTGACTTATAGAGAAAATCCATTGTAAACTTTTATCATGGGCATAGAGGTGGCTCTCCCTAGGAGCAAGTTGACTCTAGTTCAGGCAGTCCTTCAGCGAATATCTGTATATTGGCTTCATATTTTCGCTCTTCTTAAGAATATCAGTAAATGTATATTTTTGGCTTCATCTTGGCATGAGATAATGTGTCATAAAGGACAGAGTGGGTCTGGTTGTTTTTACAATGTATGGAGGTGATGGATAGCCAGACTCATCTATTTCTTTGATTCTCCTCAGAAAAATCATTTTGGAATGGTGTATTTAATATGTTGCATTTATAGGCAAATTATAACTACTCTTTTGTGGTTTATTGTATTTGAGACTGGATTATTGAATATAAAACGTTTGAACCACTTCCAATATACATTGGGGTTTTGACCCAAAGAATGCATTCTTGTCCTGAGCTCCTTTGTTGTGATACATCGACCTCCATCCTTGTCAAAAAAGCTAAAAGCCTCCCTAAACTTAGACATAACCTCCATCCCATATTCCTTTAGTATATAAAACCCTTCTCTCATTTTCTGACCATGCCAATGTACCCTCCATCCTATATTCTCTCACGAGCCCTGTGTAAACCACCATTTCGTTCAAGGATGGGGAATTTGATGCGTACTCTAACCATATTTGTTAGATACTTTCCCCCTTTTCTTGATTATTCATTAATTGCCAAACACTATACCACTAGTTCTAAGAATCTTGTGGATACTATCACCACAATAAATGTATATTTTATTTTATAGGAGAGAAGAATTGTATATTTACCTTTGGGACACTCCAAAAATATTTTGATGAACCTTTGTGACCTTTATGGCTTTATGACCTTAATTCCCATTCCATTTTCATCCATGTGGACGCACTTTATGATGTTCTACGACAACTTAACGTCCTTGTCAACTTCCTCTCATCTCCCTTCTCATGTTTTCAGGACTTGTGTATCCAACAAGAAATTTGGGAGATGAATGCCATCAAGGTAGAAAATCAAGGGGGTTTCAAGTCATTTATATAGGGTTCCCACTAGCATAGTCCCACCATATGATCCACCCAATCCCTCAATTGGGGTCTACTGCTATTTCAATTAATTATTAGATGATCATGGTGGGCCATAATTCCAAGTTAAATATTATGACTCTTCATATGATATTATTGGAGATACTTGAGGAGACATATTTCTGGCTAAAGGGTTAAGGGAGGATTTTGACTTCAATATCGAACCATCAACCATATCCTCAACCTATCTAACCAACAATCAAGAAGACAACTTAGGTGAAGCATGGGCATCCTCTCTTGCCCACGTTGTTCAGGATATATATCAATCTATGAACGCCTCTACACTCCACCAACTGTGCATCAATAAAATTTGGGGTTTCCACACTATCCTCCAAGATGGATACATGTTGTCCTTGTAATGTTCCTTTGATTGCAAAGTGGCTAATAATCATAGTTTATCATGGATGATTGTCACCCTACGTAACATCCACGGTCCAATTCATTTGTTTGGTGCCCAATGTTGGTGAATCATTGTATTGCATCATGGTAGCATATATTTCCCTTTTTAAAGCAAAAATATATTGAAAATAAATTAAGTTATGTCTCATGCAAATGTTCAATATTATTGTGTTGTGAGTGTTTTGCATATTATATGTATCATATATCTATAATCACTTATTTCAAACCTACTTTAAGAAATAAAGGAAGAGGTGCAAGCCCTTGCCATAAGGACTCCCACCAACTCCTCTTCTTGTAGAAAGTTTTCAAACGATAGCCCATAAATCAAACACATGCCCTTGTTTCTCTAGTTTGGAAATCCTTGGATGTTTTTGACAATGAACTCCTCCCGACCACTACTTTAACCATCTATTGAATGCCTTTGATTGGTATGTGTAAATTATTTTGATTGATTCATTGAGAGGTTTGAAATCTAATTTTGCATGACATGATGCAAACACCAAACTTAATCCACGGTAGCCAAAATTTTAGCCTTACAACTGTCTCATCCAATATTAGATACTTCACTAATTATTCAATGGGTAATATACTTAACAATATATTAAATATTAGAAGCATTCATATTAATATAAAAATTAAGAATAGTATTTAATATTAAGTTATAATACATGTAACTACCAAGTTGTCATATTCTCTGCCTTGGAAAGTGAATAGTTAGCCTAACTTAATGTCCGATGTTAGTTTTAAAACAATTAACATAAAATTGTTTAAGAGAACTCACATAGATCTATAAGTGCTGAGATGATAAATACGATGCAAAAATTTACTCAAAAGTTCACATTGTAAAAGAGATTTTCACTTATAGTAATATGACCCCATTTCTCACTTGATAGATCCAAGGTTAGTATATTTGTCCCAATATAATAAATGTGTTTCTCTTTTATATTATTAAATTAGGTTGCTTCAATAATCATGTCCTTATTGTTAAGGGGAGATTGTCTTAAAGTAAGTGTTGTCATAAGTAGTGTGATAGAAGTAACAATGGGAAACTATATCTATATATTTTTTTATACATGTGAAAAAGTAATCCCTAATTTATCTATGTCCATGGTAGTGAAAATCTATTTGTTATAGTGGTAGCTCAATTATTTGTCATGTTAGTATGAGTAGTGGTACCTTGTGGTCATTGTATTATGTTTAGTAGATATAGTAATACATGGTGTAATTTAAAATTTTTAATTTAGACTACATTTACATCACAATGTGATACTCTATAATTGTACCAAAACTTAGCAGTGAAGACATGACAAGTAACTAGATTTATTTAACAAAATTTTAATGCTTATCATTGTGTCTTTGAATAATATTTAGAGTGCTAACTAAATTGGGTATTATTGACTTACTTTTACGATTCACATAGATATCATCATAACTCGTTGGTTTTGATACTAGATTATTTGAAGCCCACGGGGCTTTGGCTTGATGGTGAATGGGTGCACTGTTAAGGCACTTCTTGCGATAGGTCACCGGTTCAAATCCCCATGGGTACTTAGGTTAGTCTTAACTAGAAAAAAAAAAAAAAAAAAAAAAAAAAAAAAAAAAGGATACTAGATTATTTGAAAATAAATGCTAGTTAAATTAGGTAGTATTGACTTAGTTTTCCAATGCTTGTTAAATTATTAACTCAGTTAATGCTATCTTAGAGAACATGTGTAGTATTTCATCTTTTACATGCTCCATGTACCCATTTCGATTTCATGCTTTTCGGAGTTATTTTGTAGCGAATGCACCCAGGTTCGTTTTTCCAAGGTCGATGTGCAAAGGTTTGATTTCATTTTTACACCCTCGATGTACTTATTTTTTATTTAATATTTTTGAGGTTAAATTTTATAGGCTAGGGTTTCCCTAAGTATGATTTCCTAATTTTAAATGAATTAAATCGAACATGGAACCAATGTTTGATTTAAATACTAATTTATTTCCAATTGCATACACAATCGGTTCTAAAATATTCTAATATGGCGATTCCACACTTAGATTCTCAGAGCTGCTTGTAGAAACACATTGATATACATTAAATCGCGATCATATCTTTGCACTAACGAATTCATCTGTCAACAATGGTGATGGCTACTTTGCAAGATCACTCATTACTGATTGGTTTGATACCTTAATTATTTTGGTTTTGCCAATTTGTATTCATAAGTATATACACAAGAACATGGAGGGTTTCAAGAAACAGAGAGGGTTTCTACAAGGAACAAAGAGGGTTTCTGCAAGGAATAGAGGAACGAAAAAGATTGAGAAATGTTTGCAGATTCAGAAAGATGGTGACAGTGCCACACCAATGTCACTTTTTTTCTGTTGTGATAAGAGATGGATAGAGAATCGCCTCGATTTGTTCTAGAGGGATTCTCCAGACGACACGAGAAATTGGGCAGAGAGGGTTTCTAAAAGGAACAAAGGAACGAAAAAGATTGAGAAATGTTTACAGATTCACGAAGATGGTGAGAGTGCCACACCAATGTCACTTTGTTTCTGTTGTGCTAAGAGATGGCTAGAGAATTGCCTCGATTTGTTCGAGAGGGATACTCTAGACAGCACGAGAAATTGGGCTTTTGGGAGGAATTTATTGAATGGAATCCAACAGTGGGCCTCGTGGAACTACTCCATTCCCTGCCTGATTCCTTCCACGACTTTCCATTATGAATCCACTGGAAAATGGTGCCGAATCTTCCTCAACCAAACCTTCCTCCACACTGCAATGAACTAACACCTTTGCTTCTACAACCAAACCTTCCCCCTTGTCATCAACCAAAGCTTCCTCCTCATTTGCCCCATTGCAATGGAGGGATTTTCAAGAAAATGGAGAGACAAACACCAATGTTTGAGAGCCACGAGACTAGGGTTTCTGTGATGGGCATTAAGGGCATGAGGCCCAATGGCAGCAGAGCACATACTCGTTTATTCATGGGTGGCAGGAGATAGATATTAAGACCCTCATTCTTAGGAAAAGTGGGAGACATGGGCACCGACTGAGTGGGAAACAACAGGAAACAGTGGGCTAGGCCATCTTAAAATGGAAACAGGCTGGCTTAAAATGGAAACAAGATAGCTGAAACCACTGAAACTTCTTTGGTGTAGAGGCCGAAAATATTTTTGGCACCAAATTGTTTTAGTTTTTATATGTTGGGGCTTTCACTATTATTTTGCAAAGGAACTCGAAGCTGAGCTAGAAATTTCAGGGAAGACAGCAAAGGGTTATTTTCCACAGGTATTTTCCTTTCAATTTGATGTATTTCCCTTGCAAAGATGATGGAATTGGTATTATTTTCCTTGCGTAGCTGTATTCATTGGTATAGTTGTAGCAATTGGGATTATTTTCATGGTATAGATGTAGGCAATAGGATTATTTTCAGGGTATATTTGGCTTTGTGAGTATAATTTAACGTGTTTTCCAACTAGGGAAAGTACTTTTGAATTATACTAGTGCATGAACATGGAACCCCAACCTAATTCGAATTAATTGGTCTCTAGCAGAGTCTATATATTGCATTCATGTTCATCAATAACATATTATTAGATTTTATTAGAAATTTGAATTGTCTCTCTCGTTCATTAGTTAATTTCTTAGTGGTTTTATTCTCTCTTGTTTCTTGTTTTGCAAGTAACTATCTAGTATTTTTTCACACTTATATCTTTCTATTATAGTTTTATCTTGGCTAATAAACTCATCTTGGTACCATTTCATAAAGTCTTGCACTATTGTGATTTGAATCTATTCTCCTTCAAGGAAGTTTTGTTCAAGAATTCTTATTTTTATTTTTCTTCTGTAATTCACTCTTGGAACCATTTCCAAGAAGCTCATATGAATTGACTATCCCAACCTTAGACGAATCAAATAATGATTTTTTACTAGATGTATCTATCCTTTTAGCAAGGTGTATTTTTATGGAGGTGATTTTCATCATTTTATTTGTAGATAATATGTGTTTTTTAACCTCTCAACGAATCTTTATCTTTGAAATTAATCATTGGTATCAGTAGGTCTTTGTTGCAATTGCTTATGAATTTCAGATAGATTTTCTAGCAACATTGCATTCAATTCTAATGGTCTTTCTCTCTCTTGGATTATCCTTTCATTATCTATCATGTAGGTTTAGAGTATTTCTTTTAGGATCCTCACTATTTCTGCAAGATTTAGGAGTGTTTCTACTTTAGGATCCTCACCATTTCTGCAAGATTTAGGGGTTTTTCTACATTCATCCTCTCTTGATATTCCTCACATTTGACATGGTTGGTTTCTTCAAGAGGACATCATACCATATTGGGTTTTTCTTGTGATGTTGGTTCCACTTTTTTCACTCAATTATATTTTCTTTTTAGTGTTGTAATGAAAAAAATTCAATAATTAGTTGTAAACTAGCATCGCAATTTAAATTGATAATGGAGTATAACCTTTTATATGCAATTGTGTCTTATAACATGATAGTGTTGCACCCTAACCCAACATACAACATTCTAACAATCCTAGTTCCTGTGGGTGTGTTTTGAGAAATGAGGTCATCCTTTTATGAAAATGTGCTCCCCATTGGCTCATTTGCTATATAATTCAACTTCTGTGCAATAAATGGCCACATTGTGTCACTTGATATCTACCATTCTAGTAGATGCACTGGGATGGTCTTTTTCTTGGATATGTGATCATGTGTTTAGCACTAGACTCTAATTCTTTAGAATGAAATAGGTCCATATCACACACAACTTGCTTTTACCAGCAAGATAAAATCACATATAATATGGAAATTTTCTTTATCAACAATATAGGGAATGGTCCTTGTAAGTCCAATTGCAAATTTTGTAATCTATTGCTCAAAGTCAGTATTCTGTCTACAAGTTTGGTTCTTCTTGAATCCCCTTTACTAGGAACATTCATATCATCCAAAATAGTATAACCCTCAGCTACTTCTCCAGATTCTACAGGATTTTATGTGAGGAGAATACTTTCAGAATGATCTATCCCATCCAAAACTGTAGCATCCTTCTCCATGACACACACAGGGTGTTGGGTCCCTATAATACTAGTGATTACCCCATTACTATTGTAGTTGTATCCCTTATTAATATTTTTGTGCCCCTATTGTCCCCATATTGTTATTACTGTGCCCCATAGAATCCCTCTATTGTTATTTTTGTGGCTTTATATTATTATTGTTAGGTTGGCTGGGTTATATTGTGACTCCTTAGACTCCTATATATAGAAAGGAGATTTTGTCATTTGAATCATCTAATAATTGTTCATTTATGTAATGTAAAGGAGGTTGCCCCCTAGAAGAGGCCGAATTCTAAGGTGTGGATCTATCTTTTCTATCTTTTCCTTGAGCTGGTTCATAACATTTGGTATCGGAGCTTTGGATTCTAGGGTTTTTCTGCTCCAAACAAGTCATCGTGGAGTTTTCGCTATAACTTTTTTTCTACGATGTTTTGATAAGCTAAAAGTACAATCCATTTGAGAAGACATTGCGCTGAATCTCGGGTTTGAATTTCAGAACTTTTCGCACTATATTTGTGGAGATATGATCTGACGAAATTGGCCTTTTTGCAAACTCCTGAATTACATTCCAAACAGGTGACCTGGGGAAAATCATCATAACTTTCTCTCTAAGCATCAGATTACAATTTCGTAATAATTTATAAAAAAAGGACGGGCAGTAGTTTCTTGTATATCTTTTTCAGAGCCAAAGGTCGAAACAGCGACACGTGGCACGTCGTACAAGTTCGCTCTATTGATCTAGTCTATAATCAGAGCACTGTGGGAGATTTGACATAACTCTTCCTTGGAGAATCCAATTGGGATCAGACTAGTGGCATTGGAAAGAGGAGACAAAGGGCTACTACAGGATGCAATTTCAGAACTGGATGATACGAAATTACAAAGAGACATCAGAGGCAATATCGAGCTCCTACAAAGTGAAAAAAGGTGTGTAGATTTTTTTAAATTTTTGCTTAAGCTTGGTTTGAAAAATTATTTTGAAGGAATTCAAAGGGCATAGTAGAGCATTGTTATCAGTAACTGATGTCTCGAGGAAAGAAAATGCAAACACCTAGGAAGCAACTTGAAAGCCCTAGCATGACTCATGAGGAAGAGGAAGAAATGCTACATGATATATAAAAATTACAAGACCAAGTGCAACAAATTTCACTCTCACAAAAGCTAACAGAAGCTAAGATAAATGGCTTGGAATCTAAGATAAAGGGCATGGAAGCTAAGATTGATGATTTGAAGACAGATTTGAAGAGAGGCATGGCAGATTTGAAGACAGATTTGACAAATTTTCTATAAGAAATACTTACTAATGGTGAAAAGGTAGTAGAGGAAACTCATGACGCTAACAAAAGAAATGTTAATCATGATTTCATAGACTCTAATGTGGTATCGAAGACCCACCATATTCCAAAAATTGATATGAGGATGTTTGATGGCAAGGATCCCGCAACATGGATATTACAGATGGAGAAATTTTTTGATCTCAATAATGTGCAAAACACACAAAAGGTACGTATTGCAAGTTTATATTTGGAACCAAATCAGTTTGTATGGTATCAATGGCTTTGCTCTCGTAAACAAATTATCACTTGGGAAATTTTTGCGGAAGAATTGACAACACATTATGAGGATACAAAAAGCAACACTTTTTTTATCCAATTGATAAGTCTCAAACAAAAGGGTTCAATAATGGAGCACATTGAGGAATTCCAAAAATTGAACATAAGGGTAAAAAATATTCCAGAGGAGCATAGGATTGATGTGTTCATAGGGACTTTAAAGGATAATATCCAACATGATGTTCGCCTTTGGGAACCTGATTCATTAGAGAAGGCATTCAGGTTAGCAAGAAAAATGGAAAGCAAAACTACGGCAACCAGGAAGCATACCACTCACAACTATAAAGATGGAAGTGTTGTTGCCCCTAGTCTTCCACAACCTATAAGGTTGACACCACAACAATTGGAAGAAAAAGGAGCAGAAGGGATTTCTTACAGTTGTGATAGAAAATAAACTAAAGGTCATAAGTGTGCTAAGAAGAAATTATTCTACATAGATTGTGAAGAGGAAGAAGAAAATGAGCAAGAAAGATTAAAAGAAGAGGATATACTCTAAGAACAAAGCCTAGATAAAGAAGAAATGAATCCAACCATATCTTTTAATGCGTTGGTGGGAATTACCACTCCTCAAACCATCAAGATAGAAGGACAAATCAAGAAGAAAAAGGTAATAGTGTTGACTGATTCAAGAGGTACCCACAATTTTATTCATTGTAAGGTAGCAAAAGAATTGAATTGCTTCTTATATCCAGCACTAGAGTGTCAAGTGATGGTTGCAAATGGAGGAACAATAAATTTCTCAGGAAAGTGCCATACTATCAAGCTATCCATGGGAGAATATGTACTGACGAGCTTAATGCTTTCCATTCCAATGGGAGGTGTTGATGTTGTAATAGGAGTCCAATGGCTACAACCCTTGGGTACAATAACTTTTAATTTTCAAAAACTTTTCATGAAATTTTCTGTGGAAGGAAATGAAGTTGAATTAAGGGGTATTGCAGGGAAACCAGGAAGGATAATCAGCTCTAACGGTATGACAAAGCTTCTAAAAAAGGAACAAAGAGGTGTAATTGAACAATTATGTTCGCTAGATGTTTCCACATTGGAATCATCTATTTCTCCAGATCTCCAAAAATTCTTGGACAACCATTCCAAGGTATTTGAGACACCCAAAGGTCTCCCACCTATTCGTGATCATGATCATGCTATTCATCTGATTCCAGGAAGTGTTCCCCCAAACATCAGGCCGTACAGATATACCTATGCCCAAAAGAGTGAAATTGAACGTATGGTTGCAGAAATGCTAGAGGTTGGTATAATTCAACCGAGTCAAAGTTCTTTCTCTGCTCCAGTAGTATTGGTGCACAAAAAGGATGGATCATGGCGCATGTGTCCGGATTATAGGGAGCTCAAGAAGCTCACTATTAAAGATAAGTTTCCCATTCCTGTCATTGATGAATTACTGGATGAATTGCATGGATCAATTTACTTCACCAAGTTGGATATTCGTTCAGGATATCATTAAATCAGAATGAAGGTTGAAGACATTCCGAAAACAGCATTTAGAACTCATGAGGGTCATTATGAATTTTTGGTCATGCCTTTTGGCCTTAACAATGCACCTTCAACATTTCAAGGTTTAATGAATTCCATTCTCAAACCATTCCTTAGAAAATTTGTGTTAGTATTTTTTTTACGATATACTAATCTATAGCAAGTCTTAGAAGGATCATGTTGAACATGTTGACAGGGTGCTACAACTATTGGAAGAGAAACAATTATATGCACAAAGATCCAAATGTTTCTTTGGAGTACAAGAGGTGGAATATCTGGGTCATATTGTATCTCATGAAGGAGTTAGGGTAGACCCTAGAAAAATTAAATCCATTAAGGAATGGAAAATCCCCACATCTATAAATCATCTGCAAGGATTTCTCGGGTTGACAAGGTTTTGTTGCAAGTTTGTTAAGAATTATGGGAGAATAGCAGCACCTCTAACAACATTATTGAAGAATTATGCATTTTCATGGACTCCAGCAACAACAAAGGCCTTCAAACATCTTAAAGAGGAAATGTGCCAAGCACCGGTCTTAGCTACACCAGAGTTCACAAAAACCTTTATTGTGGAATGTGATGCTTCAGAAAATGGAATTGGTGTTGTTTTAATGCAAGATGAAAGACCCATTGCTTTTGAAAGTTGTCCAATCAAGGGAAAGTTTTTACACAAAGCTATTTATGAGAAGGAAATGTTGTCAATACTCCATGCACTTAAGAAATGGCAACCCTACCTAATGGGAAGACACTTCAAGGTAAATACGGATCATGATAGCCTTAAATACTTTTTAGAACAAAGATTATCCTCTGAAGAGAAACAAAAGTGGGTCACAAAGATGTTGGGTTATGACTTTGAAATCATCTACAAAAAAGGGAAGAAAAATGTGGTGGTAGATGCACTCTCAAGAAAGGATGAGGATGTGAAAGCATTGTTGTGCGCCATTTCTATTATCCAACCAAATTGGATAAACGAAGCAAGGGAGGAATGGAAGAATGATGAAGAAGTGTGGGCACTTATTCAAAAGTTACAACAAGATTCCAGTACGTCTAATACATTTAGCTGGCAAAATGATTCATTATGGTACAAAGATTGCTTATACCTCTATAAGAATTCCCAGCTAAAACAAAAGATTCTTATGGAATCGCACACTTCTCCCTTAGGAGGGCACTCAGGATTTAAAAACTTACCAAAGGGTTAAGAAGGAATTTTTTTGGGAGGGCCTTAAATCAGATATTCAAAATTTTGTGGCAGAATGTTTGGTTTGCCAACAAAATAAAGTTGAAACAATTAAGACACCAAGTCTATTACAACCTTTATCCATTCCAGGGCAACGTTGGGAGGAGGTTTCCATGGATTTTATCACAGGTTTACCCAAGTCTGAGGGAAAGAGTGTCATCATGGCGGTAGTTGATAGACTTACCAAGTATGCACACTTTTGTGCATTATCACATCCATTTAAAGCCAGTACAGTTTCTTCTGCATTTATGGAAACAATTCAAAAGCTACATGGAAACCCAAAGATTATTGTAAGTGACAGAGATCCCAATTTCATTGGAAATTTTTGGACAGGATTATTTTCTTGTCTTGGTACTCCGTTAGCTCATAGCTCATCTCATCATCCTCAATCTGATGGGAAAACTGAGATATTAAACAAATTTTTGGAAGGATATCTTCGTTGCTTTGTATATGATAAACAGACACAATGGGTCAAATGGTTGCCTCTTGCTGAATGGTGGTATAACACTTCCTTCCATACAGCAACAAAAATGACCCCATTTATGGAACTTTTTGGATATCAGCCACCATCCATCACATCATATTTAAGAGAAAATTCTAAGGTTCAAGCAGTGGAACATCACATCGAACATCAACAACAAGTCCTCCAACTCTTAAAGGATAACCTCTTGTTGGCACAGAATAGAATGAAACAACAGGCAGATCAAGATCGCAGCAAAATAAGTTTTGATGTAGGTGATTGGGTATTCCTATGGCTACAACCATATAAGAAAATGTCCCTCAAGCAAGCTAAGAAGGATAATAAATTATCACCAAAGTATTATGGTCAGTACAAGGTGTTGCAAAAGATTGGTACTATGGCATACAAATTGGAGCTTCCTGCAGCATCTCGATTGCACCCAGTTTTCCATGTTTCATGTTTAAATAAGTTTATAGGCGACAAGCTCCCAATTCAAACAATATTTCCAGAACTTGACGAGGAAGGAAAAATTATATTGGAACCAGAAGCAGCCACAGAAACAAGAACTCGACAGCTACTAAATCAATCAATTTCGGAGTATCTTATCAAGTGGAAGAACTTATCCACTGAAGATTCCACATGGCAGGACGAGAATTTTATACCGAAGAATCTAGAACTACTCAAGCGTTGAGGACAACACGTTTTTGAAGGAGATGGGCATGTTGCGTCCCTATAATATTAGTGATTACCCCATTCCTATTTTAGTTGTATCTCCTATTAATATTGTTGTGCCCCTATTGTCCCCATATTGTTATTATTGTGCCCCATAGAATCCCTCTATTGTTATTTTTGTGGCTTTATATTATTATTGTTAAGTCAGCTGGGTTATATTGTGACTCCTTAGACTCCTATATATAGAAAGGAGGTTTTGTCATGTGAATCATCTAAGAATTGTTCATTTATGTAATGTAAAGGATGTTGCCACCTCGAAGAGGCTGAATTTTAAGGCATGGATCTATCTTTTCTATCTTTTTCTTGAGTTGGTTCATAACACATGATCTCCAAGTGGGACATGCAGTGACAAATATTCAGTCTCTGATGTCACATCAATTTCTATAAGCTCAAGATTTTTCACTAGGGTATCATATTCTGGTCCCTCGGCATGTTCAAGTCTCTTCAATGGATTATCCAAGGAAAGTTGCTGATTGCACACATCCTTGTCTTCTAGAAGAGATTCATTCATACTTAAACAAGGGGATATATTGTAACTTTTTCTAAGTTCCTGAACTTTTGGATGGAATACTGGAGTCCAGGCCAAATCAGGTGCTTAGAC
Source organism: Pinus tabuliformis (assembly GCA_031772625.1). Taxonomy (NCBI): domain Eukaryota; kingdom Viridiplantae; phylum Streptophyta; class Pinopsida; order Pinales; family Pinaceae; genus Pinus; species Pinus tabuliformis. The sequence goes on from CM062810.1 coordinate 585,395,149, forward strand.
AAGGAGATATATTATATCCATCCTTAACCTCAGGGATCCTCAACGAAGTATCAAATTGGGAAGGTTCTTGCTTTCTCACCACAATCTGTATATTTTCTCCAACTTTGAAATTTTGGGTCTCTCCAGCTTCCTGGCCATTGTTTCCCTCAATTTTGGCAGGGTCAATGAATCACTCATGTTTTTCGTTGTTGTCCATATCAAACAATTGTTCTCTAATTGGACTTGCATCAGTTATGCCATCAAGAATAAAAATGCTTTCCTAGCATGCTCAATATTCAAATTCATTCTTTTCCACATCTATATTATACCCCTCTGTAACCTCAGGGGTCTTCAAAGGATTATGCAATTGGTAAAGTTCCTACTTGTCATATATTTCAACATTTGTTTATGTAATGATCCTAACTAGTGTCCAAAAACTTTTCTTTGCAGATTTCTATTACATTTTCTATACAAAATGGCAGACAAGGTATTTATGTTGCTTTTGGTATGTGTATTATTTATGTTGTTGATTTAGTTAGAGGTTGGATTTGTTTTTAGAAATACCTTTAAAATGATACTTCAAAATTTTATTTGTGACTAGTTAAATGCTTGTTGGAACACTCTGATAATCTTGCCTCAAAGTGTTGGACAGATCTTCAATGCTCACTCAACACATTGGTAGAGTTTGTTCAGGGTTTTGAACCTAGTTCTCAATTTTTTCATATCTAATTCCTACAGAAGCACTAAACACTACCTTGAAACAATAGAAAAAAAAAAGTACAAACAATCAAGTGATCAAAGAGCCGAAAAATACATTGAAAAACTACATATTCATAGATTCACTCCCTAGGTTTATTCATTCGTCATGTTCTCTTGAAAAATAAGTAATACCCAAGTTAAAAATTACAGTCTTATTGTTTAAAAAACATGGAGCATTCAGGGAAATAGCACATCGTCATCTGAATATTCAGATGAACGGGAAACAAGACCTACTCCAGGTACAGATGAATACTTCAATGAAATGATATATTGCAGTTGCAAAATGTCCCAAAATAGGAAGCTAAAGAAGCGAAGGCTTGTTGGTATCCATAGATTAGAACATGGAGTTTATATAGAAGAGGTACATTATAATTAACAAATTGTCATTCTTATAATAAATAAATATGCACATTATTTAATACATTATTATTGATCATTTCATTTGATTTTTTTATTTATGAAAAGTCGCTTCCAGTTCCCAATATTCGTGAAGAACTAATGGATGATATTGATAATATTGACTCTCAAGATGAAGGAAAAGACACATTTATGGAGGAAGCCACTTCGCAGATAAATGAAGGGACAGGCTTTCCCCTAGGAATGAAAAGACTCTCTATTTTCCACAAATTATAATATTATGAAAGCTTGCCAATAGCCCACCTATTTGATACTATGCACATCGGGAAAAATGTGGCAGAGTTCTTGTTGAAACATCTAAATGGAAATAACATTGAAGCACAAGTAAAGTTAAGAAAGGACCTTCGAGTTGCCAATATCATGCCGAACATGTGGTTGCACGAAGACAACTCATATGCTCATGCTCCATGGACATTTACATCAAATGAGAAAGAAAACATCATTTCTACTATGAAAAGCATAATATTTCCTTCTAGCTTTGGTGCAACATTAAAAGACTTATTCACAAGAGATGGATCGGAGTTCTCAGGCCTAAAAACACATGATTGGCACAATTGGATAATTATATTTGTTGGAAACTTAATTATAAAATTGTATATCCTAGTGATAATATCAGTTCATGCATATTTGAACATGGTTATTTGTTAATAGACATGCTAGTATAGTGATGAAATTAGTTCATGCATATTTGAACATGGTTATTTGTTAATGGTCATGTAGTATGTGTTGCTTGCAGCAATACCAAGTACTTTTTACCACAATGTCACTTTGACTATTTACAAATTATGTAAATATCTGAGGTATTTTTCAATCCATCATGCATACTCTTCCATTACTCTTATCATTTGAAGTGCAACACTGGTTATTCCTTTATATGAGTTTCTACTTTTAGTTTACTAACAAGTCTTTATTGTAATACTTGTAGGTGGGTCTCATCTAAAGAGATACATCAAGATGACTTGAAGTATTGGAAGAGGAATGTTTCACTTTTGATGTGCGATATTCAAATGTGCTTCCCTCCAAGCTTCTTTAATTCTCAAGAGCACTACCATGTACACCTAGTAGAAGAGATTTAACAGTGTTGTCCTATTCATATTCGAACAATGTGGCTCGTGGAGAGATATATGAAGGTCTTGAAACAATCTGTGAGGCAAAAGGCTCGACCAGAAGGGTCCATAGTTGAGGGGTACATGGTTTTCCAGGCCATGGCTCATCTGAGTGAGTACTTGCCTCAATTGCATCTTGAAGCTCTGCAATTATGGAATTATAAGCAATCTCAATCATTTGATGGAGAAAAATTAGAGGGAGAAGGGACTTCAAATAGGATAAAAGGTATAAAAAATGTTAGGAGTTATTTGTATCTTAAGTTTTATATTACATGGATTTAAATAATTATTAATTCATTGAACGAAAAAAAATTTCATTGTAGATGCGAAGGAGTGGGAGGTATTACATTTGTATGTTGCATACAATTTTGACTTCATGTTGGAATGGATGGAAAACTACGCTAAAAAAAAGAAATTAGAAGATGAAAATGCATGGGCCAATATATATAATAGACATGGTCAAAACGCTACTCGAGGATTTCTTGCAAGCCATAAAAGAAAGCGTACAGAGAGATGCTCGTGGAATTGGCTAAAGGACAATATTGAACACAAGGCAACAAAAGGGAATAATAGAGTAACACAACAACAATTGAATTTCATTAAAGGATCCATAAATGGGGAGGTGATATATATTAATATATTGCATATATTTAATAAATTTTTTGTTAGATTTCAAATCCTTGAATCTAATTAGTTGATATTTATATGAATTTAGGTAAGATATTACAAAGTAATGTGGAATTTTGGTCATCATTTTCGCATCAAAAAAGTTGATGAAAAGAGAAAAAATTATGATTGTGGAGTTTCAGGATCATTTGAGGTGTAATGTCGTTCACATGCAAATGATAGACAACGAATCACAAGAACACTTCACTACTATGGAGTGTTGGAGGACATTATCGAGCTTGATTTTATGTCTTTCAAGAAAGTTATTTTTTGTGTTGAATGGTACAAGCTCATTGAAGTGGGAGAAGAAAAAACTATCTTGCTCCACGATAATGGATTCCACATGATCACTACATCTAGGTTTGAAGCCACTTTTGAACCTTATGTGTTTCCAAGTCAATGTGACCAAAATTTTCTCATTCCAAATTTAGAACAACTTGGTTGGTCATTTGTGATTGGTTATGATCTAAGAGGACGAAGAGTAACATTTGTTCAAGATGTAGAGGACCATGATTTACTTGAAGATGCAGAAGTTCCCCCTGAAGACATAGATGGCCAAGATGGAGATGATGAAGAATTTATTGTCAATGATGCATTTCACCAAGATGAAGACCAAGACGAGTTTATTGAAGTTTTTGAAGGACATGAGCAACCACATCGGCATCAAATCCATGAAGATGATGAATTCATTGATTTTAATTTACCTGTAGTTGAAGGTAATGAAGACTATGAAAATGATGGTATTAATTTATTTGTGGATTTAGGGTTTATTAATGATGGGGTATATATGCCATCAGATGAGTAGATTTCATCCGAGAATGACATTTTGTGATCACTATGTATACTTTAAGATAGTTTTAAGGATTCACTACAATATAGTTTTTCTTTACAAGTTAGACATATGAGTTTTTAATTGTAATGAACATTAAGTCATTTGAATGTTTAATGTTTTACTTGTGAGGATGACATTTTTCGATCACTATGTTTATTTTAAGATGGTTATAAGGATTCACTGCAATATAATTTTTCTTTACAAGTTAAGTATTGAGTTTTTAATTGTAATGAACATCAAGCAATTTGAATGTTTAAGGTTTTACTTGAAAGACATATATATTTGGTGTTACCGATTCTATTTTCTTATCAGTTTTTTGATCAAGGTTTTCTTATTTTTATGTTATTATGTGTTTTCTTGAGAATGTACCCATGGGTGTTACCGATGCTACTATGGGGGATTCAACGATATTCACTACTTTTATGGAAATGTTAGCAAATGCATGAGGGCAAGACGCTGCTATGATGATGCATGAGGTAAGCTTGAATATTGTCTTTGATATGTTCAATTATCTTATATTCCTTATTATATTATGCTAATGTATGTTTGTGGAATGAAGGAAATTGATAAAGTCTTTCCAACCCTTATAACACCTTATAATACATCTAAGGTAATGATAGTGGTAAAACATGATCAATTTTTTTGTGCATTTAGTTAACTTATTTCACTATATATATTTATTAATATTTGTGTTTTTACTAAGCGTGCATTTTGTTGCCATGCAGGACTCATTTATGCCCCTTAATACAACCAATGTTGGCATGCAGGGATCATTAATGCCCCCATATACATCTAATGTTATGCAAAATGTAAGATTCAACCATTTATTTGTGTGAGTTTGATTATGTTATTTGTTGAGAAATCTAGGGCATATATTTAATAATTTTTTTGCACAATTACTCCATGATTTATGAGGTGTTACGAAGAGCTACATTATGCCTTCAAATGGATCACCCAATCTGTTTTTTTCTTCTTGTACATAAAATACTATTTTAACAAGTAACCAAAGTAATATATTATTTCGAAACATGATGTCAAGTTACTTTTCTAGGGTTTTTATGTAATCAAGAGGCCCTTTTATGGTTTCTTAATTTCAAACCTTAGATCATACTCTTTTCCCTTTATGTCATTCTAGAGTTTATCCCATTCCCTAGAAATCAAATCATAGGGAACAAATACTTAAGATTAAGGTTTCTAAATACTAGGGTATTTCGTAAAATATAAACCCATAAATTCAACCCTACTACATCTTATGATGGACCCTTTAAAAGAAAATTATTATACATACCTCATGGGCACCTATCTGTACTAGTTAGTATTTAGTAAACAGCACTACATGGTAAATCGCAGAGGCCCCTTCATGAAAACCACTTACAGCCAATACTTCCCTCCGCTAACAGCTTGTGGTTTCAATATACAGCTGTTACAACTCAAGGAGGATAGGAAGCTGTAGATCCATGTGGTCAACCATAAATAGCCCAGCTTATTCATCATTCATCATGATCCTCAAAGATGTGCAAGTGTTTAGCTAATCCGACATCAAGATGTTGACAACCGTAAGGTTGGAGGGCAACTGTTGCCCAAAATCATCAATGTAGATATGTTGATGAGGGTATGACTAGAGATTACTTATATTGAAGCATGTGAAGGGATTTAAGGGAGAAATGGTGACCAAATATTCGATAATGTTGGGTCTTGAAGAATCTGATAAAGAGATAAAGCAAACAATGAATGACACATGTGCTATGGGTGTTGATATCCTTACAATGGAAAAGTATTTGCAGCGCATGGCTTTCAAAGAACGAAATTTGATTAGTATTGTTGATACAGGCTCTGGAAAGACAATGGCATATCCTTTACCTTCTATTGTTCATGTTAATATGCAACCTTATCTAGCTTTAGATTCTAAACCCTGAATGTGAGCATTCTTGTATTCATAGTTGATGCATTATTATTTGCGGAAGCTTACGCACACCTTTCACGAAGAAAAGATTATGGTGCTATTACTATTGAGGAAGCTAACTCCACGACAATCTCCTGATTTTCTTGATTGAAATCACTGATTATTTGGGTGATAGTCAACAATTTGGATGAATTTCCTGGCGATAAATTAGAATCGGGATAAATATGATGCCAAAAAGAAACTGCTTTGAGCACATTGTAGCTAAACTCCAATTCATGTGTAAATCACACCAATTCTGGATCGAGGATTGTGAAAGCAGGTTTACTATGGAATAGTTTCTGGTGATGAATCATTAGGTCTCAAAAGATACGGGCCTGTAATATTGGTTAAGAGGTGCCTCAATTTCCACTGTTCTGGACCTGTAGCACTCAAAGGAAGACATAAATCATGCCAATAATATTGTGGCCAATAACACTGGACGGGTGAGGAAAATCACACAAGTATAAACTTGTAATGTCAATAGAGAAGGGGTTAAAATATGTAGAGTGCGCCAAACCAGACCCACCACATCTATTCAGCTACCACAAATTTATCACAGAGATCTTGTATATGCAATATGAAAGGGTATTCAGATTTATTTATGAAAAATAGAAATAAATCTTAGATGCCTTATAAAGTATTGATTTCGCTGTAGATTCAATGTGTGCAAGGTCAAGTTGCAGATTGGGTATGGGCACCTTTTAGAGCCCTGTTTTGATACAGAGGCAACAACTTTGGGCGAAAATAAGGAAAATGCATTTGTCATGCTTCCCTCATCTTAGAGATGTTGCCCTCATCTTAGAGATGTTGACGTTGATGTTTTGATGGCCAGAACATGATTGAGGTGGAGAAGCTTAAGAAGATTGGTTTCATTGTTTACTTCATTGATTCAAGGGCATTGATGTAACAACAACTATTAAGGAAAATGCCCCAAGTATTTGTGTTGTATATAAAATATCACAAGGCATGTTGGCTTCAGTTCACCCAGCTTCATCTACAACGTCGGAAACTGGCAGTTTAGAATATTTTAGAGATCATTCCAAATGCATTTCGTATAGAAACAATTTGAGCTCTCTCAAGACAACTGTTTTCTTTAACAGCATGAGAGGTGGTCATGAAAATGACAACGTCTCATGTGATTATGAAATAGCATCTACATTAGAGAAGGTGAATGAACCTTTGTCACAAATCTAGAAGAACATTATGATTGAGCGAGAAGGTTAAGGCTTGAACACAAGCATACTCTAGGTATGTTCGTTGTAGCCCAGGAAGAATCACTAAAGAAAAAAAGATCAAATCCACTGAACTAGCTCTCCAAAGGATAGAAGGGAGAAGCAAAGCACAGGAAGCACATGCATCTACTCATCAAGGATACAAAATATACTCAATAGAAGAAATTTAATCTACCACAAATTTTACATCTGAATCATTCAAGATAGGAGAGGGAGGTTGTTGCAGTCCATGAGGGAAGTTTGCAACATACCACAGTAGCCATCAAAGTTCTTAGAAGTGCAGCAACTCAAGAAATACAACAACAATTTCAACTTTTGCTACTTTTACTTGGAGCTTGTACTAAGCATGGGTGTTGGGTCTATGAATATATGGCAAATGATAGCCTAGAAGATTGTCTATACTGCAAAGGCAACAGTTTTCCCTTTGCATGGTTTTCACGCTTTAGTGTTGCTTGGGAAGTGGCATTTACAGGATTTTTCATCATAGTGCCAAGCCAAAGCTGATTGTTCATCATGACTTGAAGCCTGCTAATATCTTGCTTGACCACAATTTATTAGCAAGATTGGTGATGTGAGTCTTGCTAGGCTTGTGCCTACAAACACTACAACCAGGGTAACAGAATACAAAGACACCATCCCTACAGGTACATTTTGTTATATTAATCCAAAAAACTAAAGTACTAGTATCTGTGTACCCATGTCTGATTTCTATGCTCTCGGAATATTATTTCTACAATTGCTGATAGCAAAACCACCCATCACTCTCACACATGCAGTTGAAAGAGTAATTGAAAATGACTGATTTCAACAAATTCTGGACAGTAATGCCGGAGATTGGCCTCTTAAGGAGGCATTATAATTATTAATTAGCAATGTTAGGATTGAAATGTGCAGAGTTGTAGCGCATGGACATATCAAACTTGGAAATAGATGTTCTGCCAGTACTAGAGAAATCCAAATCCCTGACTGATGGTGGAAGTTTTGTAAATGAGAGTTGTTTAACATAGGTGGCAAAGATTACCTTATTAAGTTGATAAAGTTTCAAGGAAAAATTTAAAAAATTTCAGTTTTAAAAAGCAGAGGATCAGCAGTCAAGTGAATCAGTTCTAGATTTGGAGGAATAACAGCAGCGTAATTCCAAATTTCTAGTGATTAAAGATTATCAGTCTTAGAGTCATTTCACTATTTGAGGACATTTCCAAATTTTTAGAGATTACATGAGAATATTCAGGCAACATTAAGAGCATTCAAAGGATACAGTTGGGATATTATGCAGCAGATGTGAATTTGGTCGAGATTTGAAGGCATTTAGTTCTCAATTATTTACACCTTCGTGGAACAAATCAGAAGTATTTTTATTTTTAGCAGTGTTGAAAACAGCGGTATTGGAAAAATATCATTGAGGGTCCTTAAAACATCTTATCAAAAATATCGGCGAAAATATCGGTAAACAAAATAAATCATTTTTTTATGGATTTTTAAACATTAGCCGATATTTTCAAAACATGGCAATATTTAGCCGATATTTTCAAAACATGGCGATATTTAGTCAATATTTTCAAAATATGGCAATATTTAGCCGACATTTAGCCAAATATTTTCAAAATATCTTGATATTTTCAAATGTGAAAATATCGCAATATTTACCTGTTGAAATATCGTTTGCCTGAAAATATCGCGATATTTGCGATATGTCGCCGATATTATAACACTGATTTTTACCATATTGTTAAATTTTTATTCCTAAAGATTATAATTGCTTCAAGATTATGCTTTGATATATATTCTTTCTTTTTTATTGTAAAAGGGTTGGCTTTTGGGAACCTAAACTCTTGTATATTGTAATAGCCTAATATTTCAGACTTCTTAATTAAAGATCTCTGGTTTTTGCTTCTGCCAGATTTTGTTTCATGTGTACGTGCTTTCCTGTGTCACATATTTTTTTCATCATATATTTTTCAATTATATCAATTATTGGGAAGGGTTAGGTTGAGATTCAGCTTCTCTGACAACCCCAGCAAGGTTATGTTCAATTCTGGGCAGATTAAGTAAACATATTGTTAATTTTGATCTCCTCTGCATCTCTAGATTATAGTTATTGCACAATTGAAATTTATATTTTGTTGAGTTAATGAAGGATCTTCTCACGCTTTTCAATCCTATCTATTGATATAAGTGTTCAGACTCTAGCATAAATGTTAGCTGATAGTCTCTAAAGTCTTCTACCCAGGCCTTCAAGTTGTTGATTAGTCTGTCATAGTTGGATTCTGGCACTTTGAATGGGTCTCTTAAAGGGAGGGTTTATTTGTTAAGCAGGGATTTGTGACTCATTAGCAACCACTCTTCCAAAAACCCCTAAATCTGACCATTATGCTTGATAGGCTGCTGTTTAGTGATGGGGAACAGCAAAAAGCCTCGTAACATTGAGGAAGCCCCCTCTAGTTCAAGGGCCAGCTTCAACCTAAAGCAGATTGAGTTGCTTGGCGTAGTCTCCAACCAATAAACTGCCTTCAAGAAATAGAAACAACAATGCCTATCAAGGAACTCTCAAAGAACATCCCAGCCCCTATGAAGCGATAAACTACTCATCATTAGCGGAGGATTATATTATCACTATTACTCTATAAATCAATGAAGCTTTTTAAGCAAGGCATTTTAAATGAATAATAATGAAAATATGGGGCTTCGGAAAAAAAGGCAAGGTAGGGCACATTAAGCAACTATGCAATCCCTCTACAAAGGAACTCATGGACAATGAAGTTCACATAACCTAGTGTAATACTATGACACCTTTCATATAGTAAACCCCAAGCCATAATGCCTAGCACTTCTACCTATCATTTCAAAGGGTTGACTTAGAAACTATTCCTCCCTTTAGTGTTTGAAACATCTAATAGGGTCATGTGATAACCCTCCCATACCTAAGTATGGCAAATTGTGCATGATCATAAGCTAGTAAGACATTTAAATATGATGTTTGTGTGAAGTGTGACACCTTTCATGAAGTAAACCCCAACCCATAACACCTAGCACTTCTACCTATCATTTAAAAGGGTTTACTTAGGAACTATTCCTCCCTTTAGGGTATGAAACATCTAATAGGGTCATGTAATAACCCTCTCATACCTAAGTATAGGAAATTGTGCACAATCATAAGCTAGTAAGACATTTAAATATGATATTTGTGTGAAGTACTTTGATGGCTTTGACATTGAGTATGGTCCAACATGATGCATTTATGGTTCTTGAACCAATGATGTTGATCTCACTTGATTCTTTGAGTATGTGTTAGATGATTCTTCCAAGCGCAGCCAAGATCCCTTAAGGGATGATATGATACTTCTCCAACTCTTCATAGATGATGTCCAACCATTTTGACGATGACATAGAGAATTTTGACAAAGGAAGTTGGGCACCTTTTGAGGGATGTTGACCTTGGAGGTGACTTGGCATAGTTGATGAGACCCTCCCTCAACCTCAAGAGCTTTGATGTTGGTGATCCAGGCTAGGACGTTGCTTGGAGATTAGTTATGCCTAGGAGATGACAGGCACTCTCAAGCTAACATTGTACCTTCTTCATGAAGAGATGATTGAGGATGATGATGACTTAGTATCCCTCTGAAGGTGATTTCACACCTTCTACCTGTTGAATTTTGTAGCTATGGTCGGTCTTCATAATTTATATTTTAGCCCTTGAAATATGTAGTGAAAATGTAAGACATGTTCTTCATGTCATTATTATTGATTAGTCCTTGAAATGATATTCAAAGCTCAAAATAGAAGACTTTTAATTTTGAAATTTGATTTTTTGGCTCCAAACAAGCTAAGTAGGACTTCCTTCAAGTTAAGTCAAACCCAGTGAAGAGACACCCATTCGAACAGGAAGAACACTATCTACAGAGCACTCGACCTCCTCGACAAGGCAACATTCAATCTCTCTCACAAGACAACATATATTGTGGGCATCACTAAGACCGTTGCAAGTCCTAAATTTTATTATTTGTTTGATTATGATAAATTTGATATGCTTATATTTGTGTTGTATGTATATTACCTGGTCCTAACAGTTAGTTTAAAAAACTCTATCCCATGGTGCAATAAGAAACTGGCAAGTGAAGTTGACATGAAGGACATCAACCTCATGTGTTATTTCTTGGTCTTGGAGGTTTGGCTGAGTTGAGGTGAGTTGGTCATCAAATAAGGGTAAGTAAACAATTGAGATCCTGAAGAAGTTTTGGATAATGGACAATAAACCCTAGGCTACTTTTACGATACATATTTTGAAGTTTTCAGTAGATTCAGATATAGACTTGGTTGATTCGTCAATGTACAAAAAGTAGATAGGTTCCCTAACATGTATGGTAGACTTTAGCAGTCAAATTTCTATGTGGATGAGATCCCTTGTCTCACAAACAAGGGGGGATCAGACACCAATTTAGTGTCCAACTTGGCTGTTAATATATGGTTGAGCTGAGGTTGCTACAAATCTGCTGAAAAATGCATGTGCCATCCTTAGATGTGTTTTTTCTGTCCAATTCAGTTCAATTTTTTTTTCTATCATAACATTTTTGCAAATGGTTTTTATTATTCTGGATTGAAATGAAAAAGTAAACCTTTGGCTCATGTACCTACTTTTTATTCGGCTCTACTTTTATAGATCAATGTCTTACAATGTTTCCAATTACCTGCTCTCTTTTCATTTATCAATTTCTTATGCTTTGTCCAGTTATTAGGCTGATAGGCCTTCCTATGCATCAACAGTCGTCAACACTTTTACCCTGCTCCGTTTGATCAAGTGAGACACTTTCAACCATTGATTTGAAGTGTGACTGCTTTTTCCATATATCGATTGAGTTTTTACTGCTTTTTCCCATTCTTTTATGTCACTCTTGAAGATATTTTTACTGCTTTTTCCAATACTTTTATGTCACTCTTGGCCTCAGAGTTAGTCATTTCTTTGGATATTTTTACTGCTTTTTCCCATTCTTTTATGTCACTCTTGGCCTTAGATTTAATAGTTTCTTTGGTTTTCCAGTTGTTGTTGTTATTCTTCTTCCCCGGCTTTTGGCAAGCACTGTTCATCTCCACTTTCACTACTCCGTTTGAAGAATGAAGCAACCAACCATTATAGGCCTTCAGGTTTATACACTTCAGTTATTGGTTCTTCATCATAAACTAATGTTTTCTCCATTCCCATTCCCATTGCATTAGTGGAGCTACAACTGCTCAGAGGGGTTGTTGAACTCTTCCTCTAGGGTTTCTGCCTGATTCATTAATTGATAATATCAAAGGCATCATGGAGAGAAGAGAGTTAAAGTCTTCAGAGGGAAGACGTTGCATGAAAAATTGCAATATGTTGATCAGGAATCCAGCTAAGTTTTTCTTGGCATTAAATATCTTGGCTATTGCATTTTCACCTATAGGTGATGTTTCAGTTCACGGGTTAAATCTTGCTAATTTCCATTTTACATATTTAAATTTTGCAGTTTGTTTTCTATAACACGCCAAGATTTATAGTATAAACTTATTTTTACCATAAAATTTGGCAAAATTTTAAGTTTTAAGATCGATTTCCATTCTTAAAATTTTCCATCCTTATCAAGGATATGAATACAATATTAACTTAAAATTTATCTACATTGTGCTCTTTACAGGTGCTTATGATCCACTAGATCCAAATAGTAACATAACGATCAAATGGGATATTGTGTCTTGGACTGCGGATGGATATGTTGCAAGTAATTCCCTTCCATCAAATAGGCCTTGAATTATAATTCCCCTTCCTCATTTTCCTGAAATAGATGTTGAGCTTTTCTGAATTTCATTCCTAGTAGCCAACAAGTTAAATTCTCAAAGCTTGACATGATGACAAATTTGGAAAACCTTCAAGTCAGGTAGAGTTTATTTTGATATTTATGAAAATTTATGATAAATTGTGTTGTATTGATTGGTATGTTTGATATTTTGAGTAAATACTTCACTCATTTTTAATTAGCTTTATCTCCCCGAAATTAAGTAAGTATTCACTAGAAAGATTGGTACAATTTACTAAAAATTCTCTGAAAATCTTCATGCTAGAACTTATTTTACTCTTTGCTGAGTCTAATGAGCTTCCCTCTGTAGGTGGTCGTGACCATGCATAATTTTCAGCAGTACCGCCATATACCAAGCCTCCCAAGATGGACTTTGGGTTAGCATTGAGAAAAAAAGGAGGTCATCTGGGCTGTGGTTGGTTGCCAGACAATAGAGCAAGGAGATTGCTCCAAATGGAAAGTAGGTGTTCCACACTGTTGCAAGAAGGACCCCACCATTGTTGGTCTCTTACCAGGTGTGCCTTACAATCATCAATTTACTAATTGCTGCAAAGGTGGAGCATTGGCATCTTGGGCTCAAGATCCTCCAAATTCCATCGCATCCTTCCAAGTTAGTGTGGGAAATTCAGGGACCACTAACAAAACTGTCAAATTGCCAAAGAATTTCACTTTGAAGGCTTGAGGACTGGGTTATACTTGTGGCCCTGCAAAGATTGTTAAACCCAACCTGTTCTTTAGTCCAGATCGCCGCAGAACCACTCAATTTTTGAGTAATATACTATATAATCCCTTATAATTTATATATTTGTGAATGTTATGTGTTTCACTCTGAGCAGGCTAAGTCTTGTATTTGAATTTCCCCTGTCCTTGTGCAGTGACATGGACTGTAACATGCACATATTCTCAGTTCCTGGCTCAGAAAATTTCAACATGCTATGTCTCCTTATCATCGTTCTATAATGATACTATAACACCATGCCCTACTTGTGCCTGCGCTTGCCGGAACAACATAACTCAACCTGCTTGTATTGAGTATGATTCTTATTCCCTTGCAAATTCATTCAATTAATTTTAAATTTGCAGATTTGTGAAATATTTTAAAATTTGGCCGATAGCAGCCACTTCTTTTTTCTTTCTGGTTCATTACATTCCAAAATATTTTCAACAATACGAATTCATTTCTATATTTATGGCAGATTGGTAAAATATTTTAAAATCCAATAAATATGTAATTAGGTTACTGTTAATAAGATTTCAAAATATTCTTAAAATCTTCAATCAAATTAAATTCGGCAAAAAAACCCTGATCTTCTACCAAATCTAGATGCATCAGATTCTAAACTGTGCTGTTAATTTGATGCAGTACCGATTCACCAGTTCTTAAGTTGTCGGGGACAAATTCTGCCACAAACACCTTGCAGCCACCACTTCTACAGTGCACCCATCATATGTGCCCGATCAGAGTACACTGGCATGTGAAGTTGAATTACAAAGAGTACTGGAGAGTGAATATCACAGTGACAAATTTCAATTACAGAATGAACTACACCGACTGGACATTAGTTGCACAGCATCCAAACTTTGATAATGTAACCCAAGTTTTCGGCTTCAACTATAAATCTTTAACTCCATATGGATCGATCAGTAAGTACATATTTCGAAAACATTTACTGTTATTGATTTTAAGCACAGTTAATTTAACTATATCTATCAAATCAAATTTTTAGAATATTTTGGAATCTGCAATCAACTATACAAACTTCTGGTTAATTGTGATTAAAATATGAATTGATGCTATTCACCTGAAGCCTAACCTTATTTTAGATGTAGGGATATTTCAAAAATTTGATAGAAATGAATGAATTCATCTCATTTCCATCAAATTTCCAAGATCTTCTGAAATCTGCAAAACTGTTAATTGTAATTTGTATATGAATACTAATACTGTCAATTAAAACTACCTACACTTGATCTGGTTCGATGTCTTCTTGTCAAATCTAGCTGGGACATAGACCCAAACTTGGTTAGCTTTTCTGCCTTTCACCTGTCGGTTGACCAATAAATCACTGTTGTTTGGGTTATTGGGAGCGAGGATAGTCAAACATTCAATGCACTCCATTGGAGTCTGAATGTGCAGATCCTATCATCTTAAATATTTCTGTCATGTAATTCTCTCATCTTGGAATTTGAAATAGCGTTGGATCCTGTTATATTTATTTTGTTGCTCATAAATGTAATATTGGAGGGCAACTTGATTAATGGAAATAATTGATGTCATCCATCATTCAATTTTGATGGCTTTCAGATTTTACAAGCGGTCCAGCCAAATCAAAGAAAAACAAAGGAGGTAGTGCAAGCTTTAGGGTTTACATTGATAGTGATCTGCTTCTTCTTGCCAGGTAAATATTGTGCTTCCGCTGGTTGGTTAATTTTTTTTTGTTGGTGAGTAGCTAGGCCAGCTAGCCTTTTCACTTGGTGGACTGTGTGGATTACATAGTACTTGGCCTTCGTTCCTTCTATTTTTAATAGTTCAAAATGCTATTTAATTTCATTATTTTATCTCAATGGTTGAGTTTACAAGTTTTCGCGGGGCATGAAATAGATATGCTGTGATTTGTGAGTTGCTTTGCACATCAATATATTATTTCCAGATGACCAAGTATGTGTAGATTGATACCTTACATCTAAATTAATTAGAGAAACTGGTCCTGATTCGTTTCACAGAGTTCTAACCAACCATATTCATTAATTAGAAGCATTGAGAGTGGGGTATGTATGTCAGAAGGAATCATAGTAGTTGATAAACATCATGGGATCATGAGCATATCCTTGAATGGCTCTTGGTATGCTATGAGAAAGAAGAATGTTTCATGGAATTTGTTTGCGGATATTTCTATTAATAGTATTCTCATTTCATCTACTCTACCAGGTGTTAAATTGTTATTCTAAAGCACCTTATTATTGGACTGTACAAGAAACCTGACATTGTTGTATCTATTTTGTGATGCTATATGTTAATCATTAACATTATTGATTTCATACATCTGATTCCAATGGTTTTCTATTTTTCAGGTGTTTATTTATTTATTTATTTTTCCAGCAGAAAAAAATGGATAGGGCATGGGCATGTCGAGATCATGGAATCGAATAGATGGATGGGACTTATAGTGTTTTCAGTAGTAATTATCATCTGCTTCACCTGCCCAACAGCCAGGTAGATTGTTCAATATTTTACTTTTTTGTCTGTGGGTCTATGTTTTTATCCTTCGGGCGACTGATAAATGATTTTTGTTTAGGTTTTCTGAAGGGAGGGAGGGAACTTAAACATTCGATGAATTCCACCTCAATCCGAATGCGGAGATATCTTAAATATTCTCATAAGTAATTCTCTCATCTCAGAAATTGAAACAGAGTATCAATTCACATCTTGTGTCAGTAGGAGGACATGTTATATTTATTTTGTTATTAAAGCATGGTTTGATTTTGATAGGTGGTCAGTTGTTACTTCCCATGCGCCTTCAAAATCTCCAAGGTGGAAAGCATCTTGGAGTGATTCTGCATAAGAGAGGTCCAATTCTGCTCTCCACATCATTCCTGAGACATCTGGTAGCTTTTTTTCCTTCAGCTTTATTGTGTTATAAAAAATCCCTACTTCTTTCAAGATGAGTTCTTCTCAAGCAAGTGTGTTCGAAGATATCTACATGGGTCTTTGGACATGGTCTTCAATTCTCTAAATTGGCAATTGGCTCCATGGTATGTTTGCATCTTCAAGATAGGTTTCTGAGCAAGATGAGCTCTTAACTTCTCAAGGCATGCAGCGTTGTGTTTAGAGTAGAAGATATAAGGAGACTCACAATTTAAAGTAAGCTACTTTAGCTATTCATTAGGAAATACTCAGTTATACTCTTTATTTATCTGTATGCTCCAAACCCTGCATTCTAACACTTGCCTCATGAAATCATAAGTTACATTCTTTGTTTAGTGACTAGTTGATATATTCAAACTATCATTTGTGTATGCAGACTACTATGGAGGGCTCTCGATGTTCTCGGTGTTGTGGAGTCCCTTTTCCTGAATTATCCGTAGTTACAAGGGTATTGTCATTACATCATTCAATTTGATCCTCTATACTTTACCTCCAGCTGCTCTTCCCACTATAATTTAGCTTCTTGTATGCCAATTTACATGGCATAGATGACTTCCTTCCTTTCATCATTTACCAAATAGCTCTCGTACACTGGCTTTGGAAAATGGTAAGTACGCCAGCATAGCTCTTTGCTGATAAATGTCTCGGAAAGCATGCAAGAACATAACAAACATAGATGTAGAAATTGTAAAATCTCACCGTATTATTGTTTCTGCCCTCATGCATTCAGGATTTGATCGCCAAAACAATAAGACCACAATGGCCAACACACAAATTATCTCAAGGCATCCATCGTTGCATTTATAGTAGAAGCTATAATGAGACTCACAATTTAAAGTAAGCTACTTTAGCTGTTCATTAGGAACTACTCAATTTTACTATTTATCTATCTGTATGCTCCAAACCCTGTATTATAGCACTTGCCTCATGAATTCATAAGTTACATTCTTTGTTAGTGACTAGTCGATATATTCAAACTATCATTTGTGTATGCAGACTACTATGGAGGGCTCTCGATGTTCTCGGTGTTGCAAAGTCCCTTCACCTGAAGCATACGTAGTTACAAGGGTATTGTCATTACATCATTCAATTTGATCCTTTGTACTTTACCTCCAGCTGCTCTTCCCACTATAATTTAGCTTCTTGTATGCCAATTTACAGGGCAGAGGTGACTTCCTTCCCTTCAGCATTTTCCAAACAGCTCTCGTACACCGGCTTTGGACAATGGTAAGTACACCAGCATAACTTTTGGCTGATAAATGTATCAGAAAGCATACAAGACCATAGCAAACATAAATGTAGAAATTGTAAAAGCTCAACGTATTATTGTTTCTGCATCTAGGAGATGACTTCAACACTCCCTCATTGCCACTATGACATGATGTACTTTCTATCCCATTAACTATTACCAAACAACTCTCGTACACTGGCTTTGGAAATGGTAAGTATGCCAGCATAACTCTTGGCTGATAAATGTCTCGGAAAGCAAGCAAGACCATGGCAAACATAGATGTAGAAATTTTAAAAGCTCACCATATTATTGTTTCTGCCCTCATGCATTCAAGATTTGATCGCCAAAACAATAAGACCCCAATGGCAAACACACAACTTATCTCAAGGCATGTAGCGTTGCGTTTAGAGTAGAAGCTGTAAGGACACTCACAATTTAAAGTAAGCTACTTTAGCTGTTCATTAGGAATTACTCAATTATACTCTTTATTTGTCTGTATGCTCCAAACCTTGCATTCTAGCACTTGCCTCATGAATTCATAAGTTACATTCTTTGTTTAGTGACTAGTCGATATATTCAAACTATCATTTGTGTATGCAGACTACTATGGAGGGCTCTCGATGTTCTTGGTGTTGCAGAGTCCCTTTGCCTGAAGCATCCGCAGTTACAGGGGTATTGTCATTACATCATTCAATTTAATCCTCTATACTTTACCTCCAGCTACTCTTCCCACTATAATTTAGCTTCTTGTATGCCAATTTATAGGGCACGGGTGACTTCCTTCCCTTCAGCATTTACCAAACAACTCTCGTACACTGGCTTTGGAAAATGGTAAGTACACCATCATAACTCTTGGCTGATAAATTCTCAGAAAGCATGCAAGACCATAGCAAACATCGATGTAGAAATTGTAAAAGCTCACTATATTATTGTTTCTACCCTCATGCATTCAGGATTTGATCGCCAAAACAATAAGACCACAATAGCCAACACACAACTTATCTCAAGGCATGCAGCGTTGTGTTTAGAGTAATTGGTTTTTAGTTTTACCATTTACAGGGGGTTGATATAGGTGCACCTAGTGGACAGTTAGAAAAATGTCCATATTCATTTGAATATTTTCAAGATTAGAATGACTATAGGGCTCACTAGAGGGGTCTTCCATGGTAGATAGTCCATGCCATGCTAGAATATGGACTCCTAAAAGGTGTGAACCCTGAGTTTAACCAATAGAAATTCAAAATCATATAAGCCAATTCTTATTGGGCACAACATTCTTAACATTCTTTGCAATCACAACACCTATGAAACCTGGTATCCAAAAACAGCATAATAAAACAGAGGAGAAAAAATATGTCTATCCAGATTGATATCAGGTATTTTTTTATTTCGCATCTATAGGGTACCTTAAAATTCTATTTAAAAAAAAAAAAAATCTCACTTACATTGGATGTTTTCTTGATTTGCCCATTTTTTATCCAATGCTTCTCGTCTCAAATCCATCACTTTTAGTCTGGTTGGTTCTTTCAGATTAAAGCTTCTGCTTCTTTGTTTCAGATTTAATGCTTCACCTGTTGCTTCTTTGTCTAGGGTATACCTGTTTGTATTCTTTATTTCTATTCCTAGTCATTTTTGTATCTAGGAGATGGCTTCAGCACTCCCTCATTGCCACTATGACATGATGTACTTTCTATCCCATTAACTATTTTGGTCATCCTTTTTTTCGCATGCTTTGTAATACTAAGTACTTTTCTTGTCTATCAGCGGAAATCATGAAGTTCGATGCGTGCAAAGGAGTATGCTTATGGATACCCTTGCAAAAGAATTGGCTCCAAGAACGATCAGATTCAATGCTAAAGTTGTTTCCATTCAACAGTCTACAGATTCTTCTTTAACTATAGTAAAACTGGGAGATGGAACGCTTATCAAAGCTAAGGTAGCATCTTAAATCCAAACTTTTGACTCCCATTTGAAGTAGTAAAACTTGGGCATAATTCTGACAAATTACCTGGCAGTTACGCTACAATAAGCCTTCTGAAGCTGAAGCAGAATAATTACATATGCTTGGAATGTAACAATGTAACAGAGTGCTGAGCCCCTCTAGAGACATCCTTCTATAGACTTTGATTCTCAAATGATATTTGAGGCATCCCTGTTCTCCTATGTTTTTTACTTGTTTTCTATGGAATGGGGATGAGAAAAGGAATGCCACAAATATCATTTGATGCATCTCCAGTTTTGTGGGAATGTCTTATTGGATGTCACTAGGACATCCCCTACATGAAGGGACCATTCTTAGGATATTCCCAGCAAGAAAGGCACTAGTCTGCCATTCCTGAAATTTGGTTCTATGTTGGAGCCATTGGTGAAATTCATTTGCTTGCCAATTCTTGCTGGAAGATAGAGTCATTAACCTTTGGCCCATTACAATGTCAACCTACAAAGACAATTAAAGCATTGGATAAAGATGCACCCTTTATACTACAAAAAATCTTTCATCGGTTGTTTGAGACAAATGAAATGCAAGCTTAGTTGAGTTCATTGTTATATATCCATAAACAGAAGTTCCTCCTCAAATGTACATTGTATATATTATAACCATTGACATAATGATGGCATGATCTGGTGAGAAGCCTTCATTAACTGAATTACATTATGTTATATGGAATTGTCTTGATTTACTATCGAGTACTCACGTGCCTGTTTAAGGTTAAAAAATTAGTAAACTGCATTCAAATTCATGCTAGTCACATTATTTTCTACTGGATAATTATATTGCAGATAAGTAGGCATTGTGTTGCTGGACAATTGTTCAACTTATGAATAATTACAGGGAACCAAAAAATTTGGTTTCTTTGGTAGAGAACTATTTAGCAGAAAATGAAAATAGATTGCTAGTCTTCGCTTTCAGCTAGCACTAACATCCTTTGATCTTTCTTCGATCTTCAAGACAAACTATTTCCACTGTTAAAACTTAAATAGATATAAGGTAGAGGGTAGGCAATATTTATCTGGCCAGAGGCCAAGACTACTTTATGTAACCCAAAGTATAATCGTGAACAACTATAGCTTGTATTGAAACACATGCATATAGGCAATGACGCACATAAAGTTCCATCGTAAGTTGCACATGTACATAATCAAAATGTTTGCTATTAAATAATTTAAGAATCAATACACATTTTAGCCTAGGAGACCTTGACCATATACAATGATGAGAATAGAAAAATTATTTCCCAACTTAATAATCAACCTCAGTTTGATTTTCTTGTTTATAATCCAGGAAACCATGGTAAGAAGGACAGTAGATCTGGAGGAGGAGCTTAGAATGATGGCCAAAGAAGTTTTTGGTTATGTGGAAGTTGTTCTGAATAGTCTTGCTACAAATGTTCCCAAAGTAAGACATCCATGTGGATGAGCACACAATACAACCATACAGAATCTCAGTGTTTATTCAGTCCATGATAATTGAATTGATGATTTGATGATTTGCAGGCTATAGTGCTTTGTCAAGTTGAGAAAGCCAAGGATGAAATGTTGACCTAACTTTATAGCTCAGTCAGGTAAGGTTTAATGAAAAAATGTTGTTAAGGTACATCAATAATTAGTTTGATTATTTTCCCATTTCTGTATTTTGCCAGACTGATTTTGATTTTCACTTGAAATCATGTCTCTTGGGACATTACGAAAGTAGTATTTTTTGTCATCCTCTGCAGGTGTAGTTGACACTTATTGATTGGAGCACTGTACATTTGAGCTTTTGGGTTGCCTTTTCAACTTTTTGTTTAAAAAGGTCCTACATGGATTTAAACTTGGATCGATCCCAAGAGAACTTTTGACTTATCAATTCTATTTTGCCGTGTTGATATGTATGTAGTGTGGGCTTAGTAGCAACACCTTTTAACCTCAATATCAATGAAAATGGAGCAACTATGAGCCCTTTTTTGGTTCTTTTTTATCAGCACTCTGTTTTACTCGTTTACGTCTCTTTATTTTGAATTTTAATTTAATTAAATTTTGAATTTATAGACAGACTGTGTTATTGGTTGTTTTGATCATTACTAGTTTTCTTTTGCTGCTTCTGCTGGCATTTTCCTCGTTGAATTGGCGGGGGTTCTGTATTTTTCCACTTAGATTTATTTGAATTTTAGTTTAGTTTAATTTTGAATTTATAGAAAGACTGTGTTATTGTTTTTTTTGATAAATACTGGTTTTCTTTTCCTGTTTCTATTGCCATTTTCCTGATTGAATTGGTGAGGGTTCCATGTTTTTCCACTTCTATTTATTTGTTTCCTTCTTATTTACTAATTTGGATTTTTTTGTTGCAGTATTCATGGGCAATGTGAAGTTATCATGTTTGATGTTACTGCGTGATTGACTTACAAGAATGTCCCAACGTGGCACAGAGATCTTTGTAGGTATCTCTTTTGCAGAGGGGTTGGATCTCTAAGTAGAAATGAAGGTTCCTTAATTGTGTGGTGGCACAACTGCCTGAACCAATTAGCTAAATATCTTTGTGAATTTCAGGGTGTGTGAGAACATTCCTATTGTTCTTTATGGAAACAAGGTTTATGTGAAGAATAGGCAAGTGAAAGCTAAGAAAGCTACTTTTCACAGAAAGAAGAATCTTTAGTACTATGAGATATCTGCAAAAAGTAGCTACAAGTTTGAGAAGCCATTCCTGTAGTTGGCACAGAAGCTCTCAGGGTGAGCCTTTCATATAGTTTTTGATGCTCCCTAATATGAATGTCTTATTAAAAAGTTTGCATCCATTCTATAATGGTTTACTTTTATAGGGATCCAAACTTCATTCTGTGGATTCACCTGCTCTTGCTCCTCCTGAGGTTCAGATAGACCTTGCAACCCAGCAGCAGTAAGTAGAATGTTATTTTCTTATTATTTTTTGTTATCTTTTTTTGAAATAATTTGTTCCATTTCTAAAAGATTGAAACTTTGGCTTACAATCTTTTATGTTGTCAGGTACGAGGCACAACTTGTAGTAGCTACGGCCCAACCCCTTCCAGATGACAATGATGATGCTTTTGAATACCTCTGTTAAGATGCTTTTGCATATTTAGGGATAGGCAGATTCAATTAGTTTTGTATCATTGGAGTTTTCTCTTGAGTTCCAACATTTAATTCTGATTTGTATTTGGGGCTTAGAATAGCATTATTGCATCTCTCTATTTTTTATTCGGGTACTGTGCAGATGTTTTCATCAGTGAAGTTGGCTAAGCTATCTTAGTTCAACTCCATTACAGAGCTATTTTTATATGCTAAGATAGTTTTTTCCGTTATATACTCTTGCACATTTTGCACAAGAACTTTTTGTACTCTTCAAATATTTCAAGAATGCTCAAGTGCGTTTCGTTGCATATTGTTGGGGGAAATGCTAGTTGCGATGATTTTTGCTTGTAATATATTATGGCATGTTAAAACATTCTCTGAAAATTCTAGCCATGTCTGAGGATTTATTTTAACTCTGAAATTGGTTTACATAGTTGATAATTGTGGCTATCAAGCCCGCCTGGGTATTCTTGTGGGTATGTTGTTTGTCGAACACATAAAGGTATCGCCATTTCATTAATTGGGCTCTCAATTGATTTCTGCATAAAGATTCACATTGTCTAAATCTAAAGTTGTTTCCATTCAACAGTCTACAGATTCTTCTTTAACTATAGTAAAACTGGGAGATGGAACGCTGATCAAAGCTAAGGTAGCATCTTAAATCCAAACTTCTCACTCCCATTTGAGGTAGTAAAACTTGGGAATAAATTTAGTAATGAATTGAATCCCCTCTTCCTAAACAAAGGTAATATTAATAACCCATATGTGCTGGTTTCTATCAGACATGAATTTCTGTGGTGGTTTCTCTCATACACGAGTACTATTTGTGAACGTTGAATGTGAAACTACTTTGAAAGAACATTCAAAATCATTTTATTTATTTTTTTTAAATAATTTTTTATATTTTCTCTAGAGAGACAATAGTTTGAATTATGGACATGTAGTCTCTATAGAGACAATATGTTTTTAATCTTAGCTATTGTCTCTAAAAAGACAAAAATTGAATTGTCTCTAAAGAGACACAAATGAAGTTGTCTCTAGAGAGACAAATGAAATTGTCTCTAGAGAGACAAATCAAATTGTCTCTTAATAGACAATAATTCTTGTCTTTATAGAGACAATAATAATATGTGTTCTATATTGTCTTTATAGAGACAAATTTTTGAGACATTATATTTTGAGACACCCACTTAGAGACAATATTTAAGACAATACACAAGTTTCTTTTTGTCTTAAGTTAAGACAATTGACTCAAATATTGTCTTAAATATTGTCTTAAAACCCCACTACATGTAGTAGTGTTTTAAAGGTGGGAGATGGTTAATCCTGACAATTATTGTTCATTTCAATGAAGTGGGAATTTGAAACATATTGAAGACGATATCTTACTGTAGCTCACTTCTTCAAGACTTCTAATGCCATTATTGTATGAATGTTTAACGTATTTTGACATTTAAGAGTCAATGTTTCTAGATCTTTTTGAAAATGGCATTTTAAAGGGTATATGGATAGTTTATAAGTGTTTTCTTAAAAATAATCTAGATAGTACATTCCAAATGTTGTCATTTTTGGTTTGTGATCTTAAGGAAATATCTCATGGAATGTGTTTCACAACTAGTGGGCTTGAAAGTTCCATTAATATTCAAATAAAGGAAAAAATGTTGTTTGGGCATTGAGAAATTTTGAAAACTAGTGTCTTTCATTATCTGTCGCTGGAAAGTCTCATTAATATTCAGAAACCTAGAAACATTAGTCATTTTCATCATTTAGAAACATTAGTGATTTTCATCATTAGTGGCTTTGAACGTTTCATTAATCTTCAAAAAATGCACAAAATTAGTTGGGCATTTGAGAAAATATAAGGCAAGAATGTTTATTGTTTTCTATAGGCTTGAAATTTGTATTTTGTTGATAATATTAATGATTTTGGGGTTTTTTTCATTAGTTTCTAAGTGAAAATATTCAATGCAGAACTTTTGAAACAATTATGGCCTTGCTTTTCACCTTGCCATTCAATACAATTCCATGGATTGTCCAAAACACTTTGTTTCTTCTTGACATGATCTAGTATGCTATACCTCAACGCGCAAGTGATTTCTGGGAAGTTTTTGAGTCCCCTGTCTCACACTAAGAGGAATATAATGTTAAGCTTTGAGTTGGGTGTGTTTATGGTTTGGATGTATTGAGGAATATAACATTAAGCTTTGAGTTGGGTATTTTATGGTTCGGTTGTAATTTTGAGTTTTTTTACTAATGAGATCTTGATATTTTCATGGCTTTCAGGTTCAAAAGACACGACTTTGCCTATGCTGCAGAGGATAATGTTTAGGGAAGACCCTTTTCTGAAGATTTCCACCCAAAGAAGATGATATGGACTATCTTAATGTGAAACCATTCCCTATACAAGAACTACTTACACAATAAAACTCTGAAATTTACTAAAGGTTGCCTTTGAAAATGTTGGTATCTAATAATATTTCAACTATACATAGTGTTTAGGTCTTTTTGAGGCAAGAGGATGCCATACTTTTTATATTTGAAACTTATTCAAGCTCTGGTGCATGAAGATTCTTGGATCTAGGTCCAAGGAATGGATTCATGGCTCTCGTGGTTACATGAAGTCATGGGCATTCTTCAATAAAGATATTTGAAGTTTGTACTATATTCATGGATTTCAAGCATATGTAGAATTTGAAAAGAGATGAAGTTTTAAGAAACTAGTCGAAATTGTTTAAATGTTACAGTTGAAAATGCAAATTAAATTCATATAATGACATTTTACTTAAATATTAATTTTAATTATTTTCATAATCCCACTCCTCCTGTCTACGTTCTTTTACACCTCTAAGTGAAAATGCTAATTAATACGGGCTCCTCCATAAAATCTCCTTCTAGTTTAAAGAGAGGTCAACAATTCATTTTTCATAGATTAGCCGAAGAATTTAACTGTACGTCTGAGAGGCTCGATCAAGTATTTTTCATAAAAGATATGTACAAATACTTTTCATAAAAGATATGTACAAGTATTTTTCATATAAGTTATGTACAAAATTAAAATCTATAACTCTCATGTTAAACAAAAGTTTTAATACTGAGCTAAGATCTCATGGAAATCACACTTCATAACTGAAAGATTCTTCAAACACGTTTCCACATATATGAAAGAATAATTATAAAAATTATTTTCAAATTTTATAAAAGATATCGTTCCAAAAACACGTCTAAAGTTTTTTAATAATTCTCCAAAATGGTTTTCCTTTTACCCAACAACATAACCATACAATTTACACCAATATGAAAAGATTATAATAATGAACTGGTCTTGCCTGAGCTGAAGATATGGTTATGCTTACCTTAAACATAATAACATGATCAAGCTGAGAAAAATCGTAAGAGGATGTTTACAATTTCATAAACAGTGATTTTTATTCATGCCGATGAGAGAATCTTGCCCTCCAATTTTTTTCTTATAATTAGAGCAGCTTTTAAATCAAGGAAAGCAACTTATACTTTACAATTTCGTACACTTGCTTTTAATTCATCCCAGCGGAAGAATCTTGCCTTCAACGTTCTCTTACAATGATAGTGAATTGAGAAGCCTTTATTCACGTAACTTAAATAATCTAGAAACAAGATGATGAAAGCAACAGACAAACTAGGCCAGAGACGTGTAGAATCTTACTTACTATGTAGAGCAGACAAAGTGACTTCTCTTTAGAATTATGATCTCATTTATAAAATTGGTTCTGAGATAAAAATTTCACTCATATAAAATTCTAAAACATTATAGGACACAAGAATTTATCATAAAACTAAAATTATTGAAGATAAAAAAAAATGTTTTATTTTAGAGTGTCTTTTAAATACTTTAAATTACATTCTAATTCCAAAATATTTCTCACAATATCACTCTCTTTAAAGGGTTAAATCACCATAATTATAATAAAATATCTTTTAAATACCTTAAATTACATTATAATTCCAAAATATTTCTCGCAATATCAAGCTCTTTAAACTCTTTAAACTGTTAAGTCATCAAAATTATAGTTATGCTAAAACACTTCTCTTAATATTTTCTTAAAATATAAATAAAAATATAAAAATTTAAATAAATAAATAATCTCTTTATTAAGTTATATATATAAATTAATTTTACTAGAACCTAGAGCCTAAAATTTCATTAATCTATTACAAAGTATAATTCTTTCTAGGCTTAGCTTATCGGTTCACAAAGAACCTGGGAAAGAAAATAATCAAATAATTTAAAAAACATTTTAGTGTATATCACTAATAAATAAAGCAACTCATATCTACTTTATGGGTAATTTTTTTTTATTTAATATCTATTTTTTCGAAAAGAAAAGAAAAATAAAAATAAAAATATATATATAATTATTTTATATTTAATATATATATATATATATAATTTCTATTATAATTAAAATACTCAAATATCAATTAATATATATATATATATATATATATATATATATATATATATATATATATAATTAAAATACTCAAATATCAATTAATATATATATATATATATATATATATATATATATATATATATATAATTTTACACGTACACAAAGTTGCTCTTCTTAATACATAATCAATTTAAAAGAAAATCAATGAGCGATCTGAGCGATCTTAATCCTCTCTGAATTATATTATCATCAAGCAATATGTTAATCTTACTGCGGTGATGTTTGTGACTCTTTCCTATGCTATGTTGTTTTTGGATAGATTACGGGCTTGTACATTAACCTTCCCAAAGAAACAGGAAGTCAAGTCTTGAGAGGAAACGTGTATTTTCGACCAAGTATTTTTCATGTAAAAAATTAAATGAGTCAAAGTATTTATAACCAGTCAAGATTCCATTGCAATCACTTTATAAGTCAAAGATCATTCAAAAACGTTTATATCCGAATCATTTCCAATTTTTAAAAATAGGCGACAGAAAACACATCTACTTTTTTAAAATAATTTACAAAAAAATCGTATGCTCTTACCCGACAATATGACCCTACAATTTACAACAATTTGGCAATGCTATAATAATGAACCGATCTTGTCTCAGCTGAAGATATATTTTTTATTACGTGCATAACAACAATCAAAGATCGGCGTGATCATAGCAGGATGTTTACAATTTCATAGACAAAGATTTTTATTCATGGCAGTGAGAGAATCTTGCCCTCCAAATTGTTTCTTATAATATGAGCACTTCTTAAATAAAGGAAAGCACCTTTATATTTTACGATTTCACACACATTGCTTTTAATGCATCCTGGTGGAAGAATTTTTCTTTCAAAGTTGTCATATCATGAAAGTGAATTAAAAAGCGTTGATTCACGTACTTTAATAAACAAAGATCATGAAAGCAATAGACAAACTAGGCCACCACACATGTAGAATCTTAAAAAACTTTTTCCATGAATAGACCTACTCTGTCAAGCAGAGAAGGTGACCTCTCTCCAGATTGTCCAGTACTCGTGGGATCCTATTTATAGAATTGGAACTGGCAGTCAAAAAATGCAGTCTCCAGTGTCTTTTCAAATGCAGTCACTTGAATCTCTGCGTTGAAATCTTATCATATGCACTTACAACAAATGCTCTCTGGAAGCAAAACAACGTTCGCTGGTTACCTCTCTGATAACACTCATAGTTCATGACCCTCGACTAGAATCTCATAAACAACCCTACCATTTCCCTCACAGACCGGTTTTGAAGGTGAAATAAACGTCATTGTTAACGTGCTTGCCATTTTTAAAACATGCACGGAACGGGTTTGAGTGTGAAATAAGCGTCTTTTTAACCATAGTTACCAAGTTCGAAGGGAAAGGTTTGAGGGTTCAAATTTGAATTTGATACAATAAAAATTTAAATGGAAAATTTTCAATTCAGAGAAAAATTGAGAGGATATATCTTAAACATTTAAATATATATACTCTTTTTATCAATTTCTTCCCATTTATTTTGAGATTTAAATAATTTGTAATAATTTTAATTAATATAAATAATTAAAATTATTACCAGGGTTGCTCAGTTCCATCACCTTAAATTCAGGGAAGCTATTGAAATTGAAAAAAGGTCGAGCAATCTCAATAGAGATGACCGCTGGAAGATTAGTAGGTGCTCGATCCCGGCCCTTTCTTCTTAGTCTTACCCTTTCTTGCTTTAGTTGGTTACCCTTTCTGTTGCTCTTTTTCCTTGGCACCTTGTCTTCTCCTTCCTCCTAGGGTCTCTCATTTTGTCTCTCTCTCTCTATATATATATAGATATATATTAATATCGCTCACTTGATTTATCTATTAATTTAATTTTCATTTTTATTATTATTATTATTATTATTGAGTTTATTTATTTATTTTATTTTTTTCATTGCTCGCTTAATTTATTTATTCTAATTAATTTATTATTCATTTAATTTTTTTATTATTATTATTATTATTTATATTTCAATTTTATTATTCCAATAATTTTCTAACTAACCTTTGTATATATTTCTTTATATTTATATATATCTATGTATAATTTATACTTTAAGTCTCATTTAAATAACAAATTATAGTTTTTAATAACTTTCTAACTAATCTTTAACATTTTTAAAATTATTTTATATTGTTATATATTCACATAATTTAACTAATTTCCATTAAATCTTGACTCTGGTCCTAAAGTCAAAATTAGCCGGTATTCAGGATAGCCTTTGGAGTCTCTGCTCACACTATTTAACATGCTAAGTTGGATCTGTTTCTTCAACTTGTCCTGACGCTGAACCACACTTGGTTGTTCGGAACTCATCGACAAATGATTTATTTTGTGATTTATGCCGAAGAATTTCTCTTAAACTTGATATGGATCAAAGAAGCCTCAATTCAACAATATAAATAATTTTAAAATTACACTTTACTTACCAAAACGATAACCACATTTATCTTATCTCTAAAATCTCTCTTCTTTTGAAAATTCAAAACTTCCCATCTTACTTTCAAATCTTATCTAAAAATGTTTTATGATTAATATTTATTTAAAAATTAAATATTTTGAACTCAAAACTACTTTTCACTAATTTCAAATTTGATCTAAAATCTTTCCTAATTAATATATGTTTAAAAATTAAACATTCAAAAATATTTTTATAAAATTTCTCTTAATATAAATATATTATATTTAAAAAATCAATTAATTATTATAAAATTTATTGTTCAAAATTTTATTTTTTTCTATTATCTCAGATTTTTAAACCCTTTAAGACAACACTCAAATTGAAAATTGCTAAATTTTCTCTCCTCAAAATTTGTTTCCATTTTCTATCCACAATTCCATAATCTTTCCATTTCCTACCTACCATCCGGCACCTATCTATTTTGTGCTTAATAATTTCTGCCTTTACTATTCTCGAGAACGCAGCGTAACAAATCCGGCAATAAACTATAAACTATGCTTAGGGATCGCTGAACTTACTATTGTCGGGACACAAATTAACAAATCCCTGCAATAAACTATAAACGGTGAATTTTATGTCATCCAAACGAATTGCCGAATTTTCGTATTTGTTTCTCTGATACGGGCGTATTTGATAGCTATGGTTTTAACGTTTTATCTTTCCTAGAACAATAATAGTTACAAATAAATATATGGCTAAACAGACCATGGTTGACAAGAAGGCTACTTCAAAAAACGGGACAGTGGCCTCTTAAAGATTATGCGGCGGGAAAAGGAAAAAAATTGGACGGACCCACACTGAACACTAGCCGCCTTTACAAAAAAAAAATCCTCTGATGCTCAACGAACACTCCTGCTACTCACCGAACACTGCTAAAATGTCCGCTCACGTGAGCGTTAAAGGAAGGCTATCATCAGATACATCCGACAAGATTGCATGAAATGGTGAAAGAAAAATTTAGTTGTTCTTTTCTTCTTTTGTGTGGTTTATAGATAGAGCTGAATATTTGCATTTTGCAGATACACTCAAAGGGATTATCTAGCATTGGCTCAACTATAAGGGTTCGACAAGATTGAAACTTGTAGTCTTTCGGTGAGGTTGCCACAACACTGGCTTTTCATTAATGATAAACAATATAAATTTATAGGAGTAGATTTAGTTAGGGAGATCAAACAACTTCCTGAATAATAAGAACTAAATCCTAAATGCAAAAGGACCCCTTTTAATGGAGAGGATTAATCTCCACACCTAATATCTCTCTAAACAATTCAAATTTTATCTTCCTAATGGGCTTTGTGAAAATATCAGCAACATTTTCACAAGTATTACAATATTGAAGAAAATTTTCCTTGAGTGTATTTTCTCTCTAGCAAAATGAAACTGGGCATCAACATGCTTTTTTTTTGCATGATACATTGGATTGTTTTCCAACTTCATCGAGCTATGGTAGTCATATTTGATAATTCTGGCCTTCTTTTGTTCTTCTCCAACATGTTGAAGAACTCTCCTCAACCAAACAGCTTCACACAAAGCGTTATATTTTTCCTCATTGGATGACAAAGATACAATAGAGTACTTCTTGTTGCTCCATGAAACAACCCATGATCCAATATTGAATACATAACCTATAGTAGATCTCATATCATAGAGATTACCCACCCAATCTTAATCAGGGTAACCTGTTAGCTCAACAACAAATGAATTAGTATACTTAAGACCAAAGTCAAGGTTCCTTTAAGATACATGAGTACATCTTTCGTTGCTCTCCAATGGCTTTTTAGAGTTCCTGCCACAAACTGACTTATCACACTAATAGAGTATGCTATGCTATATTAGGTTTGTAGTAAGATAATTCAAGCTTCCCACTAGTTGTCTATAAACTATATCATCAACCTCTTTTGAGCCATCATCAAATTGAAGTTTCACATCATGTTGCATTGGAGTAAAAACAACTTTGCACTAATCCGTTTTAAACTTTTTAAGCAGTTCTCTGACATACTTACCTTGAGAAAAAAAAGTTTGACCAACATCTCTCCACACTTTATGACCTAGATAGTAATGTAACTCACCAAGATATCTCATCTCAAAGACTTGTGACATCTGCACCTTAATTCAATCAAATAAAAATGAATTTCATGCGGTAATAAAATCATCAACATACAAAGAAATCTTACTATATTTCCCTTTGCATAAAATTTGGTATACATATTTGGATCACTTTGACTTCTCATAAAACCCTACTAAAGAAAGAAGTAATCTATCTTCTCATACAACAACCTAGGTTCCTGCTTTAGCCCATACAAAGATTTCTTTAATTTGCAAACTAGATTTTCTTGCCCCTTTTTCACAAACCCTTTAGGTTGTGTCAAATAAACCTCTTCCTTTAAATCAACATTCAAAAAAACATATTTTACATCTAATTGGTGCAAATTCCAATGGTACTTTGTAGCTAATGCAATTAACAATCTAATAGTAATTAGTTTAGCTACAAGTGCAAATTTTTTAGCACAATTAATATCCTCTTTTTGTGAATACATTCTTGCCACCAATCTAGCTTTATATTTATCTATGCTTCCATATGCTTTAAACTTGGGTTTGTATAACCACTTGCATCCTATGGGCTCTTTTCATATAGGCAATTCAGTGAATTCCCAGGTTTTATTTTTAACTATAGATTCATATTCTTCCCCCATTACTTTTCTCCACTCTTTCTCTTCATTAGCATCATTAAAACTCATTGGTTCTATGACTTTAAAAAAAATGTTCAAGAGACCATAGCCCTTATACCTTTCAGGTAGGCTAATCTGCCGAGTAGATCTCCTTCTTACTTCACTATCTTCACCCTTATTCTTTGAAGGTACTTCTTCACCTCTAGGTGGTCTCTCACTATTGATTGTGTCCATATCACTGGATTCTTCCACATGCTTTTGTTACTCATTATCTTTAGCTTTCATAGCTTCTCTCCTTGTTGCATTCATATGCCTTCTCATGGAAAAGTACATCTCTACTTGAAAATAATGTTTGAATACAAGGATCAAACATTTTATATGCTTTAAATTATGAA
This sequence comes from Pinus tabuliformis, assembly GCA_031772625.1. Classification (NCBI taxonomy): domain Eukaryota; kingdom Viridiplantae; phylum Streptophyta; class Pinopsida; order Pinales; family Pinaceae; genus Pinus; species Pinus tabuliformis. The sequence continues at coordinate 585,427,861 of CM062810.1, forward strand.
CAGTATCGTATAAAAATGTATTTAATATCTTTAGCATTAGGCTTCTTTATATTCTCCTTCGGAATATGTGCAAATGCTTTACACCCAAATAGCCTCAAAGGATGAACTGCTAGTTTAAAACCATATAAGGCTTCAAATGGGACCTTAAGATCAAGATACCTTGTTGGACATATGTTCTTTAAATAAATAGTAGTACTAATGGTCGCTGCCCTAAAAACATTGGAGAGATTCTTACCTTTAATCATACTCTAAGCACACTCCACCAATGTTATTTTTTTCTTTTTGCAACATCATTTTGTTGTGGAGTATAGGGTACTATGAACCGCGGCATAATTCAATGATCCTTACAATACTTGGTGAAGTTGCCCAACCTGTACTCTCCCCCTTGATCTAAATAAAGGATCTTTATAAACATCCATGTTTTCTTCTCTGCCATGTTTTTGAATTTTTTGAAAAACTCAAAGACATCACTCTTTTTCCTAAGTAAGTACACCCAAGTGTACCTTGTGTAATCATCAATAAACAAGAGTAAATAATAGGAACCTCCTGGGGATTTGGTCTACATTGGTCCAAAAACATCACAATGCACAAGTTCTAATACATCTCTTCTCCTATTAGAATTGGAGGGGAATTTGGCTTTGTTAATTATTGCTAATGCACAACAAGCAACATGCTCATTCTTTAACATAGGGAGTCATTCAAACATTCTTTTCCTTATATAACAATAAAAAATCATGATAATTGATGTGACCATACCTTTGGTGTCAAAGGCTTGTTATGACATAAATGTAAAAGTTAGTGCTTGATGACTCTCATTGGTAACATCAAGTTTGTACAGGCCTCCAACTCTGACTCTTGAAGCAACAAGTTTGGAGTGATTTAGCAAACCTTCCACTATACAATTTGTTTTGAAGAATTCAACCTTCAGATTTTGATATGTAATTGTGAACACAAAAATAAGATTCTTCTTAATCCCAGCCACCTACATAACATTGTTTTCTTGTCGGAGCCTAACCCAGTTTCAGAGGTGATTTAGCCAAACAAGTCTCGGTACTACTAGCCCTTTCAGCAATAGTCTGCGGAGCGCATACTCAGGTCTCACCCGAAGTAGTATGGGAGGGTGCTGGAACCATGTTTATGCACTCTGGAGATGTCTAATGATCTCAGGTGGTCTATGGTTTGATCCTGTGTGTGCATCGCTATGTGCACTTACCCGTACCTCACATCCTGAGATGATGCCTTCGCGTAGCCCTACTTGGGGGTTGAACGCTATTATTACCCAAGCCTTTACTAGTATTCTATTGTTAGTTGATTAACTTAGCTTACTTGCATGTGTAAAGTATACTTAGCAATATAAATCATTCATACAGATGCGTGGAGTAAATAAATAATATATTCGCAATTTATATCAAATATGTAATAAATCCAGAACAGATACACAAAATTTGGATAAAACTTCTCTTTATTATTCTCTTCTTCTCTTACAGACTCGACTCCACCCTACACACTCAGTTGCAGGGTTCCACACACTCAGGTGTAGACTAGTAGGCCTTTTCCCACTCAGCTGTAGAGCCTTCTCCCATTCTACGACCCAAAACACACTTAGACACTTAGGCTCTTTCTCTTCGCTTATACTTTTCCATAATTACTTCGCTACTTTTACACTTAGAGCCTCACTCTATTTATACAATCCCATGGTCTGTGGACCATGGGTAGGCCAACATTACATTACAGAACTAAGGCGGACAACCTTATGACCTTTATCATACATTTCGCACTTTGTGCCTACAATTCACAGAGACTTTACAACAATATTGGTTCAAAAATTGGGCTTTGAGCCCCAAAACATGCCTCGGGGGGATTCCATGCCCAACAGGCCCCCAACAATAACATCGTGAATCACCCTTGAGTCACTCTGTCAGCACGATGATCTTCATACAGAGTTCCTCCAACTGTCCTCCAACTGTGCTGATGTCGATAGGGCACCAAGCCACTGCTTGCTAAATCTATTGCATCCTCTGTTCGGAGATCCTCATGTCTAGGGCGCTTCTCTACATTAACATGTGCATCCCCTGTATGTGAGCGAGCTTTCCTTTGATGTTTGCTGTGATAGTGAAAGGCTCGTTGATCCACAGCTAGATGCGCGCTTTGAGAACTACCTCCTTATGGTGCACCGCATCCACCTGCTCCTTCAGTGACTTAGCTTGTTGCATCCTTGCAAGCTGCTAAGTGAGAACTATTGTTTGTGCAGTTCCTCGGACACTGTTGTATTACTGCTGGAGTTCCTGTGCCTCTGTCTCCAGGCACTCGATGTTGGGGTCCTTCAGCAGACTTGTGAGGACCTCAAGTGCTTGCTCCAACAAAGTGATACAGTCTTCAACTATAGCTCCAATTTCTTCCAATGCTGTTGAAATAGTGCTAGCGCACTATTCTCAGACCTATGGGGGAGTGGAAGGTTGTGCCTTTAACCACAGCTTGGCAATCTGAAGATTCATCTCCAGCTGAACCTTGGTCATTTCTTCTCTAGCCTCGTAGACTCTGGTTGCCAACCTGTGGATCCGCACCTCTACTCGTAGATCTGTTGGGATGGCCAATTCCGAGACGCATTGACAATAATCGTCTACCACCTGCACCAACTGTTGATTCTGCGACCAAGGAAAATTTTAAGGATGGAAAATTTTCTTGAAGTTTCAAACATTGGCGAATCTCACTAATCCCTAATATGCAAACTATAAAATGTCTATTGATATATTTGTAAAATTATTCAAATTTATAATGATTATATATGTAGCCTCTATATAATGTTGGCGATTTTTAAGGTAAAATAATTTTATATTCTAAAATCTGGGCGAATTGTCTTTTATAAAAATTGGAAATTGGCGAATCATTTTGTGGAAAAATCATGGAAAATTAGCCCACTGGGCGAAGATTAGCCCCTAAAATTTTCCATGTCTGCGACACCAATTCATTGTGCTGCAAGCTGAGCTGTTCCATGTTTATCTTTTGCTCGTTGAGAAATTGGATCACGCAGCTCTCAATGATGAGTGCTCTGCGCAATCACTCTATTATCAATTGACCAAGTGTTGTTTGTTGGGTAGCCCTTTATGTTTTATAGTGCCTTTTGAATTCGAATTCGACTGTTCCACCAAATTTCGGTCCATTAATGCTTTGGCGGTAGATTTTCCCAGATCTTTTCCATAAATCGCATCTTAAATGCCCGTCACCCACTCCATTTGGCCTCAAGTCAAGCATCCCATCGTGAATGGTGACTTCAACGGTCACTTTCCAGCCAACCCATGTAGCAGCGCAACCTTCTGTGTGCAGTCGCAGACCCTGTGACACTCTGCTTTTATGCACATCCCCAATATCGCGTAGCTCCTGGGAAAAATAGTTTATAGTCCCGCACCTCCTTTCAACACCCTGGAGCACTAAGACTATCCTTCCCTTACCTGGTCAAGTGGTCGCACCACCCGTGTGGAGTGCCCTCCTATCCTCCATCACAGTTCTTAGAGAATCACTACGTTCTATTGTTGCGGTCAGCCTCACACAATTCACCATTTGTGATGCGCTACCTTGGTTACTACGCTTACCGATATGCAGTCCAAGCCAAGCCAGTGGACTAACCAATTCACGGTGATAGTGCGCAAACTTATCAGTATGATTGTATGCACCTTGCCTTACCATCCTACGTTCTTCGACGAAAACTACTTCCTTTATCTCGTCTTCTAGCTTGTGGACCTTCGCGTCCATCAAAGAACTTTTCTTTCTTAATCATACCCTTTATTTTTCAAGTTCGCAGAGTCTAAAGGTTCCTCATCAAATTTCTTCTTTAAGTCTTATGTGTTCTATTTCTCACAGTTGTGTGATTCGTTCGTTCTGGGATTCACGAACTGTCGTATCTGTGGATGCTCCTATGTGTGGACTAGGCATCGCATGCTCCATATGGATTATAGCCCTTGCTTCACACTTCAGCTTCAAAAGTTCTTTTGCAATCAGGGTTTTTCATAGGGTCCTATAAGCCCATAGAACCACTGGTACACACAAGTCCCAGTTAGTGCGTCTCACATGGTGGAAAATGTTCAGCACTTTGTACACCTTGTGAAGGGATTCCCTGCAGATAATCTTTGGCGCTCTTGGTCTTATCATACTTCGTCATTCACACCCTCATCTTGCCCACTCCTGCTTGTTGTTCCTATTTACTATTGTGAGGATGGTGTGCATACATGTAGGTTGCGTACCATAAGCCTATACCCATCAGGAGAGGTGGGATCGCAAGTTGTTTCATCCATCATACCTAGCTTCCATCTACAACTGAGGCTTTCCAAACTGTATAAGAACCACCCTTCTGCATTCGTGCCAGTACTCAAAATGTTGTTGGCGCGAACCCCACCACCTTGCAGGTGCAGCGCGCAGTGCCCATTTCAAAGCATCGAACTGCTATTGTTCCAGCACTTCTCTCTCAAACTTGTTCAGGAAATCATCCACCACTGTCAAACCGTCATACATAAGCAGATCTCTTACCTCTATTATCACGCAGCATAGTGATCTTACGATCATGTTGCAATTGAGCATCTTACCTTGTGTAACTGGTTTTGACATCGTTCTATTTCTTCATTCGAATCTGATGTGCAGGAGATTTTGCACTCCCATGAAATTCTTCCATCCGGTGTAGGATTCACCCAGTCCTACTCCCGCACAGTTATCTTGTAGATGCATTCTAGATCTTCGTCGCTCTTATCGTCACACACTGGCTCTATGTAGCACGATCCTTCCGCAGGGTCTAAAGTTACCACTACGCGCAGTGACTTTTTCTCAAAAATCATTTTGCGCTTCTTTAGATTTATCACTCCATTAATATCAGTGGCTGAATCTATTCCAAGTAGCACAGGATAGGGATGGTTGTCATCAACAATCTCTATCACTTCGAAATCTGCAAGAGCACTTGCACCTTCGATGTCTACCATTATTCCCTACAATCTCCCCAGCGGTAGGATCTTTTGTTGGTTTGCCATTCACAATTGAATAGGAGACCATTACAATGCAGGCTTGCCCATGCACTCCCATGTCTTCCTTGGAAATATGTTTGGGTCCGCACCTAAATCCATAATCACTTGATCCATTTCATATTCCTCGATTTGCATAGTCAATCTCATCTCCCTTCCTGTTCACGTGGTGTGCTTCCAGAGCTTCCAGACTATGTTCAGTTTTCCTAACCTAGCGCACCTAGTGATGAGTTCCTGCAATCCCTTTACAGCCTTGCTATCACACAACAGCTTCATGCATGTCTCCAGAAAGGTAGTAAGCATTGATGGGTCCATCTCTTGTTCTATTTTGTCTTTACTACCTGAAGTGGAGGCCTCCGTGAAGCTCTTCTTAGCTTCCATGAATGTCTCCTTTGTGTGCTCTAAATCGAACTCTGGATCCTTTATAAGAGCCTTGTGAACCCAAGCACTCTCTTCACGTTGCTTGCCCTTGTCATATCCTATTTTGATACCACTTCGAAGCATGATGTTTACGTTCGAGTCCTCTTCGCGTAGCTCAGACCTCATCATTTGTAGATTCTGAGTCGGTGGAGGTTGGAGCATTCCTTTATCACGCAACCTCATTACCAGTGTGGGGTAGTCCTCTGTCTCATGATCAAACTGTGTACAATATAGACATGATTCTCTCATTGGATTTGTACAATCGTGAGCATAATTCCCTGGCCCTCCGCAATTGTAAGAAATCAGTTGTTTGCAACCCCTTTCTAGTCCCATTCCACCTTGACCACATCCACACCCCTGAAATCCAGTGCGCGTCATCCCTACATTTTGATCAACGGCTTGCATTTCCATCTGAACTCTGTAGGTAGGAGTCTGATCCATCATCAATTCATAACTTCTACAGGTACACTCATCATGGCCTACTGATCTGTAGAAATTACAGAACAACTATTGGGACGTCTGCGTATACTTTTGTAATATGTGGTAGTTATCTGTAGCATGCTTCCCTCCTATATGACAAATCGTGCACCATAATGCAGGCGCTGCACTCAGTCCTTCTTCTGCCTTTGGTTGCAATGGCAATGGCCCTCCTCTCGCTAGATAGTTCGTGAATGCTAGACAACAACCCTTGTCATGTCCCTGGCCTTTTCACTTTATGCACCATACCTCGTCGTGTGCCTCTCGGCAAGTTGTCTTGTCCTATTTCAAACTCTGCATCTCTAGACACAGGTTTTTCAGCTGCGCATGGATCTGTTGGACTCCCAGGCTAGGATCTTGTATTGGAGTCTCATGCAATCTCATTGCGATCTCCAAAGCTTCGGCCTTATTGGATAGCTTCTACTGTGACAGCGCTATCCTTAGATGCAACGTTAGTGACTCTACAAACCATGTGCCATGCTGCCTCTCTGTCAAGGTCATGTTGGCTTCGCGAATCATACCCTTCAGTCTCTGATCTATCTCCTAGGGGGTCTCACTTGGAAGCATCGTGATTTCCTTAAACCTGATAATCAAATATGTCTCTGATTTTGGCCTGCTAAATTCCCTGTTTAGTGCAGCTTGGATATTCGTGATCCCTGCATTTGGATTGTCATTAGAATGCTTAATGTACCACATTAGTGTGCAATCCTATAATGCACTTACCAACTTTTCCTTCTTTATGTTTTCATCCACGACCCCTTGTGCTTCCCATACAGCCTTTACCATGAACCAAAATTGGTCTAGATCTTTGTTCCCTACAACTTTGAGTACTAAAATTTTTATCGCGCTCGCCATATTGAATTGTGGTGGTGGCAGAGGTGGTGTGGGTGGAGATGGGGGTGAAGATGGTGAAATTGGTGGTGGTGTAGGTGGGGTTGGTATGCACAAAATTCCTTGCCTTATCAGACTGATCACACTTCTTGATGAAACTTTCGCGAGCTCTTCCTCGCTTTCTTGTCGAGGCGAAATAAAGGGACTAGTTTCTATTTCTGCGCCACCTTTGTTTCTATAGATCCTCCCACTTCGCGTAGCCCCAAACATCAATTTATTTGCATATCCCATTTTTCACACAGTAGCATTTTAATCCAAGTGTTCAAAGATTTAACGTACTTACCTTGTGGTCCTTTAAGGAAGCATCATTCTGCCTCGTTGTAGCTAACTAACATGTCTACCACCAATTCAGTGATAGACCCTCCTATAATTCGATCGAGCCAATGGTCCACAACGCGCATGATATTGTCTTCCGATTCTTCTAGTCTGCACACCAACTTTGGAGTCCACACAATAGGTTTTTCGAGCCTACATCTTCCTTGACAGTCTGCTAGCAATGGAACCATTTGTTAGCTTGTTACGGCCTGACCCAAGTTTAGAGGTGATTTAGCCAAACAAATCCTGGTACTACTGACCCTTTCAGCAACAGTCCGCAAAGCATGGACTGAGGTCTCGCCTGAAGTAGCATGGGAGTGTGCTAGAACCAGGTTTACACACCCTGGAGATGTTTTATGAGTTCAAGTGGTCCGCGGTTCAATCCTGCATGTGTGTTGCTATGCGCACTTACCCATACCTCACATTTGGAGATGCTACCTTTGCGCAACCCTAATTAGGGGCCGAACATTGTTATTACCCAAGTCTTTACTAGTATTTTGTTGTTAGCTGATTAACTTAGCTTACTTGCATGTGTAAACTATACTTAGCAATATAAATCATTCATACAGGTGCACAAAGTAAATAAACAGTATATTTGCAATCTATATCAAACATGTAATAACTCCAGAACAGATACACAAGATTTGGATAAAAATTCTCTTTATTATTCTCTTGTTCGGTTACAGACTCGACTCTACCCTGCGTAGTTAGCTGTAGGGGTCCACGCACTTAGCTGTGGACTACTAGGCCTCTGCGCACTCAGCTGCAGAGCCTTCTCCTACTCTATAACCCAAGACACACTTAGACACTTAGACTCTTGCTCTTCACTTCTACTTTTCCATCTATTACTTCACTACTTTTACACTTAGAGCCTTGCTCTATTTATACAATCCCATGGTCCACAGATCATGGGTAGGCTGACATTACATTACAGAACTAGGGCAGACAAACCTATGACTCTATCATACATTTCGCACTCCGACCACAATTCGCGAAGACTTCACAACAATACTAGGTCAAAACTTGGCCTTTGAGCCCCAAAACATGCCTCGAGGGGATTCCATGCCCCAAAAACATTATGAATGTGCCTAACACTACCATTTCATAAATTCATTGGAATATCACCATATCCCTTTGTCTAATGTCCACGATCATCTCCAGGATAGATGTTTTCGACATTTATTATTTCTTTTATTTTTCATACCAGTCCCTATTGCACGTGATGTGGATCGAAGCTCTAGAGTCATTTAAAAGGACAACACAACATTAGACATAAAAAACTTAAGTTTTTTGAGATCAGAATTTAGGGCTTCTCCTACAAAATGTCCTAAATGTCTTCTCTGATTATTATGCCTATCTTCATCACTTTTCTTCGTATACTAGTCCCTGGTAAGGTGTCCACTTTTACCACAATAAAAACATTTCATTATAGAATGATATCTAACAAATGACATATCTTGATTTGGTTTTGGAAATGGCTCTTTATTTGATGAAATTCAACCTTTACTTCCTCCTCCTTGTTTCCCTTTGAAGTAATTATTCTTTGCCATAAGTGCCAAGTCTAAATTTTAAGGCTTCAAATTCATGCACCTCTCTCCTTCCTACATCAATATACTTTTCAATTCCTCAAAATTTGGCGCTTTTTCCTTTGTTGCAAGACCTGTAATAAAAATTTGATAGTCCCCTGGCATTCCATTTAAGGTGATTTTCTTAAGATCAGTACTAGGTATTGATTCTCCTATGTTTCCCAGCTTATCTTTCAAATATTTAATTCTGTAAATAAAGGCACTAACAAATTCATTCTCTTCCATTATAATATACAGGAGCTTACTCATCAGAAATAGGGCTCGATTTGTATTTTTAGTTTCGTATTTCTCCTTCAATATATTCTAGGTTCCATTATAATTCTAACAATCATGAATATAAGGAATTATATTATCTTTCATTGAAATTCTTAATAACCCCTTTGCTTTGTTCTCCTTCTTCTCCCAGTCTTCAATCGATGCAGTTGTCTAGCCTAAAATAGATTTTTCTTCTTCTCCTTTTGTTATGGTACAAGTGCCATAACCTTCAACAATGTTTGGAGCTTGAATTTCCAATTAACGTAGTTGGTTCCATCCAATATATTGGCATCATTTAGGTATGTCTCTGCAAGTGGATTCACCATTTTTATAGTAAACCCAATCTTCAATAGAACCTTTTTTCTCACTTCACAAGCACCACAAATTTCTTGAAATATATATTTGAAAAACAAATCTAGAAGGAGGATTTATAAAAAAAAAAATTCTCTCAATAACTTCAGTCAAAGTGGATCTCAATTAAAAATAAAGATTCTTAAAAATTTCCACACATTAAAAAACATAATTGGTATCTTTCTCAAACAATATTTCTTTCAAATCTCAGAGGAAGGTCAACGCTCTAGATTCAGCACACCTTTATATGTCATTTGGGGGCACTACAATGTAAAATTTTACAATTTTGAAAGTTTCCTTTCTTCAGCACTCTTTCCCGCTAGTTGAAGAATTCTCTAATTCTTCCACCACCAGTCAACTACTTTTGAGTTAAAATAAAAGTGACACTACCACTATCACTACCGAAAAATCTAATCCATCAAACTCTACTGCCTTGGTCATTCTTCTCCTTGGCCTTGTCTACATTAGGCCTCCTTGATCTCATTCACTCGATTTTCACTCATCGCTAATACGCAGGCATTTATCTCTAATTAAGTGTTGCAGGCGTTGATCACATTAAAAAAATTCAAAATCTCATCAATGCCTCGTGCACATGTGCTTGACAGGAAAACCATCCAAACGATGCTAAAGGTCGTATCTCTCAAATGACACCAAGCTACCTCAACCACTCCACTTTGTAGCAATTAAGATCCCACACAAATAATTGCAACCTCATCCACTGCACTCAGCTCTTCAACAGGAATATCATACAGTCAAATGGTTTTTTCAATTTCTCTAATGAAAAATTATACCTCATCTTCCTTGATTGACTCAACACCACTCAATCACAAACCTAGTCATAAGCCCAACAATCGCCTTGGTGAAATGTGATAAAATAAATTGCAATAATCCTCATCTACCTTATTATCTATCACATGGATATTCTTTATTACCAGATTCTCACACAATTGGGTTCTCACACTTTAATGAGTTCATGTACCACATATTAAATTACAACATAAACTTTAACATAGATCCAATAGTGAATCCAATCTATGTGTGCATTCTTCGAGGTATATGTGCTTAGTATGGTCTCCATCTGACTGTGGTGGCATTCAACGATGTGTCAAATCCCACCTCTATCAACAATTCCTCATATAAAAATTCCATCAGAGTTTTGGGCACTAGATTGAAGAAAACTAAACCACTAATAATAAAGTACTCATAAATTAAATAACATAAATATAGAAAAATCAAACATGGTGGAAAAGGCCTCAGCCTCACAGCATTCCTCACATTCTCATTCTCATTATTAAAATAATGCTTATGATACATATAAATACATGAGGAAGTTTATCTCAAGATAGTGTGTCTATATTGAACAAACTTGGTTGGGATTTTTTCTCAACAAAGCACTGATCTGGGAGAACTAGTTGGATAGAATCTCTCATCCTAACTAAACTCCCTAGTTTAAGGAATTAACTCCTAATTCTCAATATTTGATTTATTTAATTATAATTTTGGGTTTATAATTATTTTATTATGAGATTGATGCTAACATCCCCCCCTCAATGATAAATCCAAAATAAGAAGAAGGAACCCTCTTCCAAGTTATCAAGTTGATCCTCAAAAAACATTTCCTGAAAAACCACCAAAGCTGGATGCTGAAGAAACTGCAATATGAAGAGACCATGAGTCAACTGCATGTCTGATTCATCTGTGAATGTCACTTGACAACTCCATCACATGCCAAGCTACAAAAAGATCCTTTTGTCCTTTGCTTTCAATCGACATCCTTTGTCCACTAACAAAATTTTGAGAACGCCCACTAGCGAATCTGCTAATGATGATCACCCACTAGCTGATGACATTGAAAAACAACTCATTGTTGCTTTTGTTGTGTTTGAAAATTTCTCACTGCTGACTTTGTTGTTGATCATCCACTAGCGAATTTGTTGATGCTCAATTGCTGATGAAAGTGCCCACTGGTTGCTTTACTGATGTTGTCGAGACTTTTAGTCTGACAACCACTATTAATTTCATTGACATTCCCCTCCGCCCCCCCCCCGCCCACCCCCTCCCCACTTTTCAAGTGAAAGGAGAGACAATCTTCTTCAAATTATTTCTGAACTCCCCACCTTCAGCTGTAGGATTGTTTCATTGGTGTACTCCCCCATTCAACTGCATGGGAGTAACATCTTCATTTTTACTGTTAGCTACAATATGTGTGAGTGAATTTGATTGTAAAACTTATACAATCTTCTAACTGTGGATGACCATTCCAAGAAATCAATCCATGAATAATTGATCTTCAATCTAGTTGATTGTTGTTGTTTGCTTCATTGTGCTAATGAATGATTTGACTTGCCACAATGGTGACAAGGATGGAGATCAAAACACTGATCTTCCATATGATCAATTCTTTGACAATGAAGGCATTTAGGTTTGACTACAACTTCAGTTTGCGTGCATGTTTGTTTGTTTGCAACTTCAATTTGTGTGTATTTTTGTTTATCTTCAACTTTCTCAGAACTAGGTGATGTGATTTGTGCAAGAAACCCTACACTGACACACTTAATGGGCCTTGAATAATTTGGGATATGCAAGTTGGTGTCATCTTTGACATATCCTAAGCCTCGTCGATTCCTATTGCTTTGGATTTCTTCCCATGGCTTGATGATTGGTTTGGAAGAAAGTTTAACTGGATTAGGGTCCACTTTAACAATTGAAGTTGGTTGGATCAATGACTTGGAATCATCAGTTGTATTTGTATTGTTCAAAGACTTGGAAGCATCACTCTTCTCTAGCAACTCATTTCTTTATAGTTGTGACTCCATTTGAAGGAACTCAATCATTTCATGTGCATGTTGAAGATGCACTTGAATATCAGCAAGAATTGTTTCGTTGATGTTCACCATGTCGCCAGCTGATGATAAAATCAAATTGTTAAGAATGTGGGACAATTGAATGTGTGTCGCCATGTTAGCTTGCTCACTTTGAATTCAAGATCGCTTATACTGTTACTTATTTCTTATGCTTTAAACACTTGCTAGAGTTTTATAACTTGGTTGCTTGAACTCTTGATTTCATGCTCGCTTGATCATGATTGCCCTAGTTCAATGCTTTACTGACACTTTGTGAATGCTTCAATCAACTTCACACTAGCTCGTTTGTTGGAGATGTCATGCTTTGATCTTTCACACTTGATTTTGACACACTCTCTTGCTTGGTTGTTTGAATGACACGCTCCCTTGATTTATTGCTTATTGCAGTTGCGTTAAACAATGGCTTGATTTGATGCTCACTTGAAAAATAGAATACTAGAATTCACACTCGTTTGATGATGATCGCTTGCTAGATGGATTGCTTGAACTTGCTTGATTGATTACTGACACTTTGTGCTTTCTTGAATCTACTCACTGAATGTGATGATCTTAAAAAAGGAAGGGTGTCGAACACTGTTGAAAATGCACCCAAGAGAAATGCTTACAATGACTCAGTTAAAAAACAATGGACTCACTTGACTCCCTATCAATTTAAAGCATGGGTGTCAGTTTCAATCGAGAATGCACCCTTACAATTCAACTCAATTGGACTTTGATTACAACCAAACTTACAAATTATGATTTGTAAGTTACAGTTTTGTATTGGGCTTATTAAAAAAATGGTGCAAGTACATTTTCCCAAAAATTGCTTTTGAATTGATCAAATTGTTGTTTATGTAGATGACAGCTTCATTAACTTGATTGGATGTTGATGTAGAATTGTCTTTTGCAACTTGATTATGTATTGCTGCTTCTTGATTGCTTGTAGTTTGCTTGATTTGAATTGAATTATTTATGTGCATGCATTTCCTTAATTTGTTGTGTACTTTGTGTGTACCATATTAGAAGTATAGTGTCAAAACTAGACACAAAACATGCACAATCAATCACTATAGAAGGTGTACCTAAGATCCCCTTATTCAATTTTGGGCAGATCTAGGACACTTCAACACCACAAAAACTATGATTTTATTAATTACTGGAGTACAACATTCTTCAATGTCGCAACTTTGTTGTGGCAACTTCTCAATGAGAATGTCACACTTGCAAACTTTGGAAGCAAATTGTCTTCAAAAACTGCCTACACTGACTCAATCGCTCTCAAAGTAAAATATTACTTTGTATTACAATAATAACTTTCTCTCAAACAAATTCACTTATCCTTAAGACTCCACAAAATCACTTATTACTCCCTTACATAAAAAATTACAAATACTCCTTATCTCTCCAAAATGTACAAAAATATACTCTTTAAAAAGAATTTATGATAATGCTTTTCTTCAAAATAATGGAATGATTTGTATGAAGTTACTTTATAAAAGGTTATTAAAGGTTTCCTTTTTTTTGTAAGCCACTCATCTGTCCTATATCCTTCACTCTTCTTAAAATATTATAACTTTTAACTTTGGAAAACTATGACCCTTTCAACTTTGACTACAACCCTTTTAAGAAAAACTTTGGAAAACCTTTTAAACAACTTTTAAACTTGCCTCACCAGTTGGATTAGGTTAAATTTAATTTGGTCTTTTGTTGTATAGTTAGAATAAAAAAATTATTTTTGCGTATAGTGTTGCCTCACCAAGTTTCCACTGTGCTACGTTGGCTCACGCTCGAATTTGTCATCACACCTCGCTTTAGAAAACTTTTTTCTAGAAAATTTGTGGCGGGTTTCACATTGACCTCTACACAAAGACCATGCACATTGCATATGTGGACCTCTCTAGAAATTCTTTTCAAGCGAGGCAGGATTTAATCTCACCAAAGCCCAAAACTTGCACTCCTCTTCTGAGCTCCATGATTTGGAATTTTTCTTGCATTGCTAAGGAATCAATCGGTGGTCGACCCAATCATCCCAAGCAAGATGGCCAACTGCAATAGTAGCAACAACGGTCGTGTCAGTGAGCAAGAATTGCAGCAGCAAATTTTCAATCAAATTCTGATGACGTTCTTGAAAGGCTATTCCCAAGCACGTTCGAGGCCCTTCCCGTTATTCATAGTAGAAGGCAAGCACATTGACATTTCCGATCTATCTTCCTAGATTCGAATCCTGGGCGGTTACCAGGGTGTCATGGAAAAGGGAAAGTGGGGCATCGTGGCCGAGAATTTTGGCTTGGAGCCCTCCTGTGCGCCTATCCCGAAGCTCACCTTTTCCAAGTACTTGAAGCTGGTGGAGAGATGGTTACACAAGATTTATAAAGTTATGTAGAGGGAAGCTACATCAGTTATTATTCAAAAATACATCTACAGGTGGTTAAGTCAGAAGTTCTACATTCATCTTCGCCTTGTAGTGAATACTATACAAGATGGAATCCGTGCATATTTTGCTCGATGAGAGTATCAACTTAAAAGGAAAACACTAGCTACACTTAAAGTTTAGAAAATTTGGTGGATGTGGAAAGCTCATTCTCTTTTAAAAAAAAATAACGCACACCTTTTGTTGTCTCTTCCATAGCACATTGAGTTGCAACCACTTCATGGTCTGCTTCTGCCCTTAAGGAGCGAATTAATTCCATAGTTTCCACGAGCATTTCCTTCTCTTTCTTAGCCTCAGAAACAAAACCTTCTAGGGTATCAATAGTTACAATCTTGCTGGAGCTGGAAGTCCAACTGCAAGAAAGTGAACCATCTTCAACATTGATAAATGAGCATCCTGTATCTAGCTCCACATTTAGGGTATTGTCGCAATCCAAATGCTCAATTAGAGTATGAAGAGCATTGTTTTTTTTGTCATTTTTTTATGTGAAGCTTCATGTTTCAGACAGATTGGATGCCTATAGTTGATATATGCACATTGTTTGTTCCTTCTAGGCTGTCTCTTGTTCTTTTAATAAACCCTAGCTATTCTATGAGGAATAAAGTGTCCTGGATCTCATATGCATGGGATTAATGTAAACCGAACCACAATAGTACATGTTTTGAACATGTTTGGATATCTTTAATAGTCTAGAGCAAGAGTACATTTAGGAGGAGTGATGGATTGGAAGGCATCTTTCATCTCTCTTCGTGAAGTTTTCCCACAGGTTGATGAACGTATTATTAAGGCAGTTTCCCTAGAGCACCACAATGATGTTGATTCAGCTATGGAATTTATCCTTAATGAGGTGGTTCCTAACAAACATGACCAAATTGCTGATGCAGAACTTGATAGTGAGCATGGAATTGTGGATGGTCCAATTACTGAGCATGACTATCATTCAGGTTCTAAGAAATTTGCACCAAGCTCATCTCATTTATCTATTTGCTACTCTATATTTGATGATGATGCATCTGAGGTGCCAGGAAATAATTGATAGCATGGAAAATATTACTTTCCTTGCCTCAATATTTTCACATATACCTAATCAGTCCTGTGATGAGAACACCAACCAAAGCTCTGAGTCATCTCCGAGTCACAAATTATTGTAATATTATATTCCCAACTTACCAACAACTAGGCCTCGAAGAGATCATGGGAAAATTGATGTTACAAGTCAAGAGGTTGAAATGCAGTAAGAGAAGGCACGTGGTTCTTCGCCCGATGATGGCAGGGATTTGGCCGAGGCTATAAATCAAGGCGAACATTTCCTTAGGGACGCGCTTCGGAATCCTCAGGAGTGATTAACAATTTTATGAATGAAGCAACAGGTTGAAAAATTTATTCAAAAACCTAGCCAACAACAGTGTGATTTTGAACAATTGCCAACTTCCTATCTCAGACTTGTTACCCATCATGTTGCTTAGCATTATGGTCTGCAATCAAAGTCTGAATATAAATTTGAAGACAAATGCAAATTGCAAAGTTCCCAACTTCAAATCTCACATTCGACTATCAAACCCTTAAGCTCATGCTCAGCTCTAACTAATCTCACCGCGGCTCTGATACCAATTGAAGAAAACTAAACCACTAATAATAAAGCATTGATAAAATAAATAACATAAATATATAGAAAAACCAAACATGGCGAAAAAGGCCTTAGCCTTACAATATTCCTCACATTCTCATTCTCATTATTAAAATAATGTTTATGATACATATAAATACACGAGGAAATTTGTCTCAAGATAATGCATCAATCTTGAACAAACTTGGTTGAGATATTTTCTCAACAAAACACTAATCTAGGAGAACTAGTTGGAGAGAATCTCTCATTCTAACTAAACTCACTAGTTTGAGGAACTAACTCCTAGTTCTCAAGATTTGATTTATTTAATTATAGTTCTGGATTTATAATTGTTTTATTATGAGAGTGAGGATAACATAGATGAAGTCACAAATACGAATGTATTTCATTGGCGATGGCACTACGCTTATGTCAGTACACTTATGGTGTCACCACGCTTCCACTACCAACCACCCTACCTCACCATTGGCTCCAGGCTTATATGTCGATCGATGACACTCTATTGACAAATGCCTCACTCGATTAGTAGTTAACTGCACCCTAGAGTCAATCAAAATCTTATATCATCTTAGGTCATGATGCTATCATACCAACTCAAAATTAGGAAGACAAAATCTAAATTGAATGAAACTTGCAGTCCTTATGTGAGGATCCCCTAAGGTTGCCGCAACACTGAATTTCCATTAATGATAAAAAACAAACAATAAAAAAATTTAGGAGTACGTTTATTTAGGGATATCAAACATATTATCTAATAATAGGAACTAAATTCTACATACAAATGTAATCAGAAAAAGTTTCATTATTTCTAAGTCTCTCACTATTCATAGAGCCCTCTCACGAGAAAGGATGGAATTAAACACAATACAAGGAATTCTGCAGTGAAATAAAATTAATGACCACTGGTTATGAATGAAAGAAGACAATGAATCGCCCATAGTAGGTTATAGATGCATTCAGAGATTACAAAGAACCGGACTTCAATTTTAACATTTTTGATTTGCAATTTTAAAATTTTTGATTACGTGTTGATTCACAGGTCACCGGAAACCCTTTCCATAGAGGGTTAGATAGACAGTAATTTCTTGGATCAGTTTGTTCCTTTTATAGAAGTAATGAGCTTATGATGTTTCATTGTTCTAGGTGTAGATTGTTCGTCATATCAACAAAACAATCAGATTGATAGAACCTTTGTTTCTCGATCTATTTATTTTATTTTAGCATATTGGAGAAATTTGATTGTAACAATTCAACCTATCTGCTAAATATTAGTTTGAAGTATCTGTCTTCCTAGAGTATTCCAAGTAATTCCTATGTATGTCATTCACTTCTCCTGATTTCGAAAGGATTTGGAAACCACGTTTCCGAGTGATATTTTATTACCTGGTCTAGTTACATACATTTTTCTCATTTTCTGACATTATGTGACTGGCCCAAAGAGATCTCTCAAATTTTCCTTCTTTATTGCGGAACCAAAAGTATTATAAAGTACGTGGTACAAAAAATTGTGTATGTTCAACTAAGGCATGCAAGGAGGGAGATAAGTAAACATATAGTAACACAACCATATTAGATATAGTCGTTTACTAATATAAAAGGTGAATAATATTACATATCACTATATATCAATCATATTTACTAATGTGGTTGTACCGGTTGACATAGATGTGTGTGTGGGGAAGATTAGTAGACAATGGTTGATTATGACTAAATATATCAGTCACATTTACTAATGTGTTTGTGCTAGTTGAAGCCCTTGTGCCTCTCAAATATTAGTAGACAATGTTTAACTATGGATAAACATGGGGAAGTTATGGTTAAGCATAGTTTATTATGGTCAGCATATCGTTGACTATGAATGACCTTTCTTTTTCATATCAAAACTATACTTTACTATGTAGATTATGAGTGACATTGACTAACTATTACTGACCATGGTTTTCCATGTTTGATCATGGTTGACAATGACTTACTATTGTTGGGTATGATAACTATGGTTTGACCATGTTGAGTATGGGTGAACATGGTTTGAAAATTTTGATCGTGGTTGATAATTTCCTATGATAGGTTATGATTGATAATGGTTGACGATATGTTGTTAGAAGTTGCCAACTATTTCCCTATATTTTTTAGATAATAGCTAAGATTGGTTCCTTTGGCTTGGTTTGGTTTTCCTAATCTAAGATTTTGAAAAAAACATATAAAAGGAACTTTTTTGTTTTACGTAAAAAGTTTCTTATGTAATTTCTTTAAAACTTGTGGATGGATTTAGAAAAAAATTGGCAGGTCAATCTATTTGTCCATGTAAGCCTATAGAGGCAATAAAAAAACAAAAATGAATAGAGAGTGGGTTTAATGGTTGGATAATGTATTCCTATGAGTTCGATATTATAAATATTCCTTGGACAATAAGACTATTGATTATCATTTCCCCTTGGATGTTTCCCTCACAAGGAGGGTTTTACCATATAAAACACTGTGTCAATTTATGTGTTTGATTATTTTGATATCTTGTTTATTTTCCGTTGTTTTATGCAATTAAAACTTATTTGTAGGTTATGCTTTATTTGCTCAATTCAACAACTCGTATTAGAGCTTTCACAAAAAAATTGTGTTAATGGCAAAGATGCAGAGTGTGAAGTTTCAAATCTAGAAGTTTAATGGGAATAATAGTTTTGAGCTATGGAAGGTTAAGATGTTGGATATGCTTATGCAACATGGAGTGGAAAAGTAATTGTTGGGAATGGAAAAGAAACCCATGGACATGGATGATGACAACTAGGAGGAAAGATTACCACATATTCAAAGGGTTCAATTGGAAACTCAATCATATTGAAGGGAGGAGCACCATGAACGTGTTCGTGAAGAAACTCTTATAGAAGCAGGTCAGGATACATAAATTTTTCAGGAAACTGAGGAACACTGTAACTAATTGTACAAAGATCTACAAATATCAAAGATTTTCCTAAAAGGTATGATGATTTTGCTACATCTGTTGCTTTAATTGATACTGATGGAGAACATAGTTGTTATCAGGAAGCAATGGAAGTATATGATAGTGATAAATTGAAAGTAGAAATGAAAGAGGAAATGGATGCCTTACAAAGAAATAATAACTATGATCCCGTGGAACATCCTAAGGACGGGAAGTTTGTCAGTTGCAAGTGGGTTTACAGATTGAAGAAAGGATTTGATGGTAATGTTCAAAAGTACAAAGCAAGACTTGTTGCAAAAGGATAATCTGAAAAGGAAGGTATTGATTTCCATGAGATTTTTTCACTAGTTGGTAAGCTTATTTCAATTCGAGTTGTGTTAGCATTACTTGCTTTACTTGATTTAGAGTTAGAGAAACTAGATGTTAAAACAACATTCTTACATGGATATTTGGATGAGGATATATATATATATATATATATATATATATATATATATATATATATATATATGGAACAACCAGAGGGGTTTTTGGAAATCACAACAATAAGTTTATTAGCGAACTCAAGAAGTCATTGTATGCATTGAAGCAGTCTCCCACACAATGGTACAAGAAGTTTGATTCCTTCATGATGAACCACAATTTTACTAGAAGTGAGTATGATCATTGTGTTTACTTTCAAGAGATGGAAAATGGCATATTCATTATTTTGGTATTATATGTTGATGATATGCTTGTAGAAAGAACAATAATTGTTGAGATCAATAGGTTAAAGGGTCAATTGGCTAGGACTTTTGAAATGAAGGATCTTAGGGCAACAAAAATAAATAAATAAATAAATAAATAAAATAAAAAAATAAAAATAAAAATAAAAATAAAAAATCTTGGGCACGGAGATACACAGAGATAAGAAAAATTGTAAGTTGTGTCTATTACAACAGAAGTATGCGGAGAAAATACTTCTAAAATTCAATATGAATAACGTGAAACATGTTCAAATCCCTTTAGCTTTCCATATTCTTTCTTGAAGTTTGTGTCCTAGTAATGATGAAGAAAAGGAGTATATGTCTCGTGTACCATATGTTAATGCAGTAGGATGCTTAATGTATGCACCGGTTAGTACAAGGCCACATATTTCATATCTAATTGGTGTTGTTAGTAGATACATGGAAAATATAGATAAAGAGCATTGGGAAATAGTGAAATGGGTGCTTCGGTATCTGTTGACAGTGTTGGACCCACCAAAAATCTCCTCGATATTAAGTCCCAACTATACCTCACACCATTTTGAGTAGGAGTCCCAACACTGGGTGGTAATGTAATGCCTTGACTGCGGAAACACATAGAGGAAAGCATGATAAATTTAGTTAAGAACAAGCATGTGACTCTATGGAGAGTCAAGTGTGATGAATGGAGGTTCCAACACATGAATGGAAAAGGAAGTTCGTCCCTTGTAAGCCTATAATAGTACACAACTTGAAAGGAACACATCAGGGAAATAACATCACAAGAAAAGACGTGGACTAGTCCACAAGTTAAAGTGATGAGTTAATACAACAATACGCATTCAATATGATTCATACAAATGCAAAAAAAAATTAGTTCATAAGCATATGCATGCTTTAAATAACACACATTGTCAACACAACAACAATAATCCTACTATCTTAGCAACATATGCATGAAAGTGTGTTGGCTCTGATTTTATTATTATAAGTGAAAGTTTCGTTCATACATACACCATTGATGACCACTACAGTGGAACATTATTGTCAAGAACACTTGCTCCTCCAAAGATGTATACTTTATCTACACTATGGAGAAGCCAAGGACCTTCACAATACTTGCAAATTATTTCTAAGCCTAAGCCTAACCAAAAGCTTGGCTCCCAAAAGCCTATTACATGAGTTATGAGGTTCTAGTTATAAAAAGAGTGGGTGACTCTTCAACTCCCCTTTGTGACCTTTGGACTATCCTCATGACTCTTCAACTTCTTAAAAAATTGGCACATTACATTACATGGTGACTCTTCATATTCCAATATTGGCACTTGGAATTTCATTTACAACATAATTACAAATAATATTACATTTTCCACTTGTACCCATATAAGAAAAAATAGGGTATGGACAACCTAACAAGACACAACGCTATGACTCTGGAATTTGGGGGAAGTCTAGCTCAACAACCTTCACTTTCTGCTTCTCAGCCACATATTGGTGTCAAGCTTGGTACTGTGTGATGGTGTCCCCAAACTGCTTAACGATGTCTTTCTAGAAGTGAACTCTAGCATCTATAGCATCAGGGTACGCTATCTTGGAACTTGTGTCCAACTCATTCTGAAGCATGAGTAATATTTTTTTGACTTTGAAATGACAATCGATGAACTTATTCATGTTGTGTGCACTTAGATCCATGCCTTGCCTGGTGGCATCCTATCTTAGTTGCTCCAAGTACTCTTCAATCTCCTATCATAATTGGTTCTTGGGGTTTAACTTTTGCAAGAGAACCGATTGATGGGATCTATTATGTTCTCACCAAGACATCCAAGATATTGTACAGTCGCACATATGAGCCTTGTGTGTTACCAATGAATCAGGTAATCTTCTTATTATTCTAAATCAACATTCAAACCTTCACTTTCTCCAACTCTACACATGGCTTCATTTTCTTCACTAAGTCAAGCGGGGCCCCTCTGTACTGCATTTTCCACTCCTCTAGATATCCGATGGTAGCATGCATGCTTTTTAGAGTTTTTACAAACACTTTGCTCTATTTTTGTATGCCATTTAAATGGATAATTTCTTTATCCATAGTGAAAAATATGTCATAGTTCTTCCGCATTGTTTCTCCAAGTGCTCATATTTCAGCAAGTATCACTTCTCTCATTTCCCCTAATGCAGAAACTGCATTATGCGCTGCTGCTCGGAGTTGTTCTACCTCTTTCCTAGAAGCCTGCAAGTTCTCTATTAGTGGATCATTCTCAACCATCAAATATTGGATATTTAATCTTGTTTCTCCATAATCCAAGCTAGCTTCAGTAATGGGAGTTGGGTTCTTCATGGTGTCTGACACTATCACTCTTTCTTTAATGAATGTAGGTGACGCATGATCATCTAGAAATTGCTTCCTCTATGCTTGTACAATCCTCTTCTAGAATTGAATGAGATACTGTACACATCCACGATTGGATCATCATCAAGGAGAAAAACATCTCCTTGCTCGCTCGGGGATGGCTCTGCTACTGGAGGTGCTAGAGACTAAAGGATGACACGTGGTCCTCTTGACATCATGTCAAAATATTAATGTTGCAGCCCTTATTCCAGCTCTATTTCTGTCACTTCAATCAATTTCTCAATCTACTGAGAAACCTCTCGATCCTTCCTTTTTTCACCTTCCTTCTTATTTGCTGATTATTATGGCTCTTGAACCTGTATCAGCATTGTTTCCTTTACCAGTGCGCCTTTCCTTTGTTCTTCTTCCTTATTCTGCTTCTCTTCTTGTTCCCTCCTCCTCAACTCTTGCTCTTCCTTCAACTTCTTCTTTGCAATCTATAGCTTCAATTCTTCTTCTTGCAGCCTATGTTTTTCTCTCTTTGTCCCCTCTTCTCTCTACATCCTTTGCTTCATCTTTACTTCTGCTACCAAATTTTCCTCCATGATAAGAGGACTTGCTTTAATTTTGCAACTTTTCTCTCCCTTTGGATTCTCATCAATCTTCCTCTTTCCCTTATCCTTCATGAGATTGTTGCCTTATGCTATTGTTGCTTCCAGAGTTGTCATTGTCTGTGGAGCAGCCTTTGAAGTCCTTTCTATAGTTACTAGCTCATTTATTATATAGGCATTATAGCAGTACATCCAAGGATGTGCTCTGGCCAATGAAATGCATCGTTGATGCACGGAAAGTAAAATTTTCTACAATGGCCCTTGCAAATATTGTGGGGATCATACAGATTAAAGTCCTTAGTGCCAAACTCTCACTATTTCCTTAGCCTCGACATCTATGACTTTCATATTCTTTATCTCGTATAATATTATATGCAAAGGAAGAGTGGGCCATGGTGTTTTCTTCTTCCTATGTAGTGATGCTGACAACCGTGTAGCGAGATGGTACGATACTTCTTCCATGATTAGTTTGTCAATGGGATACCTTAGTAAGACATGCGGAGGCTTCTCTCCACCAAACACTCTGATGAAGTTGCCACCTAGCAAGGCATACCAATTTCAATGTCTACTATCACCTACATTATTTCTCAAGACATGCAAGGTGGATCTTGTTCAAATATAAGCTTGGATAGCGGGATGATAAATGGTCAGTTAGTCATGCCATTACTCCTCAATTACTATAGTCTGAAAGAAAACTGCAATAGATGTTCATGACAGTCTCTCATGGTGTCCATGTCTAGTTCATGCCAAGGAACTACTCTTTTGCATTGATTTCATCCAGTAGGTATGCAAACATATAAAATTTTTCTCGCTCATACTTGGGTGGATTGTTAACCTGTGCTACATTGGCCTTCAATTATTGAGCCAACAAATCCGACCAGCCGAATGGCCTCCCATCATTCACAAACAGATTCAGTAAGACTGCCCACCCTTCAAGAAAGTTTTATGCGCTCTCTTGACAATGGATTCTGTAAGCAAATATAATGAAGAGCTGGAAATCCTTATTAAGGTAATTTTTCTTGTATACATGGGTGGTTGTCTATCAAAAATTTGATGGCACTTTCACCTAGCGCTTGATAATTTTCCTTGTGTTCACGTAGCTTTGGGTGGCATAGAATATGGATTCCATGTGCTTTACTTGCTCAACGTGGTTATACATCTACTGAATGTTTTATTCCCTGAAGGTGGAAAGCTTCTGACCGTAGGAACTACTCAATGTCATAGTCTATTCATCTGTATGTCAGACAATGCACTTGATAATGTCTGCACATGAGGAGGAAGATATCTACATGCAACCTTTTATAGCCCTAAATTTTGAATGCTAAGATAAACCTATTGGTCCTCTAAATCTACCTGAAATTCCTTTGCAAAAGTGTCTTTGATATGTTTCCATGTCAATGTTTTTCCATTCTCTATAAACAACTAAGTATCTACACATATTGACAATTCAACTGATGTCTACTCAACTCCTTCCCCACTACTTCCCTCGGTGGTTTCCTTTCATCTAGATCTCTTAGATGCCATGTTAACAGTGATTGCTAGAGAGGTTCTGAACATTTGTTGTATCTGTGGGATAGAGAGGTCACTGATGGGAAGAAAATGTCATTTTAAAGAAAAATAACTTACAAGGAAAATTCAAGCAACAAATCGGGCACTATATGGGAAGGATTATGTAATTTTTCTTCACATGGGGGACTAGATACCTGTGGGAGCTGTGATCTACATATTCCCATCAGCCAAGGTGGAAGGATGTTGGTTGAAACTGCACAATGCACAATTCAGCCTGGGCAGAGGCCTAAGAGAGACTGTGCATTCCGCAGTCTCAGTGGCCAAGCTGAGATGCTAGTTCTTCGAAATAGGAAATGCACAGTTGGAGCTAGTTTAGACTATGAACTACACAATTCCAAAGGCTAAGCTTGTGCTTTGAACCTCTAGATTTCACAGTGCTATTTGTTCATAGTGAGATCTGGCCAAGGGAAACCCAGATATGCCCAAGGGAAGTGTGAAAAACAAGAAGATTTGAGAAATAGTGTGAAGCTAAGTGTCTATGTGAATAAGTTTAGATGAATGCATGTGAATCAAGTGCTTAAATTGATCGAAGAAAAGGAAAATGAAGTATGTAAATAGAGTTTCCGCAATCACGACCATTTGTGCAAAAATAGGAAAACTCATGCGACACTTGTGAAAGGAAATCTATACTTTGAAAAAACACTTCTAAAAGTTAAAACAAGTTGAAAAATAGCAAATCTAAAGAGAAATCATTGAAACATCACTCACAGAATCCAAAAAACAAAAAGCAGCATAAAAAACGACAAAAGATGACAAAATCAAAACTCACCCAAAATAGTGAAGACAATCGTACCAAAGGTTCCTTGATATCCTCGGGAATGCTACAAATCTAAGATTGAATGTGAAAATAGGCTTAGAAGCATTGATTAAATAGATTTGTGAAAATGAGGATTTATCACGTGCATGCCTAAAATCTAATAAAGGGAAACACTTGGTGGAAGTTTGTAAAAATAACACAAGTGCCTCCTTTAGGATACTAAAACTAGATCCCCATTTTTTAGGGATTCTTTTTTCTTTATGCTATTTTTATTTTTCAGGAAATGTTCCATGCACACTATTAGAAAAGTCACCGTAGTTATGGGAACTAGGCAACATTCAGACTCAGTGCATTGCACAGTTTCTGAACTCAATGAGGGTTGTACAATTTCTAGGCTCATTGTTGGGTTGCCTCCTCATGAATGCACATTTTCTGACCTCAAGGCTCACTAACCTTCAAGATTGAGTAATTCCCATCATCAAGGTTGGTTTCCCTATAGGATTGTGTAGTTTCTATGAGCAAGCACATAAATGTTGTGGGACCAAGTTAGGGGATCAACTTGTCAGTTGGAAAATCAACTAAGTCAGAAAACACAAGCCAAAATGAAAAGATAAGTCTCAGTCGAAGCAATAATACCTGGATCAATGTGAGATGAGATATTGTGGTTAAGAAGGAAGGCTTCAAAATTAAAGCAAAGGAAACATATTGGAGGGTGGTTGTAGTCACTACAACGTTGGTGACACACTGGTAGAACTCCAGCTTTTTGTATGGACCTTGCCTTATGCAAAGCGAGTCTAACTCTCCCAAAAATATTTTTCAATTATTTGATTATCATAGGATTTTCACTTGGCTTGAGTTAAAATGTAGTCCCTAAAATTCTCTTTATTGGAAGCGAACATACCAACCCGATTCAAACTGAGTTGTTTCGATTGGGGATAAGGGGTATACAGATGCACAAGTAAAATAGATTGTCAAAGTTTTAGTTTCATCTATTGTGTTTCTCTGCTATCGGTAGGCCTGCAGAGTACCTTGGCAGAGTCAGTTGAGGAACACAAGCATTATGTAGTTTCCAGCAAGTTGGATAATACCCCAGCAGAGTTACTTGCTTCACCTCTCTCCACAGGAAGCCTTTCTCTTCTTTTTCCCTTTATTTGATTTTTATTTTTTTCATTTCTATTTGTTCAAATAACTTTGCATAGTCACTTATTTATTTCATGGGACATAAGAGGGATCCCGACTTATTGAGAGAAGAAGAGGTTGTTCCTTGAGAGAAGGATATTTATATGTACCTCTGACATACTTGTTAAGTTTTCCCCCTTCTCCTTACTCTAATTGACTTAGTTGATAAGGGTCATCCAAAAATACAAGACCGATTAGAGTAGGCGATACTAGTTAAAAGTGCAAGAATCGTCATTTGATCATGACTCTCTCTGGAAGGAAGGTATTTTCCATCCAAGTATCATCAACTAAAGGAATGTAACATTCACATAAAGAGATGGAATAGATAGATAACCAAGTGTTCATAGCAGTACATGTTCCTCTTGAACTTCACCCTGCTTGTTTAATAAGAAAAACATGGTTTCGTGTGAAAAATAACCTACAACTGCAAAAGAAAACAAACAAAGGAAATAAGTGGGGTAAAGCAAAAAAAAGTAAACCAAATAAAGAAACAACAAGCAAAGAAAATTAACTAATCCTACTCCTAACCTAAGCAGAACATAGGCCAACTTACATAAAGCGATACTTCCAATGCAGCCCCTGGCAGATTGGCTAGCCCATGTACGCGAGAGCATGCATGTCAAGAAAGATATACAAGTAAACCAACAAACAAAAAAAATAAGACAATTCAAACCAAAATGTTTGAAGCTTGAGTACATCCATAGAAAATTAAAAAACTAAAAGCGCATGAAAGACACTCTGCGAATGTACCATGGTGTCCTAACACATTGCGATTCGAAGACAAGTAGGTACACACTTTCAAAATTGAAAAAGAGAAAACATGAAGAAAGAAGAAAATTTTTGTTTTTCAACAAGGCTTGCTATGTACGACTCCTTCAATGATTGAGTGATAGTATCATGTTACACAAATGGAGAATGTGAAAATTGTGAGATAGATTGATTTTCAATGTGAACAACAAAGTGATGAGGAGCCTGGAAGGATTCAACACATTTATGATTAGAAGTTTAACTAACCTAAAGGCTACGAGAACATGAAATAACCATAAACTCAGGTTGAAGTGCCTCAACAACTTGGGGAGGATCCAGTTCATCGGAATATGGATCATTAAAGACTAGTGGATTAGAAAGATCAACAATGAACAAATCAAAATCGTGATCAGAATGAATGAAAAAATCATGACATCCATGATTAGAAAGTTCAAGATCACGAACATAGGAATCATCATGATCTAATGAATCATAAAGAGGGGATGATGGAAAATGAGAAATTTCACCCTCTATGTTCCATGAAAGATAATATGAGAGATTGGGTAGATCAGGAAGAAAAATTTTGTCCTCTTCACGTACAAATTAAAAACTGGTATTCCATGTGTTCTGCGAATGATCGAAAGTAGAGACATCTGAACATGAATTTTCAGAAGATTGAATAGGAATGATAGAGTCGTGGAATATGTCAAGACAAAGAGGAAGAGGTACAGACAAAAGGAGGTCATCCTTCACCACAGATTCTTGTTCAAACTCCCACACATACTCATAAAAACTGATATCGTAGGTTGGTTGTTCAACACTAACTCCATCTAGAACTTGATCCTTGTGAACATTATAAGAGAGATACGAGATAGGTGAACACAACATAATAAAATTAGAAGAATCAAAGGGACCAAAGGATGGAGGATGACGAGATAATACTTCATCGCAACCATCAGAGTCAGAATCCAAACATGTGGTAAAATTCTAAGTAAGTGGGGATTCTCAACTTCTCCCACCTCGCCTTGCGGAGCTAGATCTATTTGATGGGAAGGGGATGGAGGGTCAATTGGAACAACAACCTTGTCCATCTATATTTTAGGAGTTGTAACATTAAGGTATGTTGGGAGAGATTCGAAAGATTCCAACTCATGTGGATTTTCATAAATGTGAACAAGATATTGAAATATTCTAGCCAAGAACTCCCAACAAACTTCATTTTATGGAAATTCAAAGCAATAATAAATGAAATGATCATGAATATTCCGAAGATATTTGTCATATCTTTTTCATAATTTTAAAATTTCTTATTGAGGGCTTTACAATCATAGAGAATGAAAGAACGTCATGAATCCACAACAAAATTTTTGAAAGAGTGTATGGAGGTTGTGGGAAATGTGTAACACCATTTCTTTTTGCGTCCTTCAAACATGAGATCAAACAACCCACAAGAAAAATCCTTAGATTGGATGTCATGCCTGTCACAAAAGCTAAGAAAATAAAATGTGTGCTTGAGCAAGGTTATTCCACCCTCGCCATTGAAATTAAGCTTGGAAAGGTCGTTTAAAATGCTCGTAAGAACTTTCATATTTGCAAAGTTAGAAGAACCTGTCGGGGTTGTGATTTCATGAGAAGACATCAAATAGGTGCATAAATTCAAAATAGACTTCAAGGGATCAGCATGTCATCTAGCCCTCCTTCTAGCACCAGAAATGTTGATGGTGCCAGACTAGCCAAAATTCAAGGGATCTCCCCGATATGAAGTCCCAAGTAGACCTCAAACCATGTGAAGTAGGAGTCCCAATAGTGGGTGGTAATGTAATGCCTTGACCGCGGAAACACATAGAGGAAAGTATGATAAATTTGGGTAAGAGCAAGTGTGTGACCCTATAGAGATTCAAGTGTGATGCATGGAGGTTTGAACACACAAAGGGAAAAGTAAGTGTTCCCCTTGGAAGCCTGTAATAGTACGCAACTTGAAAGGAATACACGAGCGAAATAGCATCCCAAGGTAAGATGCTGAATAGTCCACAAGCTAAAGTTGCGAGTTAGTCCAACAAAATGCATTCAACAAGGTTCATACAAATGGAAACAAAATAGTTCATAGCATATGTGTCAGTTAAATAACATACATTTCCAATACAACAAGAATAGTCCTACTATATTAACATCATATACATGAGAGCATGTTGGCTCTTATTTTATTATTATAAGTGAAAGTTCCATCCATACATATGCCATTGATGATCAATAGCTGCAATAGTGGAACATTACATTCAAGAACACCTACTCCTCCAAAGAGGTATACTCGCTCTATGATATGGAGAACCCAAGGCTATGCACAATACTCCCAAGCTCTTTCTAAGGCTAAGCCTAGCCAAAATCTTGGCTTCCAAAAGCATGTTACATGAGTTATGAGGTTCTATTTACAACAAGAGTGGGTGACTCTTCAACTCCGCTTTGTGACCTTTGGACTAACCTCATGACTCTTCAACTTCTTCACAAAATGGCACATTATATTACATGGTGATTCTTCATATTCCAATATTGGCACCTGGAATTTCACTTACAACATAATTACAAATAATATTACATTTTCTATTTCTACTCATATAAGATGAAATAGGGTAGGGTTAGCCCAACAAGACACAACACTATGACTCTAGAATCTGGGGGAAGTCTAGCTCAACAACCTCCACTTGCTACTTCTTAGACACATATTGGTGCCAAGCTTGGTAGTGTATGATGGTGTCCTCAAACTGCTAATAATGTCTTGCTGGAAGTGGACTCTAGCCTCCATAGCATCTAGGGACATTGTCTTGGAAGTTGTGTCCAACTCATTTTGAAGCATGAGAAATATTTGTTGACTTTCACAGGATAACCGATGAACTTCTACATGTTTTGTATGCTTATCTCCACGTCTTCCCTAGTGGCATCGTGTCTTAGCTACTCCAAGTACTCTGCAACCTTCTGTCGGACTTGGTTCTTGGGTTTAGCTTTGGTTACAGAACTGATTGATGGGATCTCATGTGTTCTCACCAAGACATACAAGCTATTGTACAACCTCACATATGAGTCATGTGTGCTTCCAATGAATGAGGCGATATGTTTATTGTTCTAAATCAACATTCAAACCTTCAGTTTTTCGATTCATTCTATGGTTTGATTTTCTTCACTAAGTGAAGTAGGGCAACTTTGTACCACATTGTTTATTCCTCTACAAAGGCGATGGTAGGCCATGTGTTTTTTATATTTTTAACAAAGACTATTCTCTACTGCTATAGGCCATGTAAATGCACAACTACTTTATGCACAGTGACACATTTTTCATAGAGCTTCTGCATAGTTTCTCCAAGTGTTGATACTTCAGCAAGTATCACTACTCTCATATCACCTAATGCAGAAACCACATTTTGTCCTCTTTCTTAGAGTTGTTATGCCTCTTTCCTGGTATAGTGCAATTTTTGTGTCATTTTCTCATTCTCGAGCGTCAAATATTGAAAATTTGATCTTGTTTATCCTACAAAGGCCAAGATGGCTTCAGAAATGGTAGTTGGATGCTTCCGAGTGTATGACACTATCACCCTTACTTTGATGAATGCAAGTTTCTATCACTTATAATTTTCTCAAGGTTAAAGAAAGAAATTTTCGAGGTAACGACAAACCTAATCTTCTAGACTCGGGTTCTAGCGAACCTAAGTCTAGAGAGGGATCTCTCTTTATAATTTAACTTTGTTTTGGTGGGATTTTAGGCTAGTTCGTAGTGCTCATAAGGTTTTGATTTTTGTTGGGTGGTGGAATTTTGGAAATAGATGGACAGAGAAAGGCTTTCAAGCCATTGGGCTATGGAGTCAAACAAAGGATGACTTAACTGCATCAGATCAATCACTAAAGGAAGAGTTCATAGGGTAGTCTACGAAGCAAAAGGAAAATCTTCAGGTTCCAATGGATGAGGTAGTCCTAACCAGGGTGAAATGGCAATGGAGAATCCCTAGAGTAGGATCAAGATGAAGAGAAGAAGGAGAGGGTAACTAAGAATCCTTTACTATCGACCTAGGGGGGAAAGCTATAGAATTAAGGGAGCAATTAAGAATTCCTAGACCAAGATAGCTTAGCAAAAAACATAGAGAATGTAAACAATCAAGACAAACAACATTAAAGCTAATTATGAAATATCATTCCTTGTTTACCATTTAGATTTCATAGAGACATATGTGAATATTTATAAACATGAAGAGAAAACAGTAATAAACATGAGAGATAATACTTATTTGATTTCCGTTGTGCACAAGAATCATGTGAAATGTCATTAACTTTATTCCATGATCCAGCAAGCCAATCTAGTCTTGATTACAATAGATCCTTAACTTGAGAATAAAATGTCTATAGAAATGTCTTTGAATCCACCCAAAATACTTCAAATGAAGAAATATTTATACAAATTCTAAATTGAAATAGCTTGAAAAAAATCAAGATTGGTTTTACAAATATCTCAAACTGTTTTACATTAATAGACCTTAAATAAATGACATTCAAAAATAATGAATCTATTTGGCACTAATTTTATGGATTTATGGTGACAAAGAAGAGAAAGTCGAATCCGATAGGAACTCTTAATTGATGATGAGGCATCCTAGTCACTAATTGCATCCTTTCTTTGTGCATTATGCTCTAACAATTCTCCAAGATTAGGGCCTATTGATACGTTTGTATATCTCAATCTGAGATAGATATGTAAAAAGTGAAAGAGGTTATTGTAGATAAGTATGTTTTTGAGATAAACGACTCTCGGTTTCCTAAAATTCATCTCCAGTGGTCTTGTTAGGCCCTCTAATACTAGTGATTACCCCATTACTATTGTAGTTGTACCCCTTATTAATATTGTTGTGCCCCTATTGTCCTCATATTGTTATTAATGTGCCCCATAGAATCCATCTATTGTTATTTCTTTGGCTTTATATTATTATTGTTAGGTCAGATGGGTTATATTGTAACTCCTTAGACTCCTATATATAGAAAGGAGGTTTTGTCATTTGAATCATCAAGGAATCATTCATGTATGTAATGTAAAGGAGGTTTCCCCCTCAAGGAGGCTAAATTATATGGCATTGATCTATCTTTTCTATCCTTTTGTGAGCTGGTTTCATAACATTTGGTATTAGAGCTTTGGATTCCAAGGTTTTGTTGTTCCAAATAGGTCATCATGGAATTTTTGCTATAACTTTTTTTCTGCGATGTTTCAGAATCTAAAAAAAAAATCCATTTGAAACGAAATCTCACTAAACCTCAGTGTTGTGGGGAAAAATGCCTATGCAGGACGATCCTATCCACCTAAGGTGTGACAGTGCCTTAGCAACAAACGAGTACAGCTATTCTGGTTTCTTCCTTTATGAAATGTGAAAGAAGAGAGATCAATAGACTTACCGGTGTCTTCTGTTTGTCCCTCGATCCGGTCTCTCTTCTCTTTGGGTGTTCACAGCTACTTGTCGATCACAAGAGAACAGCTACTTGCGACAAGAGAAGAACATTACACAAAGACATATATTCACATTCATAACTAGTTTAGGATTAGAAATAAACCAAATACACTAATACATTCATACATCAAAATACATCAGCATACAGGAGAAACCAAGATAGCTTTATTGATGAATAACAAGGTTCAGGAAGAGATACAACCCAAAGGGCTCCAATCCAGCATCTCCTTCCCAGCAAATGGAATTCCTATCTTCACCCGTTTCAAAGCATTAAGCGCCCAATGATTCCAGTCTCAAACCAACAGCAATTCTTTGCAATAACAAAATTCTAGCCTCTAGATCTCATGGAGGAGAGATCCATATATAGATGTTTGGAGAGAGGATGAGTCAGCTTGAGATCTGACTAGTTTCCTCTCCCTCTGTCAGTTCTTGAGTCCACTTGGAGGTTCTTGCTTCCACCTCGAGATTTGGAACCTCTTACTCATCACCAGTCGAATTCCCTGAGGCAAGTGTCATTTTGGAAGCTTCCTGGGTTTTGACACCTTGAGAAATGAGCCTGCCACTTGTCCACTCTCGTTCAGCGCAGGTAGCCTTTGTTCCAGTTGACATTCAATGTAGGTAGCCAGTGTTGGCTTTGACATTCAGCGCAAACAGCTAGTGTAGCCACTGAAATGATCCTGAATTGACTTGTTTTGAGCAGTTTCAGGTGGAGAACTTCTGTGAATTGCTGTGGTTTGTTAGCCTTGTTCCTCTAGGGGTAGGAACAACATGTTTAGGGACTTTGGATCCCTTAGATTATGGACATTTCATGCTCAATGTTGTAAGGCACAAAAATGTCTATAACAGTTGCCCCCTAAAGTATGAGGCTGTTTATCGGGCGAAATGCTTTATCAGGGGGATCCGAAGTTCATCCAATGCTGGGAGGAGACCTGTAATAAGATACAATACAATACATTATTTTTCATACTACTTTCATGATCTAGTTGAGGCGGGCATTCCCATGCTCAGCTTTATAAATACATTTTCTGTACATAGAACAGACAATTATCTGATGGTAGACTGATAATTTTGATGAAATTATCATCCTTTGAGTAGGATGATTATCTGCTGCGATGATGTACATGTCAATGTCTTTATCTTTCCTGAATATATATCGCAGCCCGGATGGATGAAACTAGATCCGGGGTCTTCAAACTCCTTCGATCTTCACTCTAAGTACAAGTCGATCCATGTGAGAAATGTTCTGAAGTCGAACATGGAAAGACATCGCTTGATTACCGGTCAATGATGTAAACCGTTAACAAGCGCGAGAGGAATCACCGATAATGATAATGACCCTCAAGGTACTGTAGTACAATTCACGTGGTGTGAATAAAGGACTTGGCGTCGAACACCACGCAAAATCTTTCGGTCGAAGGTCATTGATGTATACCTGTCGCCAGAAGTGAGAAACTTGCCATTGTGGCATGCAAGCTTCAAAGTACTGAAGGGGTTGTTCCTAGATCAACTTCTCGGATAATGAGCTGATGTAGACAAGAAGCGATCCGTCAAAGGAGGGCCTCGATGAATCCCACATCAGTGACATGGAACGGAGCTAATGATTTTAATGGAGGTGAAAACGATCTGTGACATATGATTCAGGGTGGCGGTCATGAAAGGATGAAGGATAATGTATGGCAGTGGATGGGACACGGTTGACTCTTCTGAATGACTTCTCTTGAACATGTGGCGACACTGATACGATGGATCGGTAGCATTACCCCAAATATGGATGGTATGGAGAGACCATGGATGTGACCGGTGAATGAAACAACCCAACCCGATTGTGGTACGGAGGAAAAGTGTCATGTTCAAGAGCGACTTGCTACCATCAAAGTTTTCTTTAGTTTCTCCCAATTTTTCCCCAGTCATTGCTGACCAGTACCTCTTTATTTTTGTCAAGCTTGAGGAGGATAACATATGCGTGTTCTATAACCTGCCCTTCGGGCAAGCCCATCGCTATGTTTTAACGAGCCTAGCGATAGTGAAACTCGTTCTCGTCTAAAGACAAGTTTGTCGCTATTTAAGGATTTTAACGAGTCTAATGACAAGGATAACTCGGTCCTTTTCATTTTTAGAGAGTCTGAAAAGGTACATAAAGTTAACTCCAAAAGTCCTTTTTCGTCATCTAATCCCTTAAGTCCGAAAAAGTATAAAAAAATACAGAAGGGATGATTTTTCGATAGTTTTAACGAGCCGAACAAAACAAGCGCTCGATCTTTTTGTGCAATAATCCCTCAAGTCCAAAAAGATTAAAATCTACAGGAGGGACAACTCTTCCGGTCACTTTAACGAGCTGGAAGGCCAAAACTCGGCAATCTTTTCATATTTTACGAGTCAGTTGAAAAGAGCTTAAAGAAGACTCGTCTTTTGAGGAACGAGTGATAAACAAGGTTAGCAGCTGATTCCAGGTACAGGTTGGAATTTTCCAATCACGGCAGTGTCACAAGGATGGCTAGGTGAAATCACTCTTTGCAGTTGTTCCTCAATATGGGTAAACAATCATATGGAGGTGAACGATCGGCCAAATGAAAAGTGGAGGTGAAGGTGCAAACACGACCAAGGCTTTAATGGCTGATGATACTACATTCACAGTGGTTATTTACCGGGATAGGTTCATTTTTTATTTTAAAATGAGCTTAAACGCTGGTGGAAACAATTGCTCATTGCTTATGTTTATTTTTTAACGAGCATGAAGTCCGCGTTAAAACTGCTCGGATCTTGCGTTTATTTTTTAACGAGCATGAACTTTGTGCTAAAACTGCTCGAATCTTGCGTTTATTTTTTAACGAGCATGAACTTTGTGCTAAAACTGCTCGATATTATATGGTCAAATCTTCGATTTTTACCATGACTAGCTTTGCCCTTTTCAAAGATAGTACTGTATCCTCAATTGTTGCATCAAACTAGTTAGAAACGAATAACATTTGTATGGAAATGAGATTAGAACCCTAATATTTTGCTTTGAACTACGTAAAAAGCAATTAAAAGGTGTTTTTACCTCTCATTTTACCATTTCATTTGAACTTGGTTTGTTGGAGCTTTGGAGGTGCCTGTTCCCCCTTGATTTTCAATAGCTGATTCCGGGAGATTCTGCGGACGATTTTCGGCGCCGTATGGACCAGGTAGGAGCTAAACTCTAGCTCTTTCTTTTCACGGTTTCCTTTTTCCATTCTGTGCCTGTTTTCCTGTTCTCATGAGCCCCTGG
The DNA here is from genome assembly GCA_031772625.1 of Pinus tabuliformis. NCBI lineage: Eukaryota > Viridiplantae > Streptophyta > Pinopsida > Pinales > Pinaceae > Pinus > Pinus tabuliformis. The sequence goes on from CM062810.1 coordinate 585,463,639, forward strand.
GGTTTTGCTAGGGCGCTCTTCCATCAGCGCAGGCAGTCCATTCGAAACCTGCGTTGAATGTCAAGCTGCCTGAAGGCAGTTTGGCCTTCAACGCAGGTAGGACACCAGCCAATTGCGTTGATCATAGAAAAGTAGTTCTATTGCATAGTTTTTGATGAAATTTTGCCATTTTTCATCAAATCCAGGATCTTACTCTTTCTCTTGTTTGTTTTGCAGGGACTTTTGAGCAAAATGACCCTCACATGGTGAGAACGAGAACATGAAGAAGAGGACATGATTGCCCTTCATGACCCTGTCACGGTGAACGCGATGCGGAACTGCGGCCTGCTGAAGTTCTTCCGTATCTCTAGTATGAGAGCACAGATCTCTTTACTGCAGTATATGCTTGATGCTTGGGATCCTATTAACCAAGTATTTAAGATCAGGAGCAAATCCATCCCTTTGAACGTGGTAGACATTTACTTCTTGACTGGTTTGTCGAGGCGGGGTGCCCCCATTTCTTTGTCTGGTTCGGCCCGAGGGAATGACTCCGTGAGAGATTATGTCTGCCAGTATCGCAGGGAGGGATCCCAGCCGAGCAGAGACGGCAAGGTTGTTATCCGTGAGATTGCTGACAGGTCTCTCAGGTCCATTCTGTATACTATTGGTAGGATGGCCGGTAGCGCATCTCTACATGTTGCCAACAGATCTTATGTGCAGCACGCCTTGGAGTGTCTCCAACCGAAAGTATTCAACTGGTGTGATGCAGTACTTCTTCAGATGAAAATTCAGTTGAACAAGGTAAAGGACGGGAAGCTGAAGAACTTTGGATTTGGTTCTATTCTGACTGCCTTTGCCTTGGAGAAAATACCACTGATGCAGCCTCAGTATATCGCACTCGACTTGCCTTCTCCTACCGAGCCACGCATGCAGAGATGGGTTGATCACATGTCTAGACATGCTGGTCAATCTCAGATTTCTTTCACTGATACCTTCTTCAGGTGGTTCGAGCGTCAGGAGATGGTCTATTCTGAGTATCCATATGTTGGTATGGATTTCCGAGGTGATCCGGACTTGGTACTGCCGGATGGCGAACAATGGGGCGCTATCGGTAAAATCTTTGACCATATTACTGTTTACTGTTCTTATTTATAATGTCCTTGTGCTTTATTCTATCAAGACTTTAATCAAACTCATGTGTGCATGCAGATGTTGGTCCTGTTCGTCCAGCAGTTCGCCCGAGAGCGCCAGTTGTTGCCCCAGCAAGGGAGACTGCTGGGAGAGTTATTCTCCACGACCTTGATATAACCGAGACCCTTACAGCTATGCAGGAGCAGGTTGAGAGCCTTACTCTCGACATTCCCGATGTGAGGATTGATGAGTTACCTTTACAGTTGCAGCGGCATACTACTGGTGTACCTAGACGATGGACTCGTCTCTTGCGCATGATTGCACAGGCCGTGACGTGCTATCATGAGCATCACTAGACTAGGGTGCCCCCTAGCATTTTTGAGTTTTTGGGTCATACGACCGATTTTGTCTTGGCTACATAACATTATGTATGAACGATAAACAGCTTACATATATATTTTGATTTTCGAGTTTTATTCTGGTTGAGTTCCATGATCCATATGTACAACATTGATGATGTGTCTCTTTTTTATAAATGTCGCAAATGTCTATCTAACACATAGTTTGCTAATGAGTCGGTTAATGTGTTTAAGTTTTTGGAAATATGCTGGTATTGAATTGAATCAAACTGTCTTTCCAAAATCTTAACCCTTAGGAACATGCGATAAATAGCTGGATTGCGAACGGAATATATACCATTGAGTTGTAGTATTACGAGTTGTGAGTCTAGCCTGACAATTAGTCGGCGTATACCATGGGTGATGGCATCAGAGAGTAGTTCTATCAACGCGCTATACTCAGCGATGTTATTCGTCGATTGCCCAATACATACACCTCTGAAACTTACTAACTCTCCGCTTAGATCAAAAATGGCCCAGGCTGCGGAGGACAGGTTCCGCGAACTACAACTCGCTCCGTCGGCATATCCAACACATGTCTCCAGAAGGTTTGACATCTGCAATAAATGTAAAAAGGTGGATCACTTCGACCAAAACAAATACTTTAGCGAAAAAAAAATACAACAAAAGCATACAGGTTACTATTTAAGCATAGTAACGCTTGAGGTACAACCCATTACGGGGTTGCGCCAGTGGAATTCCGTCATAATCCATTAACTCATAGGCTCCTTTTGCTAATACTCTTTTAACAATATAGGGGCCCATCCATAAAGAATTAAATTTACCTGCTCCCAATTTATCGGATTCTTGGTCATAAAGCAAGACCAAGTCACCTTCTGAGAAGACACAAGGTTTGACATTTTTGTCGAATTGTGCCTTGACTCGTTTCTTATGGGCTTCGTTAGCCAAAGCGGCATCACGACGGGTTTCATCCAATTGGATTAATTCCAAGAAACGATCCTCTTCTTCCGAAGTTCTGGGGAGGAGATCAATTGCGAGTTTAAGCGACGAAATTTCACACTGGATTGGCAAGACTGCTTCCAGGCCATACACCGGTTGGAAAGGTGTGAACCCGGTCGCGTTCTTTACCGATGTTCGGTAAGCCCACAAGGCTGAGTATAGGATTAGGTGCCACCTTCTTTTGTGAACCCTGATCATCCTTTGCAACATACGCTTCAGGACCTTGTTGATTGCTTCAACTTGTCCGTTGGCTTGCGGATAATACGGGGTAGAGCTGTCGTGAGATAGCCCTAGCTTGGCAGCTAATTCGACCATCATGTGATTGCGAAAATGCGATCCATGATCTGTAACTATAGCCTGTGGTACGCCGAACCTGGTGACTACATGATTGAAAAAGAAAAGGGCAGCTGTTTCACCAGTGTTATCTAATGTAGGCATCGCCTCGGCCCATTTGGTAAAATAGTCAACCGCGACTATAATATTCCCATGCCCCCCGGTCGAGGTGGGGTTACATTGCATGAAATCGATGCCCCACTTGGCGAAAGGCCCAACAACAACTATTGGCTGTAAAGGTGCGGGTGGTCTTCTGGTTTTTCTATCGAAAATTTGACAAGCATGGCAACTTCTGACTGCGGTTATGCAATCTTTGAACATGGTTGGCCAGAAGTATCCTGCTCGTAAGATTTTCTGTGCTGTAGCATATCCAGATTGATGTCCCCCACACGTTCCTGAATGACATTCATTTAGGGCTTTTTCGGCCTCTTCATGGGTGAGACACCTCCTCAGAACTGTATCGATACCACGACGGTAAAGCATATCATCGACGATCATGTAGTCTTTCGCTTGGTATCGTATACATTTTTGTTCTGAGTGAGAGGTGTCAGGCCTGAATTTTTGGGTTTGGAGATAAATGATTATATCTCCATACCACTCATTGCTTGTAGATATCAGAAACAAACTTTCGTCCACGATTGACTCTTCCGATGTTTCATCGTTGGACGACGATGGGAGATCACACAATAATTCTGCGAAAACTAAAGCTTTCTTTGATTTGGATTTTACAAATTCCAGATCAAACTCTTGAAGGATCGCTATCCATTTTGAATATTTGCCCCCCAGCAACTGTCGCGACAATATATAAGTCATGGGGTTGCAATCTGATAGAATGGTAGTTTTCCGAAAGAGGACATAATGTCGAAATCTTTGTATCGCTTGAACAGCAGCGAGTGCTAGCTTTTCAACATAAGAATATTTGCTTTCTGTATCATTCAAGTTTTTACTTAAATAATATATAGGATGTTCAATTTCATCGACTTCTTGAACTAAAACCATCGCAATGGTCGTATCCGCTGCAGCTAGATACAGGTTAAAATCTCTTTGATAGTCCAGGGCATACATTAATGATGCTTTTACTAGAGAATCTTTCAAAGCATCAAAGGAAGCTTGCGCCACCTGATCCCAGACAAAAGGTACATCCTTTTTCAAAAGACGAGTATAACCTTTAGCAAGTTCTGCGTAATTTGGAATGAACCTCCTCAGAAAGTTTGCTTTCCCTTGGAGTTTCTGAATCTGAAGCAAATTTGAAGGTGGAAGCAAATTAATGATTGCCTGAACCTTGCAAGGGTCAAGCTGAATCCCATCCTTAGAGACCACAAAGCCAAGTAAACGACCAGAACCGACGCAAAACACACATTTTTGCGGATTGAGTCTTATCTTGTAGTGTCGGCAACGTAGAAATATCGCTCTTAAATGCTTCGGATGATCAGTCCGCTTTCACGAATGAGCTGGAAGGTCGTCGAGATAAGGTTGAACGATGTTCTTGATGTCATGGAAGGCATAATTCATTGCCCTATGAAACGTCGCCCCTGCGTTCTTTAAACCAAAGGGTAATTTTCGATAAGCGAATGTGCCCCACGGACAGATGAATGCAGTCTTTGACTGGTCCTGTGGGCGGATATTTATTTGATTATACCCAGAAAATCCATCCATAAATGAAAAGATTTCACATCCAGAGCATTCATCAATTATCTGGTCGGTGAAGGGTGTAGTGTAGGTTTCCTTCGGACAAGCTTGGTTTACATCCCTATAATCGACACACACTCTAATTGTCCCTTGTTTCTTCATAACAGGGACAATATTCGATACCCAATCGGTTAGAGGAACCGGGTAGATGAAACCAGCATGGAGAAGTTTTTCAACTTCTGCCTTAATGGCAGCGGCTTTCTTGGGGTGCACCTGCCAAAGCCGTTGTCTTACTGGTTTGACATCAGGATACATCTTAATTTCATGTTCAACGATACTCGAGTCAATGCCTGGCATTTCATCATATGACCAAGCAAAGACATCTCTGAATTCGCGAAAAAGAGCGTTATATATTTCTAGTTCTGAAGGAGAACATCCTTTGTCGACATAAATATTCTCTACAACATTTGTCTTAGTCGAGATATTTATGGCTATAGTCTCTTCAATATTGGATAAGTTTCGCTCGGAATCCACCGTATTTACAGTATTTGATAGGAATTCAAAAACTGAAGGGTGATAAAGGTCATGCTGAGTATCTTCTTCACATTCTGGAAGAAGGGAACGATGGTGGCAATCATTCCATGGTGCCCCCTCAATCAACATTGATTGTAGGATTCCTTCGTCAGTCCCATGTACTTTCGACCAAGGATCCAGTGGGGTACCATATTCTCTAGACCTATCTACCCAAACGCTTGATGAGCGTTGATTTGGGTTCGCCTCCCATGCTTGAAACATTGATTGCTACAATATTTCAATGGGGCTTGGGGGCAAAACCATTGCATGATCCATTTTGACATCGTCTTCTGAGATCTTCGTGGAAGATATCATGTTGCAGGCTCTTACGAATGCTACTTCTCCTATATAGAATGGAGGCGGAAGTGCGAAAGTTCCCATTAATGTGGGGTCTTTCAGTAGGCCTACTCCAATGTCTTGAAGCGAATGGTTGCTTCCATGGATCATGGGAATGCTTCTTGTAACTTGTGAACCATTATGGAGGAAGTCTTGTTGGTCGACGATCGTAATCCCTCCTTGAAAAGGGAATGCGATCTTCCGAAAATAAGTCGACACAACAGCTGCCATGGCATATATCCACGGTCTTCCCAGTAGGATGTTGTAGTCCAGATTCCCATCGATGACTTCAACATCTATTTCTACTGTTTTTCCTCCCAGTTCAACTTTCAAGTTATTAAGGATACCGCACGGGGTATATGTCCTTCCGTCGAATGCTTTTAATGTCGTCGAAGATCGCGACAAGGTTGGAGATCCTAATGTTTTCCAGCAACTCATCGACATAATACATGTAGATGCCCCCTCATCAATAATTGTTTGGTGAACGGTTTTGTTGAGGGCTTTCACTTGAATAAGGAAAGCTAGCTGAGCTGGTAACTGAGGATCGTATCCTTTGTGATCAAAGGATACAAGATTGGAATCCTTAGGATCAACCCCACCAATAGCCGATAACAAAGCCTGCCTTTGGGATGGGCAATTTTGTAGTACTTCAAGAGTCGACATAGCGGATGGCGATTGGGCCAAATCTTCCACTATGTTATAATGCTGCGCCGCTCTGGCGTGAGGATTAAATGTCGACTTGTGTACTACTCCCTTTGGCGGTCTTATTGTTAATTCAGGAACGATGGGTGGCACAACTTCGGTCAAAGTTGTTGTCGAACTACTAGGTTGTTCATTAGCCTTGTTGTTCGACAGCTTTGGATTCCTGTAATCTTTATTCCTCGTCAAAGCATCATTTTTCCACTTTCATACAAACAACATAAGCACTTGGGATCGAGAAGCATTTTGATTAGCAACCAGTTCGGTTCCCGGGCTTGGAAACGGATCAGTCAACACAGCTAAGGTTTTCGAACTCTTAAAGAATCTTTTAAGCTCAGCTTTGTATGGACAATCTGCTGTCCAATGATCCTCATCGCATATATGACACCCCGCAGGGGGTTTCCTTTTTCTCCCTTTCTTTTTCTTCTTGCCCCCTGGCTGCTTCAGTTTTTTTCCCTTGTCGGTCGACATGGCATTTACTTCCGAGGCAAGAAGTTCGTCTTTTGCATTTTGATCTGAAATCTTACGGGCATTCTTGGACATAGCCTTTGCCGATTTCGCGTTTGTCGTGCCAATCAAGCCATCGCTGGCGTGAGAGTCATTGTTTGATTTAGGAGGAGGAGGAATTGAGAATTCCGGTCTAGGGGCGTCAGGTATTTTGTCGTAGAGCGTGCCAGACTGAGTATAGACCAAGTCTAGATATTGCGCATGAGCGATAACTTGCTCTTCCATTACGACTCCCCCCTTTGCCACATCTTCCCTTATAGGAGGAAGTAACGACGTGATAAACCATTCAGCTAATAGCTGATCGGGAACATACGTTTTTACCATCCTACGACGACGTCGCCACTCATGTATATGATCAGATATGTGAGTGGCCATTGTCTGTTTGAAGTTGGTTAGGAGTTTCATTCCTGTTTCATACCTTATCGGTAATGTAAAATGGGTTAAGAAAGTCATGGCTAGGGTACTGAAATTGTCGAATGAAGCTCTAGGCAATTCAATATACCATTTTGTCGCTGGACCCGTTAACGTCCTCTGAAAAAGGCGAAGTCTTATCGAATCATCATTCAGGGTGTTTGATGAACACCACAGATGAAATGTCATGACATGATTCGATGGATCTTCACCCGGATTTCCATTAAATTTAGGAATATCTGACGGAAGTTTATGCGGAATCGCTGGCCACCAAGGGGCATAAGCAATCGGATCATTCGTCAGCCAGTTTAGATCTGGTAATTCTAGAGTTGCTATAAAGGGCAACTGTTGATTCAAGTTAGGCGAAGCATACCCAAGATAAGATGGAATCGCCTGAGCAGTGGGTCTTTGCATACCAGCATAATGTATTTGATGCTGGCAACTTTGACAAGGTTGATGGGCATCACCATTATAGTATGGTTGTTGATAACCGCTTTGGAAATGTAGCTGCCCATTACTTACAAAGACTTGTTGCTCAGGTCCTTGATATGATTGTTGGAATTGCGGTTGACCAATACTGGATGATTGACCAAGATGAGGAGTCACAGTACCTGTTTGAGCCTGAGTCACTCCAGATAAGGAGGCACTAACCGGAGGTTGTGATTGGGTTGTCGAGACAAGAGGCTGTTGTATGGCAACCTGAGAAACTTGGGGTTGACATACAACAGGTAGCGCTTGTACTTGCGACGCAATCACCATACCAGGTATAGTGGGAATATTCGACACAGGGTGGACTGGTTGCATTGAATATGTAACCCTTGGTTGCTGAGGTAGTATTGGTACCCAACCGCTGGATATAATTCCAGTTTGACCTGAACTTTTTTGTAAACTCCCATATGGTTGTTCTCCGGGAGGGAACAATGAAAAGGCATACTGCCCTCCATATGGTGGCAATCCAGTACTTAAAGTGTAGATTGGCCTTTGAAGACACATTGGATCAATTTGTTGAGTTTCAACATAAGAAATACCAGATGATAATCCGGATGAAGAAATAGGAACTAACCATGTCGTCAAAGCAGTCCCTGATGGGACTCCGGCTTGTTGTTGATAACTTGCCGGGACAGATGGTATACCATCGAACATCATTGGGGTGGTAGCAGGAGGCTCTACCGCTGCTGTGTCGGATGACACAGTCCTAGACGTCGACGGTTGTTAAGACATATCTAGTCTATCCAAAATATTTTCTAGCGATTCTACAAGAACTTATGATGAAAAGAGACTAACTTCGAAGATCAACGAGGGAATGGTGATGATTATTCCGTTTAAAATAAATTTTAACGACGCTTGGACACAACTCGCTTTTTTAATTTTAAAGAGTCGAGAAAAAGCTAAAGATGACTCTAGTCTCCTTCGATGTATTAACGAGCCCGAAGTGACAAATGCTCGGATGGACTTTTTCGTTATAGAGTCTGAAAAAGGCCAAAAGGAACTGCTCTGGAGTTCTAGGCAGAGGGTGTGCCAAACTTCTCGCAAAACCGCAGAATACTTTTTAGGGTACGGGCGGTCGATCTTCCTGAATGTTGTGTTCAGTGCATTGCGATCAGTAGGGCGGCCGACACGGCTTCCTAAGGATAAAGGTTTTATGCCTATAGGGGTCTCCCAATATATACGCGACGGTACGTGGGAGCACAATCCCTACTGGAGCTATCGTCCCTCAGGAGGAATCACCCACCATCCACGAGATCGACAGTCACCAGGCTTAACGACGCTGGAACAGGTCTCTAGCCTAGACCTCTATGTTGTGCGTTATGTTGTAAAGCGTTGTTAAGTTCATTCAATTTATTTTAGGTTGATCTTTTTAAAGTTTGCCTTTCAAGGTTCAGCACGAGATGTATGATACAAATCCCTAAATGCAGTCTAAAGATGATAAGCAAGCTTTATATCTTTTCAACTTTGAAAATCCTAGCTACTAAGGGAAAAGAAAGGCACCATCTTTTCTCAAAGAGCAATCAGCACATTCTAATGCACTTTTCCTAAATCCAACATGCAAACTATCAAATGCAAATGCACAATGCAGGTGTTTGTTTTCCGCTTTCTTAGTATTGATGCCTACAAAGAAAGCTTTTTGTACAACTTTGAATTTGCTTTTAAATGATCAATACAAACAAGTTTACTTTTTCGAAATCAGAGAGGGTAGAAGAGATTACAACACTTAACGATTTTCGAAATAAAGACTTGTTTCGACACTTAAAAGAGACAAATTCAAACCAATAAGTAAAAGTAAATGTATAATCAATCTGCAAACAACCAATGAACTCTCTTCTAAGATCACAATCAACAGATCTGAATCAAGGGCTACAGGATGACTATTTCACTCATGCAAAGGAAAATTGTAAATGACGCCACAAACACATAAAAACACTCACAGTCTTTTTGTACAAAAGAAGGCGGAATGTAAGCAGAGAAAAGGGGTTATTAGACTGGTTCCTATGCTGGTTACAGGCTGCAAAAAATAGAGATTAAAACAAGGCAAAATAGAGCAGAGAACCCCAGCTGTACAAGGACAAACTGGTTCAGCGCAACCTCAACACAGAGGTTTTGACATTCAGCGCAGGTAGCCTTCATGGGACCTGCGTTGAAATGCAGAATCCCTTCACTGGGTCTGCACTGAAGGAGAAACTCTCGTTTCCCTCAGGTTCTGGGTCACAGATTGCTATTTAATCAACTGTTTCAAGCCAAATAAAAGCAACAAGGAAGGTGTAATCAAAGGGATGCTTTGAGAGGTTACTAAGATCTATCACAAGGATCATCAAATCATTTGTGAATCCATTGTTATGATCATAGACAAGTCCAGCAATTGGATCAAAGCAACAACTTTCTACTTTGCATCCGGGAAAGATGCACTTCGATTGTTGCTGTCAAGTCTATGATGCAAACAATGATAGAAACACAAATAAAATGACTAAACAAATCTCCCCAGCGGAGTCGCCAATTTGTTGTGGGGAAAAATGCCTATGCAAGACGATCCTATCCACCTAAGGTGTGACAGTGCCTTAGCAACAAACAAGTACAGCTATTCTGGTTTCTTCCTTTATGAAATGTGAAAGAAGAGAGATCAATAGACTTATCGGTGTCTTCCGTTTGTCCCTAGATCCGGTCTCTCTTCTCTTTGGGTGTTCACAGCTACTTGCCGATCACAAGAGAACAACTACTTGCGACAAGAGAAGAACATTACACAAAGATAGATATTCACATTCATAACTAGTTTAGGATTAGAAATAAACCAAATACACTAATACATTCATACATCAAAATACATCAGCATATAGGAGAAACCAAGATAGCTTTATTGATGAATAACAAGGTTTAGGAATAGATACAATCCAGAGGGCTCCAATCCAGCATCTCCTTCCCAGTAAATGGAATTCCTATCTTCACCCCTTTCAAAGCATTAAGCACCCAATGATTCCAGTCTCAAACCAACAGCAATTCTTTGCAATAACAAAATTCCAGCCTCTAGATCTCATGGAGGAGAGATCCATATATAGATGTTTGGAGAGAGGATGAGTCAGATTGAGATCTGACTAGTGTCCTCTCCCTCTGTCAGTTATTGAGTCCACTTGGAGGTTCTTGCTTCCACTTGGAGATTTGGAACCTCTTACTCATCACCAGTCGAATTCCCTGAGGCAAGTGTCATTTTGGAAGCTTCCTGGGTTTTGACACCTTGAGAAATGAGCCTGCCACTTGTCCACTCTCGTTCAGCGCAGGTAGCCTTTGTTCCAGTTGACATTCAACGCAGGTAGCTAGTGTTGGCTTTGAAATTCAGCGCAAACAGCTAGTGTAGCCAGTGAAATGATCCTGAATTGACTTGTTTTGAGCAGTTTTAGGTGGAGAACTTCTGTGAATTGCTGTGTTTTGTTAGCCTTGTTCCTCTAGGGGTAGGAACAACATGTTTAGGGACTTTGGATCCCTTAGATTATGGACATTTCATGCTCAATGCTGTAAGGCACAAAAATGTCTATAACACTCGAGTCTAAATTTCAGAGCCTTTCGCACTATATTTGTGGAAATATGATATGAGGAAGTTGGTCTTTTTGCAGACTCCTGAATTACATTCCAAACAAGTGACCTGGGAAAAATCATCATAAATTTCTCTCTGAGCATCGGATTGAAATTTCGTAAGAAGGTACAAAAAGAGGACAAACTGTAGTTTCTTGTATATGTTTTTTAGAGCAAAAGGTTGAAACAGTGACTCATGGCACGTCGTACAAGTTCGCTCTAATGAACTAGTCTATAATCAGGTCACTATGGGAGATTTGGCATAACTCTTCCCTGGAGAATCCAATTTGGATTAGACTAGTGCCATTGGAAAGAGGACATAGAGGGATAAATTAGGTCACAATTTTAGAACTGGATGATCTGAAATTACAGAGATAAATCAGATTCAATATCAAGCTCCTACCAAGTGAAAAAGGTGTGTAGTTTTTTTAAATTTTTGCATAAGCTTGGTTTGAAAAATTAGTTTGAAGGAATTCAAAGGGCATAGTAAAGCATTATTATTGGTAATTGATGCCCTAAGGAAGGAGAATGCAAACACCTAGTAAGCAACCTGAAAGCTCTAGCATGACTCATGAAGAAAAGGAAGAAATGCAACGTGATATATCAAAATTACAAGACCAAGTGCAACAAGTGTCACTTGCACAAAAAGCAACAGAATCTAAGATGGATGGTTTAAACAAAGATGTAGAAGCTAAGATGGATGGTTTAAAGAAAGGTGTAGAATCTAAGATGGATTGTTTAAAGATAGGCATGGAAGATTTGAAGACAGATTTGACAAAGTTTCTACAAGAAATGCTTACTAATGGTGAAAGGGTAGTAAAGGTTAATCATGATTTAATAGACTCTAATGTTGGATCGAAGACCCACCATATTCCAAAAATCGATATGAGGAAGTTTGATGGCAAGGATCCTACAACATGGATATTACAGATGGAGCAATTTTTCGATCTCAATAATGTGAAAAACACACAAAAGGTATGTATTACAACTTTATATTTGGAACCAAATCAGTTTGTATGGTATCAATGGCTTTGCTCTCGCAAACAAATTATCACTTGGGCAATTTTTACGAAAGAATTGATAGCACATTATGAGGATACAAAAAGCAACACTTTTTTTAGCCAATTGATAAGTCTCAAACAAAAGGGTTGAATAATGGAGCACATTGAGGAGTTCCAAAAGTTGAACATAAGGGTAAAAAATATTCCAGAGGAGCATATGTATGATGTGTTCATAGGGACTTTAAAGGAGAATATCCAACATGATGTTCACCTTTGGGAACCTGATTCGTTAGAGAAGGAATTCATGTTAGTAAGTAAAATGGAAAGCAAAATTATGGCAACCAGGAAGCATACCACTCACAACTATAAAGATGGAATTGTTGTTGTCCCTAGTCTTCCACAACCTATAAGGTTAACACCACAACAATTGGAAGAAAAAGGAGTGAAAGGGATTTATTACAGTTGTGATAGAAAATACACTAAGGTCATAAGTGTGCTGAGAAGAAATTATTCTATATAGATTGTGAAGAGGAAGAAGAAAAGGAGCAAGAAAGGTCAAAAGAAGAGGATATACTCCAAGAACAAAGCCTAGATAAATAAGAAATGAATTTGACCATATCTTGTAATGCATTGGTTGGAATTACCACTCCTGAAACCATCAAGATAGAAGGACAAATAAAGAAGAAAAAGGTAATAGTGTTGATTCATTCAGGAAGTACCCATAATTTTATTCATTGTAAGGTAGAAAAGGAATTGAATTGTTTCCTATATCCAGCAGCAGAGTGTCAAGAGATGGTTGCAAATGGAGGAATGATAAATTGCTCTGGAAAGTGCCATAATATCAAGCAATCCATGGGAGAATATTTATTGAATAGCCCAATGCTTTCCATTCCAATGGGAGGTGCTAATGTTGTATTAGGAGTCCAATGGCTACAATCCTTGTGTACAATATCTTTTAATTTTCAAGAACTTTTCATGAAATTTTCTGCGGAAGGAAAGGAATTTGAATTAAGGGGTATTGCAGGGAAACCAGGAAAGATAATCAGCTCTAACTGTATGACAAAGCTTCTAAAAAAGGAACAAAGAGGCGTAATTGCACAATTATGTTCGCTAGATGTTTCCACATTGGAATCATCTATTTCTCAAGATCCCCAAAAAGTATTGGACAATAATTCCAAGGTATTTGATACTCCCAAAGGTCTCCCACCTATTCGTGATCATGATCATGCTATTCATCTGATTCTAGGAAGTGTTCCTCTAAACATCAGGCCATACAGATATCCCTATGCTCAGAAGAGTGAAATTGAACGTATGGTTGCAGAAATGCTAGAGGCTAGTATAATTCAACCTAGTCAAAGTTCTTTCTCTACTCCAGTAGTATTGGAGCACCAGATGGATGGATCATGGCGCATGTGTCTAGATTATAAGGAGCTCAACAAGCTCACTATTAAAGATAAGTTTCCCATTCCTGTCATTGATGAATTACTGGATGAATTGCATGGAACAATTTACTTCACCAAGTTGGATCTTCGTTCAAGATATCATCAAATCATAATGAAGACTGAAGACATTCTGAAAACAGCATTTAGAACTCATGATGGTCATTATGAATTTTTGGTCATGCCTTTTGGCCTTACCAATGCACCTTCTACCTTTCAAGGTTTGATGAATTCCATTTTCAAACCCTTCCTTAGAAAATTTGTGTTAGTATTTTTTGATGATATACTAATCTATAGCAAGTCTTGGAATGATCATGTTGAACATGTTGACATCATCCTACAACTATTGGAGGAGAAACAATTATATGCAAAAAGATCCAATGTTTCTTTGGAGCAAAAGAGGTGGAATATCTGGGTCATATTGTATCTCATGAAGGAGTTAAGGTAGACCCTAGAAAAATTAAAGCCATTAAGGAATGGAAAATCCCCACATCCATAAAGAATCTACGAGGATTTCTTAGGTTGACAAGGTCTTATCGCAAGTTTGTTAAGAATTATGGGAGAATAACAGCCCCTCTAACACCATTATTGAAGAAAGATGCATTTTCATGGACTCTAGAAGAAACAAAGGCCTTCAAACATCTTAAAGAGGCAATGTGCCAAGCACCGGTCTTAGCTACACCGGACTTCACAAAAACCTTTATTGTGGAATGTGATGCTTCAGGAAATGAAATTGGTGTTGTTTTAATGCAAGATGAAAGACCCATTGCTTTTGAAAGTCATCCAATCAAGGGAAAGTTTTTACAAAAAGCTATTTATGAGAAGGAAATGTTGGAAAGACTACATGCACTTAAGAAATGGCGACCCTACCTAATGGGAAGACACTTCAAGGTAAAAATGGATCATGATAGCCTTAAATACTTTTTAGAAAAAAGATTATACTCTGAAGAGCAACAAAAGTGGCTCACAAAGATTTTGGGTTATGACTTTGAAATCATCTACAAAAAAGTGAAGAAAAATGTGGTGGCAGATGCACTCTAAAGAAAGGATGAGGATGTGGAAGCATTGTTGTGCGCCATTTCTATTATCCAACCAGATTGGATAAATGAAGCAAGAGAGGAATGGAAGAATGATGAAGAAGTGTGGGCACTTATTCGAAAGTTACAACAATATTCCAATACATATGATACATTTAGCTAGCAAAATGATTCGTTATGGTACAAATATCGCTTACACCTCTGTAAGAATTCCCAACTCAAACAAAAGATTCTTATGGAATTGCACACTTCTCCCTTAGGAGGGCACTCAAGATTTTTAAAAACTTACCACAGGGTTAAGAAGGAATTTTTTTGGGATGGCCTTAAATCAAATATTCAAAATTTTGTGGCAGAATGTTTGGTTTTCCAACAAAATAAAGTTGAAACAATTACAACCTCAAGTATATTACATCCTTTATCCATTCCAAGCCAATGTTGGGAGGAGGTTTCAATGGATTTAATCACATGTTTACCCAAGTCTGAGGGAAAGAGTGTCATCATGGTGGTAGTTGATAGACATACGAAGTA